>CM021107.1:343280913-343880913 GCA_007115665.2 Sequoiadendron giganteum
ACCCGAGCTGGGAATTCGAGTTCGAACCCGAGCTGGGAATCCGAGTTGGCAACCCAACTTGGGAACTCCAGTTGGGAATCGAGTTGGAAACCCGAGTTGGCAACCGAGCTGGGAATCCGAGTTGGTAACCCGAATTGGGAATTCGAGTTGGGAATTTGAGTTGGAAATCCGAGTTGGGAACCCGACTTGGAGGCTTGTCTTTCCATCCACTTCTCTCATGGGCGGACTTGGAGCTTGTTTTGCTAGTGCCTACCTTTGGCTTGCCAAAGGCAAGAGCGGACTTGCCATGATTCTCTGCCATCCTCTACTTCCGTATGGCAGACTTCATCCTTGTCTTGCCAATCACATTTTTCTCCGTGCCTTAGAGAATTTCTATCATGCTGAGGAAGGGCGGACTTCATGATGGCTTGGCCATCTTCCATACTTGGCGTATTTTTGGCCAATGCTTTAGACAAATCTCTCTTCTCTCCTTTGGGCGAGCTTCACCTTCCCTTTTCCATCTCTTCTTGGCTTGGGCAAACTTTGGAGGCTGGCTTCCATTGACTTTTGGGGCGGACTTTGACCTTGCTTGGACAGGGGCGGACTTGGCAAGCTCTTTGACATGGCGGACTTTTGGCTCTCTCTGCAAAGGGCGGACTTCATGCTCTGGCTTGCCAGTGGCGAGTTTCTCCAAGACTTGTGCTAGGGCGGACTTTGAGCTTGGCCTGCCATTCCCTTCCTTTGGCTTGCCAGAGGCAAGGGCGGACTTCATGTTTCTCATGCCATGGCGGACTTGGAGGCCTCTCATGCCATGGCGGACTTCAGCCTTAGCTTGCCAGTGCCTACCTTTGGCATGCCAAAGGTAGGGCGGACTTCATGCTCTGTCTGCCATTCTTTTCCCATGGGCGCATTTCTCAGACTTAGCCATTTTTCAAAACTTTTGCCATTTTACCTTGATTTTCATGATTTCTGGAGGCGTGTTGACTTCATGCTCTGTGGGATCCGAAAATAGAAACTTTTTCCCAAAATAGAAACTTTCTAAAAAAAGCAAAAAGCAAAAAAGCAGAATACCTAAAAAATAGGAAGTGTCAGAATTGGCCGAAAGCAATGGTTTTCCTCGTCTACCGGGCCTTCTGAGCATTTCCATGACGTCTAAGCACAGAAACGGGTTCAAAATATCAACTTGACTAGGATGACTCTCAAAAACTCAAACTCCTCATTGTAAATAAAAAGATGATAAGCAGTTGCGATGCCAAGGCAAGAAACCAAAAGCAAAAAGAAGGGGGTCCCCATTTGCAATGGGGCGATGTGTGAAATAGGTCACAACAATACCTATGTGTGTCATCAAGTTTAGACTAAGCTTGAACTTCCTTTTCAGCAGATAACAAATTTTGATTGCTCCAACCATGACCTAGAGGTGTTGGCGATGTGCTGCTATGAGGTGAAATGAAATCAGAAACATATTTGTTGTGCTTCTCTCCTCATCTCAACAATGGTATGCTCAAGGTCACTAGCTCTTTGCTTCAAATCAGTGCCAAGCAAAGGGAAATCAGATTTATAACCACTAGAACCAACTTCTTTAGTGTCTTCCTTAATACATGACTCTTGAGAAACAATCAAATCAGCATTAGTAATGGAAGAATGTTCAGCTTCCACCTTCTCATTTTTTACTTGTTGTTCTAACCAAAATCCTCTTGAGTTATGGAGATGAAGAAGTAATTCACTAGCTGATTGGGTTACTGTTTCTATAGGTTCGGCACTTGAAACTTCATCATGAGTCTCCATATCTGTTGTTGACTCAATGTGCTCTTTTGTGGAATGTATAGACTCCTCGCGTGTCTCCTCTTTTTTCTGCACTTCCTTCTTCAAGTAAGGCTTCAATTTTCCCTCACACTGATTGAACAAATCTTTGATCAACTTATCAGCAGTTGAAGAAATCTTTCCTACCTGTTCATGAGCATCCAATAAAAGAGATAGGATGGGTTGAGGAATGTCATCAACCTCTTTGAAAGTTACAACTAGAATATCCCTTATAGCTGCAACTACATCCTCCTCTTGTTCATTCCAAGTTGAATGGAAGAGATAATGGAACAAATCATATATTTGATCTTGCATATCCCAATCTATGAGCAATATACTTGCGCTGATTTCTGAAAACGTCTTCATTATAGCAGCTCTTCTGAAGTACAGGCTTCTACTAGTTTCATCAAGATCATGAAAAATTTCTACAATCATGTGTAGTATTTTGTTCATAGTACCACCTTCATAGGGCACCTGGGGTACCACAATTCTCATCACTTCAATGAAGCAAGAAGTAACCAGCAGCTTGGTTTCTTCATCAGGATGCCTCAGCCAATAGGGCTGATTCAAAGAGGTCACTGTAGGTGTTAATGCCAACTGCATTATCTCAGAAGGTGATTGCTTCACCCGGATCAAGCATTGTTCCAGCAAATGGAGTATGTTCACTTCATCTTCCTTTGACTGAAATTCTTTACTGAGCCTCTTTCCTGCAATATATAGTGTCCTTGCCAAACTTTTTTCTTCATCAGAAGCCATGATTCAATCTAAAATACCCAATATGCTACAGAAAATTTGCTGAATTAAATGCTAGGCACAAGTGAACTGAAACTGAAATTTATTGTTGGACTCCACAGGATGGCAGGTTCACAGGCTCTGATACCAATGTAGTGGGCAACCCTATTTGGATATAATTTTTTTTAATTTCATCCACTAAGTTGGTTCAGGTATTTTGTCAAACAGTTGATGGTATGCTGTGCATAACTTGACTTCACCAGGTTTCTTGATGGATGAATAATTGTTTGTTTTTAATACTTACACCATAGGGTTTTTTCACCAATAAATATACATAATTAACCATTCACCGCCAACATCAAAGGTACATAATCATAAAATCTCACTTCTTAATTTATTGAATAATGCATCTGAATTCTGCTTTACACTGGAATTACAACTTTCAAAAATATGGAAAGAATATAATATGCTGACCTGAGAGTTAAAGCTTTCATGACCCTTGTTTCATAATATTAATCTTGACTTTAAAATTAAGCCGCAGTTTCCTGAATGTGATCCTTTGATACTAGCTTGGTAGTTTGTATCAACAAGGCAACATGTATAGTATGCTGCTTGCAAACAAGGCCTGTCTCCTCCTAATGGCCGTTATCTTTATTCTCTAGCAAGCAATAAAATGGTATTGTCCTCCATATGATATCCCGACAACACGGGTTCTTAGAATATGCGAATACCATTTAAAATATGATCGGTCTCTTGAATAGAATTGATCTGATGCACAAAAAGTCGGCTTCTTTCAGCTTCAACGATATACTCCAAGTCCACAATTACAATTCGAATGAAGGGACATTTTTGGGCTTCTTTGGCTCTGCCATGTGCTCCTTAATTTGAGCAGTTACCTCTCCAAGCATCCACGTCGTTCTTTTTTTTTGTCTCATGTGGAGTTTCTCTTTCATATGCAAATGCTCCTCAAGATTACAATTCACTATAGATATCGATTCTTCTCTCTTAGCAAACAGCTTCTCATGATTCCACGTTGCATATTCTTTAATCGACAACTCCTCCAATCTCTCTTGTCTCAATACTAAAGACTAAATTTAATCCATTAATCTGGATTCGACGGCATTAAATATATGATTATTTGATTCATCTTCCATACTCCACGATTTCATCTCCACGTTTCAAGGAAGAACGATAACTATGTGTGAGAGAAATACAACTTCTTCAATTGTATTCGCCTCCACAGCTTCACTCAAACACCACGAATTTAATGACAAATCAAACTTCCGTTACTTCTTTTGATCGCCTTATATTTCTCTAGCTCAACTTCCATTATCTGACTCAGCAGTGATTAAAGTTTTCTTTCAATCTGCAGCTTCAACAATAAATTATCGATTCTCTATGCCTCCAAAACACTGACGATCCTTTTGCACCATGTCATCATCATATAACTCTGAGTTTCCTCTAAATATGACCTGCGATGGCATTTCTCTTAATTAAGATTCATAACATGGTAATCGTCCAACATACCCATACTCCATTGACTTCCGAACAATCCCAAAGGCAGCGAAAACTTTCTTATGCTTTGAAATTATATTGTGATACATACAAAATGACTCCGTCATTCAACGGAAGATATTCTTCAGGGTATCTAGCGGCTATCCACTAAGAACTGCGATTACTCCAACTCTATTTTGGCAGCTTCTTAGAATCGGCCTTTGAAGAAACTATCAATTTTGTGTTTTGGGTTGGCGTTTGAACTTTCCCGACTTCAAAGCTTAAGGTACGGCGATTATGGTATGCTTGCATTAATCTGAATGTGAT
The DNA here is from genome assembly GCA_007115665.2 of Sequoiadendron giganteum. Taxonomy (NCBI): domain Eukaryota; kingdom Viridiplantae; phylum Streptophyta; class Pinopsida; order Cupressales; family Cupressaceae; genus Sequoiadendron; species Sequoiadendron giganteum. The sequence goes on from CM021107.1 coordinate 343,285,246, forward strand.
GACTTTACAAGTCGCAATTCACGGCCATGAACATGTACTGAATTCAATTTCTTTTTTTAAAACAAAGACAAACTCCTCCAAAAATGGTGTGAATTCCTCAAACAGAGACAAACTCTGGTTTGTTCGACGACAAGCTACAACAAATATTTTAAAATATACAGTTACAGCAACAATGGGATCCCTTGGAAACTCAGATGAAATTATTCGGTGATGACTCAAATATTGTCTTCAAATTAACTTCACAAAACTTGTGAACTTCAACTAGGAACCAGAACCAGGGTGAGTTTAGAAATCCCACCCAAAACTAGAAATATAACACAATGAAAGATTTGAGTGATCTTTCCAACCGACTAAGGTGCTGGCCACAACACTAAAACCTAATATGGAATGGAAATTTTCCAATCTTGAAACCACAAAGGATCCAATATTCAAAGAGAAATAAACTCATTTCCTCAATTTACTTCGCAAAATTCTTTTATAATCTTTGCCACGACCCTTCGCTTGCTTGTCTGTCTCTGCATTTTTCCTTCTTTTAATTTTTCATTGTGACTTAATTTTTTTTTGCATTTAATAAGTCACTTAAATATAATATTATTTAATTAATAATATTCCCCTTAAAATCAACAATTGGAGGAAAAATATTAATTAATTAAAATAATATTATATTTCTCCATAAGTGAAAAATGGGACATTACAGAGGACAAGGTAACTTTAATGTCCCCACTCTAGTCAGTTTTTAGGAGCAGTTGAGTTAGCTTATTTCTTGGACCCTCGTGGGCTGATAGGATCTGGTTAGGGGGTCAATGATTGTTTTTTGGTGGGTATTGCCATTCCCACTCCTTTACTCTAGTATGGGATTCAGTATAGGCATTGGCAGTTTAGTGTTCGGCATTTTCTGACGGCATGGAGAAATACCGAGTTTGGAGGGAGTTACGCGTATTTTTGTGGTTAAGTTAATATTTTACTTAATGATTTATTATAAAGTCAAATTGACTTTATAAAGTTAAACGCGACTTAAATACTTTATAAAGTGATATTTAAATCACTTAAAGGCAAAAAAGTGCGCCCAACTATTGAAATGAATGAAAATACATTTAAATGTATTTTAAATGGAAAAAGTCGTACTTCCTTGGGAATCGTGCCTTTTGAGGAGATATAAGCAAAGGGTTGCAAGTCGACCTAATCATCTTATTATTATTTGACATTACAGCTTTTTTTTCTCTGTGATTTTGTCTGAGGACAAGGGTTTCAGGAAAACCTTCATCGAAGAGCGAAAATTCTTCACTGAATTTGTGATTGTGAGACTGTGAGACACTAGTTGAATGATTGCCATTGTGGGAGCTTCATCCAAAAGTTCTTTTGTGCTTGCATCTGAGTTTCTGTTCAGCGTTTACCTGTTTTGCAATAAGGGAGAGGGTTTCTTCATCAGAGGCGCCATCTTCAATAGTTTTCCAGCTTTCAACAAAGCCGTACCATTCTCTTCAAGAGCCGTACTTTCTCTGTGCAAGGCGTGTTTGGAGCCAAAGGCTAAAACGCCTCCATTCCTGCCAATTTCTGGGTTGCATCATTGGCGTCCACCCTACTTTGCTCCATTTCACCTGCTACTGTGAGGGAGAAAGCAAATCTGAGGCTCTGGCGTGCAATTTTGTCATTTCCAGCATTTCTTGCCTGGCAAGCATTGTACTTTCTTATTTAATTATTCTGGTGGTTTCCGGGTACGTTTCTTGTATGTAATCTCATTGTATGTATTGCCAGATATTAATTAGTATACTAGTTGCTCATGAAATTCTTGCATTTCTGTTTAGTTTGCATTTTTATGTTGGATGCCCCTTCTACTTCTGTCTAGAATTCTTCTTAAAATCAATCAAAACACAAAAAGATAAGCAAAAAACTACAGGGTTTGAGTTGGAGGCAATTGGGCTCTTCACAGTGGTATCAGAGTTGTTATCTTGCCAGCCTGAAGGGTTAAATATTCATGTGCGTCCTTATCAAGGCAAATATAACAGGTATTATTCACGTAGGAGGCTTGGTAGTCAGAGAAATCCGTTTGAGGACTTTTCTTTGACAATCAGTTCGAGGAAATGGGTGATAGAGAGGTGATTGAAGAACCTCCAACCCGTGCTCAAGTTGAAGACAGAGAGGCCAGAGATGTTTTGAGAGGCCTAGTAGCAGGACAGGATCAGGTGGCAAATGTATTGCTACAGCTGAGCACAGCAGTGCAACACTTGACTGTTCACAGGAGACCACAAGAATAGGAGGAAGACGATAGTGTGCATGGAAATCCACGCCCAAGAATTACTCCTACACACACCTATGAGAGACCCACACGTCCTATCTTTGCCAGGTGTGATCCAGATGATGACATCATGGAGGAGGGAGAAGGTGAAGTGGTCTTCACAGATAACATCATGACATTACATGATGAATGGGAGGCTTTACCCCAACGAGTTAAGGATCACCTTAACTTTGATAGATTTATGAGTCAAAAGAGAGAACATGGCAGGAATCGAGTTGATAGGAGGCCTCGAGATAATAAAAACAATGATCTGAGATAGACAACAAATAAACTCACTCTTCCTACCTTTGATGGCAGCGGTAGAACCGTAGAGGTACAACTAGAGCTTGGATTAGCAAGCTTGACACTTTTTTGACTTTACGTCCAATGGCGGAGGATGATGCCATAAAATTCTTTGCATTACATTTGGATGGTGTAGCCCATGATTGGTGGCACCACAATATGATTACCCTACAACATGACCGGATTACTACTTATTAGGAATTCACAAATAGGTTGGTTGAGAGATTCGACAAACGAGATCCGTAATTATACTTTAGAGATCTCGCTCAGCTGAAGCAGATGGGTAGTTTAGAATCCTACATTGGAGAGTTTCAGAAGCTCTCAGTTATGGTAACAGGGATTTCAGAGAGAAGGCTGGTTATTTTCTTTGTTGAAGGGCTTGATGAGCCTATGAAAGGTTGGATCAAGGCATTCGATCCACCTACCTTGCAGGAGGCTATGAGGAAAACTCGTAGCATGGAACTTACAGCTCATCGTGGTAAGGTCAACGCAAAATCATCTTCATCTTCTCATGATAGCAAATCTGATCCAAAAAGAATAGAGGATGTGGAGCCAAAGAAAAAAATTGCAGCTCCTTTAGATTGAGAAACTATCAATGATTTACGAAGAAGGAAGCTTTGCTTATATTGCAAAGGACCTTATGACATAAACCATGATTGTCCACTCAAGCCTAAGGGTAATAACAGACGAATGGAGTGGTTTTATGAGGATGAAGACATGACTGTAATAACAGACCAGCAAGCTGCTACATAAGAGAATGAGGCTGGAAAAGCCTCTACATAGTTGGGACACGATGCTATTTTGACCCCGTTAGCATTATCTGCCAATACACAAAGGGTTTCATCATTCAGAATCAGGGGATTAGTGGATGGTCAGCGATGTGTTGCTATGTTAGACACGAGCCACACATAATTTCATTGATGAGGAGTTTGTTAACAGGTGCAAATTCTAGACATTGGATTTTGTTGGACTCCGTGTTCGAGTTGCAGATGGTTATACTCTTATGCGCTCTAGACAGATTTGCAATCTCACACTTATGTTAGGTGACTAACCGTTACAAGCAGACTTTTATGTAGTCAACATGGGTGAGACAAAGATAGTACTGGGTATGAGGTGGCTCTAGGACGTTGGTGAGTTTACCCTCAATACACAGAAGATGGAAATGAAATTTGAGGTATAGGGTAGGAAATATGTGTTGAGGGGACTGGAAGAGGGGAGTTTGCGCTCGTTTTCTCTTATTAGAGCGAAGAGCGATATGATTCGGGAGGGGTGTGACACAGTTCATGACTCCGACAGTTCAGAGGGATGCAGTTCTGATCAACATTGTGGTATAGTTCACTTGGTGAACAATCCTTTGTTTGAGGCGGATGTATAGTACCTTACAACAATCCGCTCTACGAGGTTGGTGCTGATCACACTCTTGAGATGAGTGAACATGGTGTTTGGAATCCTATCGATGTACTAGGACTTCGAACAGGGCTCGCTGAGGAGACTTTTGGTGTGTACATGGTGGGGAGTGAATATAGTTTTTCTTTTGACCTTCATGTACATGATATTGGGTGGATGCACCGTTCAATTGCACATGGATTAGATGATATCTATGATAGCTTATCCTGCGTATGGTTTGGAAGCAAGCATTGTCAGTTTTCAGAGTTGCTTCCAAGTAATGCTCATGTTCTTGCGACACCTGCGATTGAGTATGATTCAGTTTGGCAGGTCTTAGTGATGGTTTTGTAGGAATGGATTGGGAACATTTCACAGTTCTACCTATGGGATCTTGGTGGGTTTGGTGGTTTTGTGGTTTTGAGTTTTTCGATGAGAGATTGCTTGCGGACAAGCAATTTTGGGGAGGGCGGATTGTAATGTCCCCACTCTAGTCAGTTTTTAGGAGCAGTTGAGTTAGCCTATTTCTTGGACCCTCGTGGGCTGACAGGATCTGGTTAGGGGGTCAGTGACTGTTTTTGGTGGGTATTGCCATTCCCACTCCTTCACTCCAGTATGGGATTCAGTACAGGCATTGGCAGTTCAGTGTTCACTAGCTTCTGACGGCACAAAGAAATATTGAGTTTGGAGGGAGTTACGCTTATTTTTGTGGTTAAGTTAATTATTGAACTTAATGATTTATTATAAATTCAAATTGACTTTATAAAGTTAAACGCCACTTAAATACTTTATAAAGTGATGAAATACTTTATAAAGTGATATTTAAATCACTTAAAGGCAAAAAAGTGCGCCCAACTATTGAAATGAATTAAAATACATTTAAATGTAATTTAAATGGTAAAAGTCGTACTTCCTTGGGAACCGTGCCTTTTGAGGAGATATAAGCAAAGGGTTGCAAGTTTACCTAATCATCTTATTATCATTTGACATTGCAGCTTTTTCTTCTCTGTGATTTTGTCTGAGGACAAGGGTTTCAGGAAAACCTTCATTGAAGAGCGAGAATTCTTCACTGAATCTATGATTGTGAGAATGTGAGACACCAGTTGAATGATTGCCATTGTGGGAGCTTCATCCAGAAGTTCTTCTGTGCTTGCATCTGAGTTTCTGTTCTGTTGAACATTTACTTGTTTTGCAATAAGGGAGAGGGTTTCTTCATCAGAGGCGCCATCTTCAATAGTTTTCCAGCTTTTAGCAAAGCCGTACCATTCTCTTGCAGGAGCCATACTTTCTCTGTGCAAGGTGTGATCTCCTGGGAAGTCGTGTTTGGAACTAGAGGCTAAAACGCCTCCTTTCTTGCCAGTTTCTAGGTTGCATCATTGGCGTCCACCCTACTCAGCTCCATTTCACCAGCTACTGTGAGGGAGAAAGCAGATCTGAGGCTCTGGCGTGCAATTTTGTCATTTCCAGCATTTCTTGCTTGGCAAGCACTATACTTTCTTATTTAATTATTCTGGAGGTTTTCGGATACGTTTCTTGTATGTAATCTCATTGTATGTATTGCCAGATCTTAATTAGTATACCAATTGCTGAAGAAATTCTTGCATTTTTACGCTGGACGCCCCTTCTACTTCTGTCTAGAATTCTTCTTAAAATCAATCAAAACACAAAAAGATAAGCAAAAAACTACAAGGTTTGAGTTGGAGCCAGTTGGGCTCTTCACAGTAACTTGCTGACCAAGTGCCTTCTTGAGGAACGAAACATGAAACACATTATGATTCTTACTGCTCTCTAGCAGTTCCAACTCATAGGCTACCTCCCCAACACGTCCGATGATCCTGTAGGGCCCATAAAATTGAGGCTTGAGCTTCTATGCATCGCTCTTCTTTAACGAAGACTGTCTGTAGGGCTGCAAATGAAGGAAAACCATGTCCCCGACCTCAAATCTACGCTCAACCTTGTTTCTATCTACAGATTATCCTTGAGAGCCTTCAAAATGTCCAAAGTCTCCTAAATCCAATCCTTAGCTTTAGGAGTTGTACTCTCCCCAAAATCTAAGTAAATGAAAGATGGTGTGTCATATCCATACAACGCAGGAAAAGGTGACATGCCAATCGACATGTGGTAAGTGGTGTTGTAACAGTGTTCGTGTAGGTGTAACCACTTAACCCATGCTCTCTGCTATCCTGAAATGAAATTACGTAGGTACCGCTCAATCCACTTGTTCACTATTTCAGTCTGCTCATCTCTTTGAGGGTGATAGCTCGTGCTCTGAGTTAATTCTGTCCCTTCCAACCTAAATAACTCCTCCCAGAAAGCACTTAGGAATGTGCTTTTCCTGTCACTCACTATATATCTCAGCAGTCCATGCAACCTAAAATTCTCTCTGAAGAACAATTCTGCTACTTGGGGTACCTTATACTTTGAAGATATGGCAAAGAGGTGAGCATATTTCGTGAAATGGTCTACCACCACATATATGTAGTCCTTACCCTGAACCTTGGGGAGATTGGGATGAAATCCATGGAAATGCTCTCCCACTTCTGCTCGAGAATAGGCAAAGGCTGTAGCAGACCCCTCGACTGTGACTGCTCTAACTTGTTCTGCTCTAACGATGGGTGTTTTGTAGTAGCCCTGGTGTCCTGCTAAGGGAGTATAATGTGAAGCTTGCAAAATCTTTTCCTTCAACTTAGATTCTGGCACCAAATAGATCCTGTTGTTATAGAAGATGACATCATCCACAACTTTGTACTTATTGTCTTGCACCTGACCATCCATTGACTCACATGCGAATTTATTCTTGGAGTACTCAACCAATAATTGAGAGTTCCAATCTGCTGAAATCTCCAAGAGTGAGCAAGCTGTAGGTTTTTGGAAGGGCATCCACAACAACATTCTTTTTCCCCTTCACATACTCTGTCGAAATCATAGGCTTGAATTTTATTGACCCACTTCTGCTGCCTCTCGTTCAAGTCCTGCTCCAAGAAATATCTGAGACTGTTGTGGTCGGTCCTCATCACAAATTTACCCCCAACCAAGTACTGCCTGAACTTTGCCAATGCGTGCATTATGGCTAGCATCTCCTTATCATAGATGGAGTAAAGTCTCTCAGGTCCTCTCAATTTGCGGCTCTTGAAAGCAATAGGATGCCTGTTGTGGATTAGCATCGCACCTATGCCCTCACCGGATGCATCACACTCCAAAACAAAGGGCTGTGTGAAATCAGGAAGTGCTAGTATTGGGCAATTGCTCATTACCTCCTCGAGCTTGTCAAAAGATGGTTGTGCCTCCTCAGATCATCTGAATGCTCTTGTTTTGGTAAGGTTTGTCAAAGGTGCTCCCAACTGACAAAAACCCCTAACAAATCGCCTATAGTAGTTGCACAACCCAAAGAAACCTCGCAGCTCCGTAAGTGACTTATTTGATGGCCAATCGAGGATTGCCTGGATTTTCTCTTGGTGGACCTATACACCTTGTGCACTGATTACATGCCCCAAATATAGTGTCTCCTTAAGTGTCATGTCCCCGAATTGGAGGTATGGTGATTTAATTAAATTAATTGATTAATTTGTCTAAATTAATAATATATCAAAAAGATAGCTTAATTGATTATTTTAATTAAATAAAGCGGAGATATTAAATTAATTATTTATAAAGTTATTCCAATAAATTAATATCAAAAGGATGACTTTATATTTAATTGATTTAATAAAGTGACTAAATAAAATAATAAATCATAAATTCACTTAAGTGAATAAAATAATATTTTATTCTAGAAGCTTCTTGGAGGTGAATGATAATTTTTTATAAGGAGCTTATTGCAAGTCATTATGATCATGTCTTGGATTATTTCTATTTCTCATACCTGCGTGGTATAAGTTGAGGCTTGCATTGCTCGAGAGTTTGAAAGACTCTAGAGTACCATGTTCGGTTGTGAAAGACCAACCCTAGCTGGAGTTTGTGGAGGAATCCATCCAGGGTTTCTACATTGTGCTTATTGGAGAATTTCAGAGTTTGCCTGAGGGTTTGAAGACTCTAGGGTACCGGTTTCGATTGTGAGATATCAATCCTAGCTGGAGTTGAGAGGAGGAGATATTTCTGTCTTCTTCATTGTGCAAATTGTGTGGCCAAGGGCCTGTTAATTTTATGATCAGACATGAACAATAAGCAAAAAATAAACTCAGAACATAGAACACAAAATTTTATCTTGGGAAAACCCTCCTACTCAAGGGAGAAAAACCCAACAACACCTTTACTAATAAAAGATCAAGTACAACGTTGCAAAATAGCACTTGAGAATCAGCCAAATTAGGCAGAGTACAAAATATAACTCAGCACTGAAGTAGTGCGAACTTTTGAGCAATAGCAGTCCTCCTTCTTGAGTAGCGAACCTTCTTCTTGATCAAAGAATGACGAATGTAATTGAATGTATTTTGAATGAGAGGAATCCTCCTTCTATTTATACAAATCCACCCAATATAATTCTTGCTTTGTGATGTGGCCGACCCAACAAAATATATGATTAATTCTAATTAGACTTTCTCTAGAGCCAACCCAGCTTTTGGGTTACCTCCCGAAGCTACCAAAACATCAACAGGGCCAAATTTGGAGAATTCGATTTGAGGAGCATTGGCAGATTTTTGAAGAGATTTCTATAGTCAAAAGGCAATTCGATTTTGTGGTGGAAAGAGGATGATTTGCTTTAGAAGAGGTGGACGATTTCTCTATTTGAAGACATCGATTGGAGACAATATTCTGAGTTGCATTTTCAGTCATATTTCTGCCACCATTGAAGACAATTTTGCAGACTTCATACTCAGATTTATGCTCATAGCAGTCACATATTGCATTGATTCCTTGTGGGTATTGAAGCGCTCCAGCTGGGAGGTCAAGGCGACTATGTTTGGAGGCATTTGGTAGGACTTGAGGCTGCCACGATTTTATTCTGAAGATTGCAGACCAGAACAGGGGCAGCTCATTGAGGAGGTTGAATCATCATCAAGAAGACCCTCTAATTGCTGCTAAATACTTCTACAAGCTGCCACTTCATTGCAGATCATTCCAGCATCATTTCCCAGGTTCCTTTCATCATATTTGGTACATTTTGCATTGTTTCATCTTATTGCATGAGTCGCGTGATATAGGGGAATTGTAGTTGCATCATTTGGAGTTATTGTAAGCCAAGAGTCTTGGCATATCATTACAATCAGTTGTACTCGGCCTATGCATTATATAATAAAGGAGAAGGAGTTGCATATCAGATATTTGTCTTATAATCTTGGTTATCAGCATGCATGACAAGTGTTTGTAAAAATGTCTCTCAGCTGTAGGTGTTAATTTGCATAAGTTTTAGTCATCTATATGCACTTTGTTGAAGATTGATAGCTACGGTCAGATATAATGATGTATATTCAGATCGCACTTACATATTAAATTATGTTTGATTTTCTAAAGTGACTAATCGTCGGTTGTTTTGACGAAGGGACTAACATGAAAGACACGCCCCATGAGCGGACGTGTCTCCACTCTGTGGAGACTCGTCCGCTCATAGGACATGTCGATCATATGACGTGTCTCATGAAGACGCGTCTCTCATGAGATATGTCTCATGAAAGCCGCGCCTCTTCACCTTGGGTCGTGCCCCTCCTCACCCATATTAATGTGCGATCGGATCCTCTAGTGCAAATATAGAAATTGTAAAATGTTTTGCTCTTGGGATTCGAATATAAGTTAAGAAAGATCAATCTTTTTTGCTTTTAATCCATGAAGATAAAAAAGAATTTAATCGTTCTCAACATGGTATCAGAGCGAGGTTAGAGGCAGATCCGATTAAATTCTAGATATCAGATTATCTTACAGACATTCTTCTTAACGGTTTCCAGGCGCCAGGTTGTCTATCGGGTAGAGATTATTGGTACTTGTTGGACGGATGGTGGGAGTTATTCTTCAGCAGAGATGACATTGCCCACTCCTGAACATTCCTCTCTTTAGCGTAGGATTCAGAAGTCCGCAACCTTGAGATAACCAAAGTTCATCGACAGGACAAACAGAGGGTGATAGTTTAACAGGGTGATGCTGTTGATCTTGGAGCTCCGCCGATAGTGGCGACACTCGATGATACGATATTGCTCGTTGTCACGCGTGGATGATAAAGAAAGATCGCTCGAAGATTGATGCATCTGTTCATATATCACGCGATGAAGTCTTCATGATAAAATTAATCCAATCACCAACACATCGATTAACAATGTTGCGGATTCTCCAGAGACGAAATTTCCATAAGTGCGTGATATGATGATTGGCGACCTCAAATTCAGAACTCACGAAATTGATAGGATGTCAGATAATGAAATTCAATGGCTCTGAGTTTTGATCGGATGGAGACACTTGAGGATTTTGGCTAGAGCCTGGGCTCGGCCAGTTTGCCTATTAAAGCACATAAAATCTCAAATCTTCAGCATTCGTGCCCGATTGATCGGTCGTAAGCATCAAACTCCTGATCTATGAGAGAGGTCGAGGAAATATGCATGCATAGAATGGCCTCCAGAATCTTGTTGGTGGTGTAGGGACATCCATTCAATAATATATATTCTGAAGTCCACTCCTGGTCATGCCATTATGCACCAAGAATGTTTAAACGTGACTTGTGCAAATATTCTTGAATCCGACACCCCAAGGATGCCACTTAAGATTCACGACTTGGTTTATATAGCGCTTACAAAGATGAAGTTTGCGTCTCTTGTATAGATGAAAATCTCATTGAATAAATTTGTAATGCCTAGCAAAGCACAGATCATAAAGGTTATAGGAGGCAACAAAGCTTGAAAAGAAGAATTCATTTATTAAAGAATAAGATTGAAAGCAAAAACAGTTGTGGCAATTTAGAAAAGGGATCGTCAATTATTTCTGTAGAAGCCAATGGAACTTTAAATATGCTGAAGATATAAAAGCAATTCATATTTGGTAGAGGCACGATTTAATTGAAGACATGCAACTTCAGGAAGTAACAGTTGAATTGCCACCTGGTGTAGACGTGAAATCTATCGCTTGGCTGGGCGGTATATTCTCCAAGACACTGATATGATCGCTCCAGTCGGGAGGGTGATTTTTAGCTAGTCTCACAGGCCCGCAAGTGGGATCCCCAATTCTTAATGTTTGAGGCTTGATGGTTCGGGAGTTTTAGTGGCGAGTCAGATCCACCCTAGCTGTGATATTTGTCCAAATTCGTGGGTTTCCTTTGGAGACAAATTTGGGTGGTTATCGATTATATCGAATATCTATCCTTGGATGCCTGGTCAATTCAATGCAGTGAATCCTTCAAAAGAATGCCTAAGTCGATAAAACTTTCTTTTGATATTCAGTTGAAATCGAAGTCAAGTGTGTGCATTGAGAGTAGCAGCGATTGACGCCACTGCAAAGGGCGGAGAGAGCAGATATTGTGATCGTTGATATCGATTCCTCATTTTTGAGTACAGGATTCTAATTTCAATGAGATAAGTATTGCATGGTTGAATAATGTTCATGAATTGTTATGTAGTTATTAATTCATGCTATAGCATTGAGATAATCAATCATGTATGCTTCTAGCAATGGTACTTCTGTTCGAGATAATTGAGTTCCATGAACTATTAGTAATCTCTTCCTTATACTTTCAGGACGGATCAAGAAGCATAAGAGATTGCTTTCAAGAAGAGCTTGATGCATCCTATAGGTTAAAGAATGGAGACACTGCTTGCAGCCATAGGACTGAGTTGGTGGCTGAAAACATATCTTGAAAACCTATTAAGCTAGTCTTTGTGATCAGTTTCTTCGAAGAGGAGAATTTGACCTTTAGAGGGAGTTCTATGATTCGGTAAGCATAAGTAAGGGTTGCAGTGTTGATGCTAAATCCTTGAAATACCTCTTTAGCAATTGAGATCAGAATTGCTCAAGTCAATCAACCTGGATTTAAACATTGGTAGCTCCGCAAACCTATTCATAATAGAGTGATCTGGAATGAGGTTGAAGAGGACAACCCTGAATTTCTACAGAGGTGTGCGTTGGAAACCATTTCTCTAAAGCAAGTATTGCAGGCAATCATGGACGATGAGGAGGTTAATACAAGTGCTTAAGATTTAGAGGGAGCCTACTGTATCTAAAGAAAAGAGATCTAAATTATAACCTACTGGAAAGGAAGGGATATTCATGGGCTATAGTGAAACCTCAAAAGCTTACAGAATATACCCAGTCCGTAACAAATTGAACTGAATAGAGATGTCATCCTTGAGGAAGACATTGCTTTACAAGGGCAAAGAGTTCTAATGATTCAGATTCTACTAAGGCCATAGAGGAGGATCTTGCTCCTGAGATTCAGAGGGAGTATTCTGAAGAAATCCTGAATGGGACCATTGAAGAAGAAGTCTATCTAGAGCAACCTGAAGGTTTTGAGAGACATGTAATTGACTCACATGTATACAGATTGAAGAAAGCGCTATATGGACTTAAACAGGCTCCTAGGGCTTGGTATGAAAGTATTGACAACTATCTCTTGGGACTAGGATTCTCCAAGAATGATGCAGATCTCTATTTTAAGGTAATTAAAGGTGATATGCTAATAATAATTTTATATGTTGATGATCTGCTGATAACAGGAGAAGATTACCTTATTGCTCAAGGTAAAAAGGACCTGACTTCAGAATTTGACATGAAAGACTTTGGCATCTTACATTACTTTCTGGGGGTTAGAAGTTTGGCAGAAGTCAGATGGCATCATCCTATAAGAAGGAAAGTACACTATTGATATTCTGAAGAGATTTGAGATGTTGGACTGTAGACCCATGTATACACCTATGGAAACCAACTTGCACAAATCGAAAGGAGCAGCAATAGAATCAAAATTTGCAGATCCTACTCTCTATAGGCAAATAATTGGATCATTAATGTACTTGGTTAACACCAGACCGGATATTTGCTATGCAGTGAATGCTCTAAGCCAGTTCATGTGTGAACCAAAGGAAATTCACCTTGTTGCTGTGAAACACATATTGAGATACCTTCAAGGTACTATTGGATATGGTCTCAAATACAAAAATGTCAAACTAGACTTACATGGATACTCTGATTCAGATTGGGTTGGAAATGTAACCGATCGGAAAAGCACATCAGGATGTTGCTTCAGTTTAGGATCAGCTATGATCTCTTGGATCTGCAGGAAACAGTCATCAGTGGCACAAAGCTCAACAAAAGCTGAATATATTGCAGCCTCTATGGGGGCAAGAGAAGCAATATGGCTCCGGAAATTGCTTGTGGGATTATTTGGTGAGCCCTTGAATCCTACTATTGTTCTTTGTGATAATCAGAGTTGCATTAAGCCTTCTGCAAATCCAGTATCCCATGATAGATTTAAGCATATTGAGATTCCTCACCACTATGTAAGAGACATGGTAGAAAGGAATGTGATCCAGTTGGAGTATATTAGTACAAATGATCAAACAATAGACATTCTCACCAAGCCTCTCCCAAGAGTTAAAGTTGAACACTTCAAGAAGAAACTTGGTATGGTTGAAATATAATTTGTTATTGAAATTGAGATTGAAATTGTTTATTTTGTACTAATGTATTTAAAAGATGTTTAATGTGTAAACTCTTTTGTCATGTGTGTGACTCCATGACTTTATGGGCCCTCTCTCCCCCTGTGTACATTATTGAAAGGTGACGATCTTTCTAATAATGAACACTTGTATTTGACATTGTAAAGTGACGACTCTACAATGATTAGTTGAACTAGCATGATAAGATATCATATGACTTGATATCTGTGGATATGTCATGATAGTATCTCTTGGACATTTTTGATAGATATCATGAGACTTGATATAAATTGAAGATCATTATGATCCTTATGAGATAATCATGGTGGATAAATGTATTTGTGGATATGTCATGAATTCTATGGTAGACATCATGAGACTTGATGTCAGTGCACATACCATAGTGAAGATGTGTTATGAAGAATGTCATGTGACTTGACACTTTCAGAAGCATTTCATATCTTCTGATATAACGAGTTAGGTGATATCACTATGTACTTGATTGGAGTTATCTTCCCTAGCTAAGAGGGAGTGTTGAAGATTGATAGCTACGGTCAGATATAATGATGTATATTTAGATCGCACTTACATATTAAATTATGTTTGATTTTCTAAAGTGACTAATCGTCGGTTGTTTTGACGAAGGGACTAACATGAAAGACACGCCCCATGAGCGGACGTGTCTCCACTCTGTGGAGACCTGTCCACTCATAGGACATGTCGATCATATGACGTGTCTCATGAAGACGCGTCTCTCATGAGATACGTCTCATGAAAGCCGCGCCTCTTCACCTTGGGTCGTGCTCCTCCTCACCCATATTAATGTGCGATCGGATCCTCTAGTGCAAATATAGAAATTGTAAAATGTTCTTCTCTTGGGATTCAAATACAAGTTAAGAAAGATCAATCTTTTTTGCTTTTAATCCATGAAGAAAAAAAAGAATTTAATCGTTCTCAACACTTGAAAAACACAAAAATACTTGCATTTCATCTCTAATGCATTGTTATACGTTTTAGCATTTATTTTCAAGCAATCAAGCATCATTATTGGCAATCAAAACAAAAACAAGTCAAACTGAAAACACAATCAGCAAGTTCAGACTTTGCAAGACAACTGTTTGACGAAATGTCCAAGGCATGAGAAAGTGAAAACAAGGTCAGATTTTGCTAGGGACATTACATTAAGGCCGAACTCACACTTTGAGGCCTTAGCATACAAAGACTGCTCCTCCATAATACTGAACACCTCATCCAACTGCTTAAGATGATCATCCCATGTTTTGTTGTAAATGAGCAAGTCATCGGAAAATACAAGGAGATATTTGCGCAACTTCTTGTTAAAAATGTGGTTCATGCAAGATTGAAAAGTTGCAGGTGCGTTAGTCAAGCCGAAGGGCATGACTAGGAATTCGTAGTGCCCATAGTGACACCGAAAGGCCGTCTTATGGATATCCTGCTCTCTAACCATGATCTGATGGTACCCTGAGCAGAGATCAATCTTAGAGAAATATACTGCATCATGCAATTCATCCAATAGATCATCGATCTTGGGTATTGGGTACCTGTTCTTGATGGTTTTTTTATTGAGGGCCTTGTAGTCTATACAAATCCTCATTGTCCCATCCTTCTTCTTCACCAAAACCACAAAAGAAGCAAAGGGGTTGGAACTCGGCCTTATGTTCCCATGTCAAGCAATCCCTTGATTACTTTTTCTATCTCATCCTTAAACTTCTTAGGATGACGGTAGGGGGTAGTGATGATGGGCTTGGCCCCCTCCTCCAACTCAATGGTGTGCTCGAATCCTCTGTCTGGTGGCCTCCTTGGGGGAATCTCTCCAAACATCCTATCGTGCTTACCCAACAGTGTCTGGATGTCTACGTCATATGGTTGAACTCTATCTATAGTGTCCTTAGTAGTGATTAGGCATTCTGTTGCCCAAGCTACATCACCGTGCCTAAAGATACTCTTCATTCTCTTTGTTGACACCATCTTCGATGCCCCATTAGCCATACCCCTGAGCACAATCTTCTTACCATTCGCTGCCCAAAACTTGAGCTCCATAGTCTAAAAGTTTTGTGAGTATTTGCCCAACGAATGTAGCCACTGTATACTTAGGATAGCGTTTGTATCACCCAAGTCTACCACATAGAAGTCATTTGTGACTGAATAATTGCCCAAGGTGACACCAAATTGAGGAACCTTCTTTGTGCATGACATGTTAAACCCATCTGCTACTATATGACACTTAATCCCTCAAAGTCTTGTATAGCTATACCCCGCTTCGCCACTAATGCTGCATCAATGAAGTTGTGGGTTGCCCCATTGTCTATCAACACTGTGACACGCGGACCCTGTAAAACTCCCCTGACCCTGAAGGAGTTAAACCTGGGGGTACCTGAGATGGTAGCAATGGCGCCACTCTTAGTCTCCACCTGTGGCTGCTCATCATCAGAACTGCTCTCCTCGCTCCTTTGTATCTGTCCAGTCTCTCTTCATCCTCATCATCTGATACAACCTCGATGAAATGGATTTTACCCTTACCCAAACAATAGTGACCAGGGTCCTAGCACTCCTTGCAATGATAACACAATTGTTTTCTTTTGCACTCCTTGCGCTCTTCTTCCTCTTGCTTGCTCTTTTTAGGCCACTCTTTCTGAAAGGGTTTCTTGTCCTTGTTCTTTTGTTGGACGAATGGTTTGGATAGAAACTAATTTTTAGGCATGGAATGCTCCATGTCTCGAGCCTGAATGATAGCATCTTGCAGGGAGTCGGATTTTAAAGCCTTAATCCAACCATTGTGTGGCTTAGAAAGACCCTCAATAAATAGCATGACTAATCTGTGCTTTGAAATGTTTGTCACCATAATTGCCAATCTTTGGAACTCAGAAATATAGGCATCCACTGTGCCATTCTGCCTAAGCTGAGCTAACTCTCTGAAATGCAGCTGTGGATCCTTCTGATCAAATTTGTCCATCAATCTCTGTGTGAAATCCAGATAAGAGGTGATGCTGGCGTGTCCCAATGTGACAAGTCCGTGGTACCACCATTCATGTGCCTCACCCTCCAAGTGCAGTGTAGCATATTGATTGCCTTGGTCTCTAACATAGGGTTGAGTTGGAAATATGTGTTCAACTTCTGAACCCATGATTTAGCAGTGCACTTATTGGACCCATCAAATGAAGGTATAGAAAGTTTCCCCACCTTATGCTGCAAATCCTGATTCTGAGGACCTCTATTTTGATTTTTGGGTCTATTTCTATATTTAATAGCACAAAAATCTTTTAATGTCATGGCAACGTGGAACTCATCTTCCAGAGGCTGATATTCTCTCAAATAATTAGAGAAACCGTCGCCTTGTGCTGGTTTCTCCTGATTACCAACAGGTTGTCCACCTGAAAACTGAGGCATTAGAGGCTTGGGAGTCACTCTACTAGTTGGCCTAGTGTGACTATGTGCTGGGATATGTGTGTTACTTGCTTCTCCGTTATTCCCGTTGACTTCATGATGACCATTTGTGTCCCCATTACCATTATTACCATTGTTTCCATTGTTACCAGCGTTGTTTCTATCATTCACAAGCTAGTTTAGGAGCGGGACCACTTGTTGTTGACTTCTAGTAAGATCATTGAGGATTTGATATGTACTGCTCTCAGGAATATCATGTCTATTCCCCATTTCACGCCTTTCACTCATGTTTTCCTCTTCAGATGAAGAATCAAAGAGATTAAAACCCACTTCTCTTGCCCTTCTTCTCCAATATGTTATGTATGCTTGATCTTTACGATTCATAAATAATCATGAACTGAAGACTACTGAGCCCACAGAATGCACAGGCTGGCAGGAAGACCGGCTCTGATACCACTGTAATGTTCCTTTCCGGGAGGTGTAAAGTTTTTGCGATTTACTCAGTTTGATAGACTTCGTTTTATCAAACAATGGTAAGCATTATGCAAAGTTATAACAACATTTAGTGGAATTGTACAACAAGAAGAAAAGGACATGGACTGGACTCCATCGTATTTCTTGTATTTCAGTGAACAACCATACATATAATCAATGTACTTGTTGACAGTGGACTGTAATAGGAATGTAATGCTAAATCCTTCTCCCTAAATTCACTAAACTAACATTGGCATTACGCAGCAAGGCAATAAGATTGAAACGACAGATGTCAAGACACTTTCTGGGCATATTACAGTCTAAAATTCATGAACAACAACTATAGTTTGCTACAGAAGAACAATAAACCACTATCCAAGCAAGTTACAATGTCATAGATCAAGATATTATTAGAATACATGTGTGAAATGTACCCAGACCTGAAAACCATGTAATCTCAAGCTATAGAAGAGTTCAAACTGTTTCGAGAAAGACTCAGAATTGCTGCAGATCTCAGGGACGACCATATAACCACCCAGCATACTTGCTCCAACCCAGACGACTTTTATGGAAGTAGCAAACTCACCCAGGAAAGGCACACACAGGTCTGAAGATCCAAGACACTTTCTTTTGAGCATGTAGCAACTGTGCTAATGCTCACGTCTCTACTAAACCCTGGAATCTGCTGTAATCTCCACGTTTTTGGCTGCTATGGCTTGCTCGACTAGAGACAAACCCATACGTGATTGCTAGAAGAGGTTGTAGACTATTGCAGGATGAAACGCTGGTCCAGTATGAATACCATGACTTTGTTTGAAGTGGTCGAACTTGCATAATGAAGCCATAAACCCTCACGCCATCATTAGAATTTGCTCTATCATTTTCTGAAATGGTCAACTTCTTTCATAACCCCACAAGAACTGAAGATTAACTCCAAAGGAAGATGGCGAACCGATTACTACAATGACATTCTTTGCTCATCAAACCCTTGCTCAATATCAGATTGAAAATGTATAATCGATTTGCTACATTCTTTTCACTAAAAGTAACCCCAAAATTGTAAATAAGCTCCTATAGAAAGCCCGAGTGACTTACTCAACAATCTCCAGCTAGGGTAGATAGTTTCACTGTTGAAATTGGTGCCCTAGGGTTTCCAAACCCACAGACTAGAAAAGCCTTAGAAAGCTCTCCAAAATGAAGTGAGAAAATAACATCCAAGAATGAGAGAAATGAGCTCCTTTTTGCCTTTTATACTTTCCCACTAAATTTCCTGCTTGAATAATATAAAGTGACTTTATAAAGTCCCTTTTTAAATATTTCATTTAAAGTAACTTTATAACCTTACTTTATTAATTACTTAATATTACCTTTTAATTTTAACTTGAGCCTCCAGGCAATATTAAATAAAGGATTCCCTAAATTCAACTTGAGCCTTCGGGAATTAAAAAGGCTAAGTGATTATCCTGAGTGGCTACTGAGAAGTGGACATAACATATTAGGATCATAACATTCCTTTCCCCTTCAGAAAAGTGTTGCCCTCAATGCTTAGCAACTCTAAAATCTTTTATATGAATTGTTCATCATTCCATGTTGCATCTTCAATTGGGAAATTCTACCACTTAATTAGGAGTTTTGAGGTGGCTCTATTTTGCAATCTGATTTTTGAAATTCCATGAAGTTTTTGAATATTTTGTATGAATACTTTTTCTGTAGTATTAGTAGGAAATGGATGAGAGAGCCCACAAAAGTATGCATTCTTAATGAGTCTATCCCCCACAAGCAAGATTACATCAAGATTATTTGACTTTGACAACACCATAATGAAGTCCATTAATATTTCTTCCCCGTGTATTGGAATGTCTAATATTTTAAAAGGCCCGAAGTCTTTATAGTTTCCCTTTTATTTTGTTGGCATATCGAATATTCCACCAATATTTTTTGACATTCACTTTAATATCTTCCCAAAAGAAATGTTTCTTTATAGGATGATAGTTATGAACAAATCTTCTATAGTATCTTGTTAGACCCAAAAAAACCTCTCTTCTTAGGGTCCATCTTAACACCTTTAAGTGGCACCGGATGAGATGAGTTTTCTACTTCATTTACCCTAAAGACACATTTGAATTGTTTTGCATATATTTTGTTATCTTCCAATTCATCAACAATAGGAATATGAAACTTTTCTTTTTGAGTGATATTGTTTAGCTTCTTGTAATGTGGGCACATTTTCCATGGATCATCTTTTTTGTTAAGCATACGTATAGGGGATAAATAATAGCTTTTGTTGGGATGAACAATGCTTCTTGGTATTAATTCAATGCCATGATTATGGTCTCCAATTAGAGGTACGATCTTATATTCTTGAAATACTTGTTGATGGTGTTGAATAATCTCTTGAAGTTTTGGTAGTTATCACGTCTTGTGCTTCTATAAAATGCAATTGTGCCCCTATATTATTTGAATCTTTCTCGAGTAATTTCTCCATCCTATGGGAGCTTATGATTTCACTTGGTGGTGATTTTATTCCCAAAAGTGAATACTTTTTCCCATATATCCTAAAATCCACAGACAAGTCCTCAAAATTGAAATATATTGTTCCTAGTTGATAAAGCCATTGCACACCCAAAACTACATGCACTCCCTTAAAAAGGTATAGCAAACATTTTTGAATCTCGTTGATAATTCCCATTGAGAGTTTTATATGATGGCATTTAACACCACAAGGTAATTGTTTCCCATAAGTTATCATTATTTGAAAATTAGAGACTGGACAAACAAAACAATTGAGCTCATTAGCTAATCTTCTATAAATAAAGTTATGTATACTACCATTATCCACTAAGACTTTCAAATTTTTATTTTCTATATTACCAATTACTTTGAGTATTTGTGGTGCATTTGTTCCATTCAATGCATGTAGGGAGATAGTAGTGCTTTCTTTTTCCTTGGAATCCTTATTCATTAAGTTTTATGTTTATTTTTTGTAGGCACTTTGCCTCTTCTTCAACCTTATTCTTTTTCTCACTAGAATACTTATGACTCCTTGAGCTATCACAATTCCAGCATAGGTCTTTTTCACCTATCTTTACCTCTTGTTGAGGAGAGAGATTACTGATTTCTCTTAGGTTAAAAAATTTATCCATGTTTTTTATTTTAGGATTAATCACATTTTTATCAGTTACTCTCATGGTTTCACCTTTGGTGGTGTTTTGTTTATCAATATGCAATGCTTGTTGCCTAGTTTTCCTAACTGTACAAGGTTCCAACAAACGAACATCATGTTGAATTTGGTCCTTAAGTCCATTGATGTATAATTTTAGCCTTTGGTAAGGTGTCACATCAGGAGCTCTAAGTGGCAATCTCAAATGCTCAACGTTATATTCAACTAAAGACCTTAATTGTTTTAAATTTTCTTAGCTGGGCAAAGTAGTTTTGAATACATGGTTGCTAATTCTTTACTAAATTCTTGCCAATTGAACATTTGTCCTTGTCTGTCACTCATCTTCCATTGGTAGTATTGGCAAGGCACTAATTCTAAATATAGTAAAACTATGTCAACCATGGCATTATTTGGTATATTGTGAAGTTTAAATTGTTGTTCTATGAGGCTTATCCATGAAATTACATTTCTACCATCAAATTTATGAATGTTTGTTCTTGGTAGGTTTAATTGTTGACCTCAAAACTGTTTTCCTATCGTTGATTTGGTTTTTTATGTTTGTACCCACCTTGGTGGATTTTTGGGACTTTAATTCTGGTAATAATTCTTTCGTAAACCTATCTAAATCCTCATTTAAGGATTTTACAAATGGGTCAAATAATTTATCTTTTAATAAAATTTATTGTTGTTTTATGTCCTTGTGGAATTCTTTCCTCAATTTTAGGTGGTGGAAAATAAAATGGGTCTTTAGATTTCGTGTGTGTTGAAAGGTCCTCTAATCCTAAAGAGGACATGGCTTTAATTATGTTTTTATTTTATGATTTATTAATGTAGGAATGTATTTGGTGTGAGAGAGAATTTTGATGTTTCACTTTGGATGTAACTTAGACCACTAAATTAAGTAATATATTTTATGTCTAAAAATAAATATCAAAGAACTAACCCTACTTAATTTTTAATAAGATTTCAAAAATGTAATTTTTATAAAAAAATTCCAAAAATTGGAGCTTATAAAGCAAATTAATGAATGTTTTGACTAAAATTTGACCACTAAATGAAATAACTTATTTTATTTCTAATAGTAAGTTACAAAGAACTAACCCTACCTAATTTTTCTAATCTTTTCAAAAATGTAAAGTTAATTTTTTTTTTTTGAAAATTGCAGCCTATAGAGCAAATGAATGAAAAAACATAAAAATATTAATAACTTTTAGAAAATGCATCTTAAAAGTCTGAATTTTCTTTTGAGAGCTTATCTAATACATATCTCAAAACCCCCAAAAAATAATCAGATCCAAATTCGCACTGGTTTAAAGTTACGGTGGAAACAAAAATGTTGGCCGAGATTGTAGCTTTGATACCAGTTGTTATGATATTTTTTGCAAATAAATATAAAAAATAAAAAATACAACAGACCACTATGTGGGGGTGACCTCCAATAATCAGATAATAATATATGAATGAAGTACTTGATGATATGATGATATGGGAGAGAGTTCTCTTCCTTATTTATAGGCTTAACTATGTAGGGATGTACCCCTTCATCCTAATTAAGATGGATTAGTCTATTGAGTAATATTTATGTTAGGGTTAAGCATGCCACAAGTGCTTATCCATGTTATATTTAGGAATATATAATTTATACTTAAGAATATATAGTATTAGGATCATAACATAGGGGTTTTGGATAAAGTACTTCAGCTTTTGGAAGATAATAAACTGTGTGTGAAGAGGTCTAAGTATAAAACTGGAAAGCATGAAGTATGCAATTTCCAAATAAGGCATCAAAGTTGTTTAAGAAGATTTAAGCCGTTCTAGAACAGTCAACTCTTGAGAAGGTTTTGGAATAGAAGTCTTCTAAAGAAAATTTGGCAAATAATATGTTTTTCTTTTCTAGTTCATGAACTTATTAAGAGGATTCTCTTAAGCAGATTAGTGCCGAAGGATTACACTAATTTTGATGACCTTGGACTCTACAATTTTTTTTCAAGTCAAGTATAATGCCTAAGAACAGGAAGCAGAGCTAGATTAATGCAAGAAAGTAGACCCAATGCAGTTTGTTTTTATATTACTAATCAATTACAAATATTCTGCTCATATGAGTATCAACATGAAACAAATACAAGCTTTTACGAGCACAACCATGAGACTAATATCAGCTCCTTTTGAGTAACCACACTAGAAACCACATATGGAAGACCAAGCGTCACAACTTATAATTCCATATTAGATGTCCCTTTGGGATTTGAACTTGAGTCTCCACAATGAGAACTCAATGCTTTAACCAATTTAGTTCTGAACCCAAATATAAGACTCTTGATGAAGCACACTTTGTTGAGATTGTAGGTCATTCCTGAGTACTTCAAACATATTGATGAGTAAGGAGTCCTTTTGTTGTGAAAGAACTAAATCAAGAGAAACTTAAAGCTTTGTTGCTAAATCTGATGTTTGGTGAAGAATTAGTGAGCAATGAATATAACTGCTAGATAAATAGAACCCCTAGCCCATGCTAGTCAAAGGTGGGAAGAATTTTCAATAGATTTCTTATTAAGTATAAAGTTAGGAAGGAAAAATGCCAGTATGCTAGATGTTGATAAATTGACCAATTATCCATATTTGTGTAGGCTCATTGAGGGAGCCAATACTAGAGAAGTTGTTTAATGTTTCTTTAAAGGGTTGCGAAATTTGTATGTTATCCCTAAGGAATTGTTAGTGATTGTGATGTTAAGGTTACAAATAACTTTTGGAATGAACACAAAATAGTTAGCTCAATATTGGCAATGGGTTCATCTTAGCCTCTACAGACAAGCAAGGGCAATGACACAAATAGTTTTCCCAACAAAGAGGTGGTACAATTCACCAATCATACAAGCTCAAAGTTGATTATTTCACAAGCTGTATAAGGGTATGAGCCCCCAAATATAAGAAGTTGTTATCTTTAAGATTGAAAGGTACAGGTAGAAGACAACCACATAACTAAAAATCAATAGGTTGTCTGGTTACTATATGAGAAGACAAACTAAAGAGAAGCGGATGTGCACTAGTGCCCGTATATTGGTAAGAGTCCAATAGCAGCAAAAATCGTTTGGGGAAAAAAATGACAAACCAAAAGTGTAGATTTTTTGAAAAAAATGGGAAAAAATCGAGAACAAATCGGGAAAAAATTGAGAAAAAGTCTTAAAAAAATTGAGAAAAAGAGAAACTATTTTGTTTTTGAAATTTAAGGGAATTTCCATAGCATAGAGATATAGAGCACAAATAAAATAGAGAGGTTATCATATGAATTGTAGAAAATAAGATTTTGTTGTTTATATTCATATCACTAATTACATTGCATTGCACAAATCATACTTCATAGTGCATAAATAATAACTAGATGGTTATAGTTGATAAAGTTTCAATTACTATATAGTTTGTACAAAGTTCCAAAAAATCAAACATAGCCAATGACTTGCTACTACAAATAGAGCTATGCTAGAGGGCTGCAGGTATTAATGATGAAACTCCTGGTTCAAAGCTTTTCATAAGTCATTCAACCTCATAATATCCAATTTGGTCTCTAGGATCTTAAAGTCCTTAGGCTCAAGAAAGTCATTAAAAAGACAAATTTTCTTTGTTGAGTAGACTGTCATGCCCTTGCAAATATAGATCAGATCGCTGGGTCATCCAATCGCTCAAGACAATCGAATTAATATTAGAAGGAAAACAATCATCATGTAGCGAACTAATTGAGCAATTACATCATGAAAGGCTATAGTTATGGAAGGACGTGATTATGAAAGAAGATGATCAATTGATACTAACCGTCCAAACCATAAGACACCTCCTTTCGCATAAAGAAAAGTAACTAAGGGAAGGTGGACAGTAGAAGAGGATCAGCGATACCATAAGGGATAATATTAATAAAGCTAATTACCCCTAACAAAGAGCTGTGTCCCTTAGCAAACAGATAACTTGAAAGGTTATGTCTCTGAGTCCCATCGTGATATAAAGGAGGAACCATTCAAGGTAGAGAGGATCATCATTGATTGCTAGAAAGATATACATCAGGGAGAGAGGAAGAAACGAGAGCACAAAAGATCAAAAGGGACCTGTGCAATCCAACACAGCAAACAATTATATCAGAAATATATCCATAATTAGTATATCAAAAATATATACATAATCACAAGTACGTCAGATATAAGCATATATTCAGGTGTATTTTTTCCAATCATTGTTTACATGTGTATGCATTTTGCCATGAATAATTAAATATGTTTCATGTATAGTTTCTGATGATAAAAATGCATGAGTGTTTGAAATCTACCTTGTGGGAGGGGCCTGGGGTGAAGTGGTAAGAGCCTAAAAGATCCCACTTGCGACCTCCGCCCAATCCCACAATGAGGATGGGCCTGAGGTGAAGTGGTAAGTGCCAAAAGAGCCTGCTTGGGACCTCTGCCCAATCCCACAAGTTGGCAAGTGTCTTCTGGGAGTCGTGGCCTTGATGGGGAAAGCAAATACAAGTCGCCAAGGGGGAGGGCTGTGGTATACACCCTCTTAGGCTTGGTATATGGCTTCCAGCAGACCCATCATGTCCCTTCTCCCACAATTCTAATATGTTTGCTTGTCGATAATCTATGGATGTGATGCAATTGTCTAACCCTAACAAGTATATATACATATTTGCATATATTGTTCTTGTGGTGAATGCAGAACTCCAATCCAAGATTACTTCATTAAAAAGATATTTATTTAACAAGGTGAAACCCTAACCCTAATTTGCTGCAATTTGTGATCAATAGGCGAATTCTAGGTCAAATTCGGATAGGGGGCATTACATAGACATCATAAATTACAAAATGGGAATCAACTGGTTCATATTTGTGATTTAACAGTATTTGCAATTTCTAGAACTATATGAAGAGTGTGAAAGGGAAATTATATGACAAAGCAAGCAATTGCAAAGTTCAACTTAATAGGTTTTGAATCAAATATCCCAATCTAGTGTAATAGAAAATGATTTTTAAACAAAATCTTAAATCTCAAAAGACCATAAATGATATTGAAATGTTTTCATTTATAACTATTTTAGCAGATTTGTAAAAGAGTAAAGAGAGTGTTAAATATTTTTCCATTAGATAATAAAGACCTGCTAGTACAAAAGAAGAGAACAACTATTTGAGTCACAGTTTTAGCTATTATTATTCAAGTAAATTTTCCTTGATTTTGCGTATAAGTGGATGATGGAGTTAAAAACATTGATGGAATTTGAGTTGAGAATCTGAGAGATTATAGGTACAAGTTTCAATGGAAAGTCAATGCACGAGGAAAATTCCCTTTCAATGGGATAGTTGCCGCTGAAATCTATTTGGATTTTTAAAGAGAAAATATATGAGGCCTTCTTTGGGAGGGATTAAGATAAGCCCACAAGACTAGGGCATGACTTCTCTCAAGGCATGTATTAGTTTGTGTGATACCTATTTAAGATGAATGGAATGCTACACTATATATGTCTAAAGCATTCATGCATTGCTATTGTACTCCTTGTAGGCCTTTTGAACTATGTATATGACAATACTAAATGGAATGTAGTTCCCAAACAAGTGTAGGGCATGATTTAAGCAGTATGTTTCACCAATTAACAAAGCAGTAAGCTTGCAAAATATATAAGAAATTTAAATATAACCAAAGCAATCCTTCATTTTGATATAAAATACTACTATAGTTTATTTTTTTCAGCACTACAGGCTGTTTTTTATCTTTTCGATAGGAACCATTCTGCTTCCGATTCCACAATGTCTATCTACTATTATGTATATACTTATGCTTCCCACTTGATTATACAATTTTTGCTACCCTACCCACTTATTATTAAAACTTGATGTCCAGTGCCATATTGAAATACCAAATTATCACACTTTGTTAGCATCTTAAAAGGAAATTTGTCCCAATCTAACCTTGATAATCTAAACAACCACCTTGGTATTATTGTTGATAAGTGAAATGTTAAAATTCTTTTGAATAGTCACGATCACAAGAATTCAAAGAAAACAAACCTCTTTAGGTTGATATCAAGCCTATAGAGTTTCGTTTCAGTTTAGTTTGGCTTTCTATATTTACTTTTGGCAAGTACTTTTATAGGGTTCGGATATGCTAAAAAAAAAGATAGAAGCGTTATAGTATTTATGATAGTGTCTACTATTTTCCACTAAATTGTGTCTTTGGATTTCTATACATGCAAAGCATTACTATGAGCCTAAGGTAAATGACAATAGTGTGGATATAGAGGAAAAAACAACACATCTCTTAACCATTCCATGTTAATGTACTTAACATCAAATGTAGAAGCATACCAAAGAATGTGTCTCTATTTTAATGTCCTTAACATCAAACTTAGAAGCATACCAAAGAACGTGTCTTTATTTTAATGTCCTTAACATCTATTAGAAATATACGTCCCATTCAAACTTGACTACCTGCGATTTGCCTTAGCAACCTAATGAAATCTAGCGAATCGTTGATGGTGAACCATGTCCCAACGGACACCATTCAGTTTTGTGCTAAAAATCAACAAAAAAACTTGATTAAATAGTGATTTTGCATGGTTATGGTTTTGCAACAGGTTGGTTGGGCAATTTTTCATGATTTTTTCACGATTTTAATGTGCTTTAAACCCTTTCAAATCATAGCTGATTAAATTGGGATTTTTTGGGGAAAAAATTGTTTCGGCCAAAGATTTTTTTAAAATTGGGATTTTTGCGATATTTTGATATATGCTTCTATGGGTAAGACAATTAGATTTGCAACTATATAAAAGAAACTTCTTTGAAAGCCAAGAAGAAGCTAACCCCAAAGGTTTATGGATTCTTTTAGTATTGAAAATGATAGACAAGGTAGGTTATGCCCTAGAACTTTTATGCATTTCAAAAACTCAATGCATTTTATGAATCAATTTTGGAAAAAACCTGATCTGACAAAACTTATTTGTACAAACTCGTGGCCTAGATGATATAGTCTTATAACTGGAAGCTATATATCGATTTGAAAAAAAAAACATGATTGGACCAAACTTATCCATACAAACTGAGTTACTTGGATGATAGAGGAATAAAATGTGAGCTATCTTTGAAAACTACACTAGATGACTGTGTTCCATAGCTGTTAACAATACCTTATTAAATATGATCTATCTATAGAAGATGATACATTGGAGTATGAGCAGTTTGTTCAGAATCATTCAAATTATCAAAAGTCATGTTTCTTGGGCAAAGAGTGCCATAAAGAGGAAGGCAATGTTATGGGTCAATTTATAAAGTTGAGCTCTCACGATGAGACATTTTTATGTACTAATAGATAGATGTGATAAATACAAAATTTCTTTGTCATCCCTTCAGTGTTCCACAGGGATGTGTTCCCCCCCCATAAAAACCCCACGTTTCCTAGACGTCCCTGCCTTAGAGACTTGGGGACTTGGGGGGGACGTCCCCCACCTGCCCACTACCATCCCACCACCAATGCCACCATTCCACCACCAACACCGCCATCTCCAAGATACTACTAGGATTTCAAGGACGCTAGGGTGTCCTCAAGACGTCTAGGGGACTCCTAGTTGTCTTCGGACCATCTCAAAGATGCTTAGGTATCTCTTGCAACCAAATGACCAAAAAACAAATCTTTTTTAAAAAATCAATTTTTTTTGTGCTCAAGGGCAAACCTAATGGCCTATGGGTTTCACCCGAACCCCTTAAACTCTATAAAACTGCCTCCCATCGTCATTTCAATTCACAAGAAAACAAATCAACAAGAAGCTAATAGTGTGAGTGTGAGAGTGAAAACTACAAGTGTAAGGTGAAAGAGTGAGAATGAAGAGCAAGAGGGTTGAGGAGGAGCAAGAAGTGGAGTGATGTCAAGTTTCACTTCAAAATTCAAATGCTTAAAACTAGTTTGCCAAAGTTTCATTTGTAATTCTTATACTTATATCTCTTTTTATAACTATTTCTTCAAGTACTATATGTATTTTAGTGCCGCCGCCTCACCACCATCCTGCCACCCCCCAACCCCCCCCCCCCATCCCCATGTCCCCCCGTCAAGAAACTCTGTGGAACTATGCATTCCTTTCTCCTACTTAATCATAACCATTTTATTTAACAAAACACAGCCATTTTCGAATCTGGGTTATTACATTTTTTATAAATTAATCATGGCAATGCTAGTGCAAAATACTATTATTTGTTCAGTGGTTCCTCACTCACAATGTTTTGGCACTACCTTGTTCCAAATGAAGTTTAAGGGCTGAAGTTTTAAATACGTGAAGAGCAAATCACATCAAACTTCCTTTTTACACTGAACAAAGGCAAAGAAACAGAAAGAGCTACTATACTGGCCAGAACTTCACACTGAACATATAACAGTAGTAGCTAAATGACTCCGGAGTATATATGACAAGAAGTTCAAGTATCAGCTTGGCAGATTCTAACATAGATCTTTGAGGAACTAATCAAAATACCAAAATAAGATCCAAAAAGGATATATTTACATTCTCATTATGATATAAATGAGAATGGTTTATTATGATGATACTGCAGAATAATTATTAGAGTTTTTAACAAATGCACTGTCGAAACTAGTTTGAACTGCTTAGGAAGCCTGAAATCAGAAATTATTGAAAAACTAAAAATGTCCATGCCATCTGAAATGAACATTGAACCTTGCACAACTAGTTATTTTTGAAGTGCTGTATGGAAGTTGAGGCATATCTTTACCCATCACCTTATTGGCTTTTTAAGGCGTGGCCCAAACTGCATTTCCAAACAGTCAAATAAGGGCATTTTGGGAAACTGCTCAATTTAAGTCCACATCTAAAACAAACTCCTGAACAATTATCTCTTGGAAGAGGAATGCACCTTCATATTCACCTGCACATGCTAAGAGTGCCTTTTGAAGATAATACTTGGTGAGAATCATCTTAAGCCAATTATTTGTACTCATGGTAAATGAAGTTGTTAGATGAAAAATAAAGTTAAATTGCAAAAAATAATTGGTAATTTAAATAATTCTGTCTGATATTAGTGTTAGTGGTTCAAATAACATTGTATAGTGGCTCAAGGAAAATGCTCAAGAATTACTATATAATATGAAGGCAAGTGCTTGTTCTCTGTACTTTGTTTTTATGAGTAGGGCAATAAAGGACCCGGTGATAATAAAGGGAGACTTTGAGAGATTCTCAGTGATATGGACTAGATTAGGTTCTACTAAGAAAAGACTTTAATGACCCAAAGAAACTAACGAGTTTGAACAATATGACACAAGAAGAATACAGGTTTAATGCAAGTAGCCAGTGATTAGGACATAAAATCCAACTTTACTCACTTCATCTAATGGAAGAGTAATTGAAGTAGCTGCTTTAATGATGGATGAAACTATCTATTGAGTAAAACAATCAGTATTAATACTAACAATGTGAACATTGAGAATCAAAATAGGGTTCAAGATAAAAGGCGAAGCTTTAGAAACTTTCATAAACATTATTTTCATCTTCATGTCCTCATAGGATGCTAAAAACAAGAAACTTTAGTTCATTTTATGAACCAGGCAATCTGCTGCTAGATTTGTGGCTAAAGTATAGATAATTATTAAGTACATATGCCTTAGTTTTCATTTTTGGTACATATTTTAGTAATGCAATTTTTAATTAAGTATCTACCTGTATATATCTGAGTCTGATGTTCATGCCATTATGTGATTCTTAAAATGGTTTAGTTGTCATGTTCATGTCCAATAGGCTCCTTAGTTTACCTGTCTGGGCTGGTTCATTGTGAGTGTCTCTTGCCCATGAGTTGAACTGATCCCTTGTGACTATTGGTTTCAGCAATCGTTCCAAAGTGTTTTCTTTTTCATTGATAGGTGTATCCCAATAGTGTAAGACTTGGTCTTGCATGGGTTACAAACATTTGTATTAGGCAATTGCGCAAAGTTAGAGATGCTATTCAATATGTGAAACATAGTTTATGTTTTTAATACAAGTGTAACAACGATGCAAAAAATGATCATAAAGCAGTTTAACTGATGGTTGAATTGCAGACTATACAGGCAATGTGTTTCCTGGTCTAAGGACTTATCCCATTAAAAGCTGGAATAGTTCTAAATGGGCACAGTAGTGTTCCAATTGGATACATACACCATTGAATGCACCCTTGTATGATTGCATGCTTCTAATCTTTGATAATATGGTAACACAATGTCAATGTTGTTTTGACTCCATCATATATATTTGAGAAGCTCATAGTTTTTTAATGTTTCATTAGGAGTGTCTCTTGTCCTATTAGCTGAACAGCTCCCCTTGTGGCTATTGGTTTCATTGATCATTGGAAAGTGTTTTCTTTTCCATTGGTAGTTGCATCCCAATAGTGTAAGACTTGGTCATGGATGGGTTAGAAACATTTGTATTCGGCAGTTGTGCAAAGCTATAAATGCTAGTCAATAAGTGAAACATGGACTCAATTTTTAATACGAGTGTAACAATCATGCAAAAAATAATCAGAAAGTGGTTAAACTGATGGTTGAACAGAAGACTATACAGACAAAGTGTTTCTTGGTGCGAAGGACTTATCCTATTTAAAAGTTGGCAGAGTTCTGAGTGGGCACAATAGAGTTCCAGTAGGACACATACACCATCGAATCCTTTCTTGTATGATTGCATGATGCTGATCTTTGATAATATGGTAACAGAATGTCAATGATGTTCTGACTCCATATATATTTGACAAGGTCATATTTTTATAAGAGTGCATTGCAAGTGTCACTTGCCCTATGAGTTGAACAGTTCCCTTTGTGACTTTTGGTTTCATCATTCATTGGAAAGTGTTTTATTTTTCATTGGTAGGTGCATCCCGATAGTGTAAGATTCGATCATGCATGGGTTAGAAACACTTGTATTAGGTTTTTGTGCAATGCTAGATATGCTCGTCAATATGTGAAAGTGAAACATAGTTTACATTTTTTCTACAAGTGTAGCAATCATGCAAAATATGATCAGAAAGCAGTTAAACTGATGGTTGAACTGAAGGCAATACACACAAAGTGTTTCTTGGTGCTAGGAACTTATCCCGTTCAGAAGTTGGAAGAGTTCTACGCGGACACAGTAGAGTTCCAGTTGGACACAAACACCATTGAATCCACCCTTGTATGATTGCATGCTGCTACTCTTTGATAATATGGTAACACAATGTCAATGTCGTTCTGACTCCATCATATATATTTGACAAGCTCATATATTTTTTCATATTTCAAGATTGAAAGCTGATCTTTAACTTCGTGTTTTAAACTTATATCTCATGTAGTTTACAAATTTAATATAGTAACATATGCCTGGATTTTTATTAACATGTTTTGAAATTGAAAATTGTTTTCTGCAGATAAACTGGTTATTTTCTTAAATTAAAAATAAAATAAAATCTCCTACCTGTACTGTTTGTTAACATATTTGTTTTGCCATATTATGGTGTAGGATGGTTATATTGTACTAGATTGTAGTCTAAATATTTATTTCTCAGTGATCTACAGTTCCCTCATCATGACAACGAATTGGCTCAAGCTGAGGCATTCTATGGTTGCTCACAGGTGCGTTTCACAATTCTCCGACAGTCCTATGCAACAATTATATTCTAGTTCATGTAAAGAGACATAATAATTTGCATGGAATGTACTTTTGTTTTGCTAAAGTTATCAAAGACAAAGAGACCCTAGACCTGGAAAAAATGTTGTTTAGATGTTAACTCCCATTTGTTGTTAACTAAAAAAACTGGGACAGTAAAAATATGACATGAATTTCAAAAATCAAATCTAAACATTTATTTTTCTGCCATAGGGAGTTTCCATTCTTTGGCTCCAATCATATTCTCAGCACTAAAAGTTAGCAAAAATAAAAGCTAGAGACTTGTCATGGACAATAAAAATATGACACGAGTTTCAAAAAATCAAATTTAAGCATTTATTTTTCTTCCATAAGGGAATTTCCATTCTTTGTCTCCAATCATATTCCCAACACTAGAAAATTAGCAAAAGAAAAAAGCCAGTGACTTTCATCATTCATCAATCACATTTTGTCTTTTTTGTCATTCTCCTCTGTTTGATTCAATAATGAAATAGCATGACCGAGTCCACATAAAGTCAAGTTTTTATGCTCAAAAGTACTTCCTCCTTTTGATCCCAAGTTTTACAATTTTTAATAAGGAGCGAGCTCTATGAGTTTGGCAGTCTTCTGAGATAAACTTTATTGGTTATATTTTCTGCCAAATAATTGGCTGCTAGATCTGCCACTGTATTTCTTATCCTTGTAATATGTTGGTATGAGATCTCAAAATTTCTGTTCCATTTTAATATCCTGAATCTTGTTTATTTTCAAGTACTTGCATTATTCCTTGTTGACTGACCCGATAAATAGCATTGAATGCCAATCTTCCATAGGCTTTCACCATCTGTTTTCCTCATCCAATCTTATTTCTTCCAAGAGAGCCACTGCTTCTGCCTTATTACTTATATCCATTCTAATGGGCTTAATACATTGATAAAGACTGTCTATTGTCATTTAAAATGATCCCTCCTGTTAATCCTGGACTTTCTTTTGGAGATCCATCAAAATTGAGCTTAATGCACTCTCTAGGAGGTTTCTTGCATGCATCCTACACATGATGAATTTTTCAAAGTGAATGACTATGTATGTATTCCTGAAGCTTTTTCTTCCATTATATATTTTATGAACTTAGTTGACTATTTGTCTTTGGTACCAGTTTTCTCAAGTTTTATATTCTCCACCATTATTAAATATTATATCTTCTTGTATATGTAAAATGGAAAAAATGCCTAAACGAAAGAAAGTTATTTCTCTTTTATATGTTTAAAATGTTTTTTAACTTCAAAATGAACAAGTGGGTTGTAAAACTTATTGCTTTTTCTTTTTTTTCTTTTTTGTTGTCTAGGATAGATATGTTAGTGTTTTGTAGCGGCGGGAGGTATTTTTCTTAAGAACAATTTATTCAAGGAAAGTCGGCCTTTCTATTATAAAACAAATAATATATTTTCTAGGTCGGCTCAAGAGGAGAGCTCGCCTAGTTTGGTATATAATGGAGATAGAGTCTCCACATTATGCAATCAATTCATTCCATTTCTAAATTCGATTTCCTTCAGCAGCAGATTCACATTCAAAAGGAGCAGATTCGCTTCAAGGAGAAGAGTTGATATTGTGTATCTAAGGAATTCACACTATCTTTAAGTGTTGATCTATTGTATGAGATTTGGCCTTTCTAGGGCCTGATTCTGAGTGCTATTTCTGCACTTCTATTTCTGATTTATAAGAGAATAATTTGTTGCTGGGTTTTTCCCTTGTGTAGAAGGGTTTTCCCAAGATAAATTGTTATGTTGTCTTTTCTGTGTTGTGTTTTCTGCTTAATTGCATTTTTGATCTGAAAATTAACATGATATTAGAGCTGGTTTAGGAAAGATCTGATCAGATTTGGCTAAGCAGTTTAAGATAACTCATTATTTAGGGCAGTCCCTCAAAGAAAAGAAGATGGTGACCGGTGTCAAGGTAGAAGATAGGCTTGATGGAGCGTCAAACTTCAACTCTTGGAAATTTAGGGTTCTCATTGCCTTAGAAGAGAATGATCTTCTAGATGTTGTAGAAAATGATATGCCCAAGCCATCCGATGACACAGAGAAAATTCAGTGGAAGAAAAATGGCACGAAGTGTAGAAAGATCATGATAGACTCCGTGAAGGATCACCTTGTACCGATCATCTCCAAGATGAAGACATCTAAAGAAATGTTTTGAGGCTCTAAAAGGATTGTATGAGATTAACAATACCAGCAGAGCCCTTGCTTTGAGACAACAACTCCATCATGTAAAAATGGCTAAGGGAGATTTAGTCATTTCTTTCTTTATGAGGATTTCTGATTTGAGAGATCAGTTATGCATTGTTGGAGATATAGTTGCAGACAAAGATCTTGTTATGTTGGCACTAAATGGTCTTCTGCAATCTTGGGAGCCTTTTATTCAGAGCATCAGTGGGAGATCTAAGTTGCCCAAGTTTGATCGTCTTTGAGCTGATTGTATTCAAGAAGAAACCGGATTGGCAGCAATAGGAAATGGGTGAATCTCTCATAATGAAGAAAGTCATGTCCTTGCTACACATGCTACTAGAGGCAAAGGAAGAGAAGGAAAAAGAGGCACCTTCAAGAGGAATAGAGATAGAAAATCAGATTTTGTTCCAGAACCAAAGAAGAAGGATCTCTCTCACATTCAACGTTACAGGTGTGACAAGTATGGACACTTTGCTTGAGATTATAAGTTAAAGTTGAAGCGGCATGTTTCTATTGCAAACATTGATGAAGAGTCACCTCAGAAGGAATCTAGACATTCAAAAGACAATTTAGAGGGATTTCTATTCATCTTCGTTCTTTCAAGTAATGTTCCAATTGATAGTGACACTTGGTTGATAGATAGCGGTGCTTCGCGTCACATTACAGGCTATAGACTTAGTAGAGAAAGAGTCTAACTTAAAAGTGACAATTGGAGATGATGCTTGTTATACTGTAAAGGGAGTTGGGGCCACTTCCTTCCAGCTAGATTTAGGTATTCCTCTTCATTTGAGTGATGTCTTATTTGTACTAGGGATCAAAAGAAACCTTGTCTCCATTTCAGCCTTGGAGGACAAAGGGTTCAAGGTTGCTTTTTTTGAAGGAAAAGTTCTTGCATGGCCCAAGAACTCTAGCATAAAATCAGCTCGTGTGATTGGCATTTGTTAGGAGAGCCTATACAGATTATCAATTCGACCAGTTCAGGCATTATTACACGACTCTATCAGTTTGAGTGAGCTATGGCACATGAGACTTGCTCACTTACATTTCAGAGCTCTTCCTTCTATGGAGAAGGTGCTTACTGGTCTTCCAAAGCTTAGTTTAGAGCACGATGGCATTTGCAGGGGATGTGTAGTTGGTAAGAATATCAAGAGTCCCTTCCATAGTAGTGACAGTAGATCAAATGGGATTTTAGATCTTGTTCATTCTAATTTATGTGGACCAATGTTTGTGGCATCTTTGAGTGGATTTTGGTACTATGCGACTTTCATTGATGATTATTCTCGAAAGACTTGGATTTATTTCTTGAAATCCAAGGATTTTGAGGAAGTCCTTGATAGATTCTGAGAATTCAAGGCTCAAGTTGAAAACATGTCCGGGAAGAGGATTAAGGTTCTGAGATCGGATAATGGAGGGGAGTACACTTTTGGAGGATTTCGTAATTTCTGCATTGAGACAGGGATCAAGAGGGAGTTATGTGTTCCGTACAACCCTCAGCAAAATGGAGTTTCTGAAAGAAAGAACAGATCCATAATAGAGGCAGCCATGGCTATGATTCATGATAAGAGTTTACAGAGTTTTCTATGGGCAGAAGCTTCC
Organism: Sequoiadendron giganteum; assembly: GCA_007115665.2. Taxonomy (NCBI): domain Eukaryota; kingdom Viridiplantae; phylum Streptophyta; class Pinopsida; order Cupressales; family Cupressaceae; genus Sequoiadendron; species Sequoiadendron giganteum. The sequence continues at coordinate 343,321,247 of CM021107.1, forward strand.
AGAATTGCAGTATATGTTCAGAACAGAAGCCCTCATCGGATATTGGGAAACATGACTCCTGAGGAGGCCTTCACAAGTGTGAAACCTGAGGTTAGTCACTTAAGAATATTTGGTTGTCCTGTGTACATTCATGTGCCCAAGGACAAATGATCAAAACTAGAATCCTCAGGCAGGAAGGGTATATTTGTGGGATATAGTGAGTCTTCAAAGGCTTACAGAGTTTATATTCCAGTGCAAAAATAGATTGAGATCAATAGGTATGTCTCCTTCAAAGAGGAAGTAGCCTTCAAAAGATCTAAAGGGTCTTATATGGAGATAGATAGTGAGGAGCAAGATACTTCACAGGATATGGATTTATCTCTTGATCATACTCCTGACATTTAGAGGGAGTCCACCGAACCAATCGAGACTATTGATCCGGTTGATCCTGTAGAACCAACTGATGGGCTTAGAGACATTGCCGTAGGTCGGAAGAGGCCTCTATGGGCTTGACAAACTATGCAAGAGGCAGAAAAATATGCAGCTGCTCGAGGCACTTTTAGGGAAAGCAAGAGACCTCAGAAGTTCCCAGGTTATGTGGCATTGATGAGTCACATCATTGATTATGAGCCTTCCAGTTTTGAGGAGGCATCCAACCAACAAGTATGAAGAGATGCAATGACAGGAGAGCATCAACCCATCATTAAAAATGATGTATGGGATGTTGTTCCGAGACTTGAAGGGAAATCAGTAGTGTCTTCCAAATGGCTCTACAAAATCAAGCATGCAGCTGATGGCAGCATTGAGAAACGAAAGGCAAGATTTGTGGCAAGAGGATTCTCTCAAAAGGAGGGAATAGATTATGAGGATACATTTACTCCTATTGCTCGATACACTTCCATTAGGACGATTATTGCTATTGCCTCCGCAAAAGGCTTACATCAAATGGACGTAAAGACTGCATTTCTTAATGGTGTGACTGAGGAAGAATTGTACATCGAGCAGCTAGATGGTTTTGTGATTCATGGGAAGGAGTCTCATGTCTGCAGATTGAAGAAGGCCTTGTCCGGTCTTAAACAAGCACCTCGTGCATGGTATGAAAGGATCGATAGATATTTGATGAGTTTGGGTTTCTCCAAGAATGATGTAGATTCCAATCTTTATTTCAAGATAGTTGATGGTGAGGCCTTGATCTTGGTTCTTTATGTTGATGATTTATTTATCACTGGAGCAGAGAACCTCATTGTCAAAAGTAAGAAAGAGTTAGCCTTTGAGTTTGAGATGAAGTATCTTGGTCTTATGCATTACTTACTGGGACTGGAAATGTGGGAAAGACCTGATGAAATCTTCCTAAGTCAAGGGAAATACACTATAGATATATTGAGGAGATTTGGGATGATGGACTGTAAGTCCATGTCTATACCTATGGAGACAAATTTGAAGAAGTTAAGTGACTCAGCATTTGATTTAGATTTGGTAGATCCCACCATGTATAGACAATTGATTGGATCATTGATGTACCTAGTCAACACCATACTAGACATTTGTTATGCAGTGAGTGCTCTCAGCCAGTTCATGTGTGAACCAAGACAAATACATCTAGTTGCAGCAAAGCATATACTGAGATACTTGCGTGGTACTGTGGGTTATGGTTTGAGATATACTTCCAATGGAGATCTGAGATTACAAGGCTATTCTGATTTTGACTGGGCCGGGAGTGTAGTTGATAAGAAAAACACCTTTGGATGTTGCTTCGGTTTTGGGTTTGCCATGATTTCTTGGTGTAGCAGGAAGCAAACCTTTGTGGCACTAAGCACTGCAGAGGTTGAATATATTGCAGCATGTGTAGCGGCACGTGAAGCTGTATGGCTTCGAAAGCTCCTTGCAAGATTGTTTGGTCAGACATTAGAACCGACTTTGATTCACTGTGATAACCAACTGTGTAAAGCTCTCAGTAAATCCTGTATTTCATGATAGGACAAAACATGTGGAGATCAAGTATCATTACATCAGAGACATGGTGCTGAGGAAAGCAATCCAACTCAAGTACATCTACACTAATGATCAGACGGTTGATATCCTCACCAAGCCTCTTTCCAAGGTAAAATTTGCACATTTACGAGACAAGCTTGGGGTGGTAGAGAATGTCGCCCTTGCTGAGAGGGAGTCCCAACATCATTAAGTTTTGTTGTAGTGTATATTTCTCTGAGACGGAAAAATATGAGGTGAAAACCCTTGTAGTGTATATTTCTCTGAGATAGAGAAATATGAGGTGAAAGCCCTTGTAGTGTATATTTCTCTTAGATTGAGAAATATGAGGTGAAAGCCCTTGTACAAGATCACATCTCTGAGATTGAGCTGTGTTCCCACAATTGTGTGTAGCCATTGTGGACGTCATGTTGAGAGACTCCATGACGAGGATACTTGAGAATACCTCCCTAGCTAAGAGGGAGTGTTAGTGTTTTGTGGCGGTGAGAGGTATTTTTCTTAAGAATAATTTATGCAAGGCAAGTCGGCCTTTCTATTATAAAACAAATAATATATTTTCTAGGTCGGCTCAAGAGGAGAGCTCGCCTAGTTTGGTATATAATGGAGATAGAGTCTCCACATTATGCAATCAATTCATTCCATTTCCAAATTCGATTTCCTTCAGCAGCAGATTCGTATTCAAGAGGAGCAGATTTGCTTCAAGGAGAAGAGTTGATATTTTGTGTATCTAAGGAATTAGCACTATCTTTAAGTGCTGATCTATTGTATTAGTTTCGGCCTTTCTAGGGCCTGATTCTGAGTGCTATTTTTGCACTTCTATTTCTGATTTATAAGAGAATAATTTGCTGCTGGGTTTTTCCCTTGTGTAGTAGGGTTTTTCCAGGATAAATTGCTGTGTTGTCTTCTCTATGTTGTGGTTTTCTTCTTAATTTGCATTTCTGATCTGAAAATTAACAAGATATATTTGCATCTCTGCACATTGAAAATACACGGATTTATTTCCTTTTTTGCCTTCTTTTAAGGATTTAACAAATGCAATTTGTAAAGTTAAGCCCTAACAGCTTGCTTTACCACAACTTGAAATGTTCAAAGTAAATAGGACTCCTAGTTTGTGTTTTCTGCCTGGTACATTTATTGTATTGTTAGCCACACTTCTTATCTTCCCCCCCTTCCGCCCCCGCCCATGTGTATCCGTCTCTTCTTTGTGAATGGTGAAAATAACAACTTTACAGGGCCATCTAATCTTTTTCTCCAATAAATTCCTAATTATATATGTCGATCTTGAAGAAGTATTAATCTTATCTCATATTGATTTTATTTGCTTCGTGATGTACCATTTGCATTCAGATACCTCCTGATTCTGTCCACTATGCCTTAATGAGCCTTTGTTAAGGACTTATGGGGTTGAACATTGTTTTGTTCAATTGACATTCTTTTTTGATCTTTAAAGTTACAAAGGGAACAATATAAGGCAAAATTATTGTACATTGGATAATTGCTTGTGAGTTTTTCCTTGTTTTGTGAGTATGATTTAGCTGTAGACACAATTACAGTACCAGATCCAACTTTATCTACAAGAAGATAAAATCATGCATGGGTTTGAAAATTGTTGTGATTGACAGAGTGATGATTTTAAAATTATTCCAGTCAATACTATGCACCTAGCCATTATCCTTGACTTCCTTTTTAAATGATTGTATAATATGTGCATACACATATTTTTAAAGAGGTTTCTTTATGGGGTGTACTGAGATTTAAGGTCTTAGATCGACTGGTACTATGTTACATGTATATTTCAATACATTTGTTGTGTGTTTGTGATATGGTTTGCTTTCAATTATGTATATTATCTATTCTCATAAGTATTCTTTCCACTGATATATATATAATGGGTGAGAAATTGCAAGAGGTGTTCTTTCTTTTCTGGAAAGGAAACATCGGGAATCAAGTCTAAATTCTTTATATATAATGGGTGAGAAAAGGGGTTAGCCTCCCTTGCAAATATAGGGACTATGGTCCCTCATATTGCCCCAAGCCAATTTGTATATTTTCAAGTAGTTAGAGAAGGGAAAGCCTCCCTTGCAAATAGAAGGACTGCAGTCCTGCATATCGCCCTGAACCAATTTGTCTTTAATAATTTTTTTTAAGAATATTAGACTAACACTCATTGATGAAATGAAAAACTGAATGATTGAAACCTGAATTCAAATGAACAAGCAAATCCAAAAATTATACTTAGGAGCTTCTCCTTTGTTTTGTCACCCAAGCACCCCTCTTGAGGGATGGAGATGGCCAATAATTCAATCCTCTATTCAAAACATAGGGTTGTACATCTTAAAAATTGACATTGAAATTGGAACAACGGATTTTAGAATTAGTGTTAATGGCTTTCAAGACCATGTAGACCATCACAAAACTTTTAGCAGTCTCTACAAAGAGTGGATACTAGCAACCAATATAATGCAACTAAACTCTTCAGAAAAAGATTTACTCAACGCACATTAGAATGTTAGAACTTATTGAGCACACTCAATATCATTTCAATCCCAGGATCGTTTGGATTTTAACCAGCTGCCTTGCAGAACGTATGCGGATTGCAAGTTATTACAGTTCTACCCTAAACGCTTTTCAGAGAGATTGGAAGAATAAAAAATTGAGACTAGAGGAAATTAATTAATCTAGATTTCTGTCATGTCCCCGAAATTTGATGCTAAAAACCCTAAACATTGGAATGCATGTGATTAAATAAAATGGGTAACAAAATGCAAATTAAAATAATAAAAGAAAATATTATTGAGTTAATACTTTTATAATTACCATTATCATAAGATAATATGGTAATTATAAATATATGAATATAGATATTAATAAATTAAATATTACAATAAATACCGAAAAGATATAAAATTATATAAAATCAAACTATAAGAATAGGAAACATATAATAGATAATAATATTATAATTATAATTATTATAATAATTATATTATATAATTATTATAATAATTATATTAAATAAATATTTAAATAATAAAATAAATATTGAAAATATATAGAATTGATATAAAAGACAAACATAAATAATTTTGTAATTATGTTATTAATTGAAATTATTACAATAATAAATAATGTCCAAATATGATGACAGATAAATAATAAAATAAAAAGATCTTATACATGTTTAAAATATTATAAAAAGCAATAATAAAACAAAAGATATTATAAACCATCTTATAAATAAAGTCAAACCCCTATAATAGTGAACACAGGAGTATGAGGAGCTCGTAGCCGCTGGGAGGAGGGATGCGACCCAATAGGCTGAGAAAGGATGCGATTCCTATTGCCCTCGACGTCCTTAGAAACCTACAAAGAGCAAGAGATGGACACACAGGAAGGGGAGGAGGACTAAAAGAAAGGTTAAGGATTCTGAGAATACTTGAGAAGATAACAGCCGACAGTAGCAGGAGTTTAGTGTCACATTATCCCCAGCATAGATTCAATCTGGCGCCATATCTACAGAGCACGGGAGATGGGATTTCAAACAGATTGTAATCATAAGAATTGTGATACACGAGCATTGCTCTCATTGGAGGAAACTCAGATTTGCGGGTTCAAGGAGACAATCAACCTCTGCATCAGATGCACTTCAAATTCTCCCAATCTGAAGAAGCATCAATTAAACACATAAAGGAGAATACAATGAGCATCAATAAGATCTGAGTTTAGTCAACAAAGAAGCATTGATTAGTTAAGAAGCGGCATCCATCAAACCAAAGAGAGGCATGTCTCTTGACAAAGAAAGAATATTAGAACAAGTGATCCTTCAAAGCCTACGCCGAATAGTTTGAAGATCCATATATGCCAATAGGGAAGTATTCAGGAAACATATTTAATAGATTTATAATTTATTAGATATAAAATATGCCCATATACCTATATATATATGTGTGTGTGTATACATATATTTAGATATATTTGCATCACAAATAAAGATATATTATTATACACTAATCTGATTGATAATGGAGCCGATCAAGCATAAAGAAGGCGAATGCAAGATTAATCACCAAACTAAACATTATTATGAAAGGGGTGCATGAGAGTCTCATCTCTTGAGCACCAAAGCCTATATAAGATTGAACACCTGGGAGAAAGATGATCATAATAGAGAGGAATTAAAGAAGTTAGAAGACAAGTTCTGAATCAAGGATAATCTACAGACTCACCAAGAGCTCAGTCGATTAAGATAAAAGGGCGAACAAGTTAAAGAATAGAATACAGATTTAAGAAGGAATGAGTGGTGAATATATAGTGGAAACATTCAGAGGTAGAGATACGTATGCAGAAAAGCAGCAGATTGGAAATGAAGAATGCTTTTATGTGGATAAATAAGAACACCAATCAAATATAAAAATAGGAATACATAAATGTATATATCAGGACAAGAAGGAATTCATATAAAATCTGAATTAGCAAATTGTGGGCACAAATCAGGGTGTTCCCAAAAGGGGACATTACAATTTCAAACTACTAAGAGAATAAATTCAAACTTCAACACACTTTTGATATATTGTAATAACCCTATCCAGGAATTTTTTAATCGAACTTTCAATTTTTATTTCACCAGCATTTCATCAAATAGTTTCCTTCTAACTGGACTAGGTTTATTCTTCAACTTGTTTCAAAGGCATATCATAAATGATCATCATAACATTAATTTCTCAATCCTCAATATTAATAACAACTTTATTTATTTAAAATTACTGAAGCATGTATACAGTAGGTGTCTTACAGATTCTGAGTATTGCTGATATAAATAATTCAAATAGAAATTTCATGCAAAATTAATGAGATATACATAATGTCATATGCATAAACTTATTGGCTGACCTCTCTGCACAGTTGGCAAACTGACCAATCAGCAACCCCTTTGTATCCTTTATTAGTTGTATGACCTCCTTGTGATGGTGCGACACCCAGAAATAGTACGACAATTTAAATAGGCTGTGACTCCTTAATGAAGAGCACCAGAACATATAAATAATCCTTAAAAAGGCTGCGTTGAATATTGTCAAGGCTCTTAAAGCCTCTGAAAGTGCATCGACCCTCCTTAATGTTTACGGATCCTTTAGGAGCTTCAATATGGTATGGCAGCGTATAGCCCAGCATAAATAAAAATGTATGATTTTTAAGTCATTTCATCACTGCACACATATCACCATAAAATTCTGTTATTTCCCCACTCGCACACATGACACAACAATGTGTGATATATGTATATTCATTCGCACACACAACACTTACAAATTTATGTTTGCCTGCAAAACTGTAAGAGACCTGCCGTCTCTAACCCTTGAACTGATGCTGAATGATGGTAGTTTTGTTTGATTTTGATGAATTTGTAATTTTTTTTGTGTTTTTGACAATATATGATTTTTTTGGAAGTTTTGAATAATGCGCCAGGAAAAGAAATTGCAATGAAATAAACAACAACTGAAGCAAAACTAAAATATATAGAGCTGCAAATGATTTCTCTTGATATTAGAATATATTCCAAGTTTATTTAACAACAGAGCATACCCGGAATTGTGAGTATGAAACCTTTATTGAAATCTGGGATTTATTGCAGCAGATGCTAAACTGTACAGCCTGCCTGTAGCAGTGATTTCTCCACCCCAAAATTGATTGGATTTGCCTCCTGTGGTCTAGACGCCACCAATAAGATAGATATGTGCCCAAAAGAGAAGGCATTTTGGCCTCAAGAAGATCACACTTAGGGCTAGATGGTATGGCCTGGCAGAAACAGCATGGTATGGCCTGAGGATAAAGGCTGGCAATGATAATAATGGCTGCCACAATTGTTTCTGGAAGCATTCTTCAAAATCTGCCTTGAATCCCTAAAATCTTTATCCAATTTTGCACAAATATGGCCTCTGAATGAAGCCACTCAGAATGCTACCTTCAATGGGTATTTCACCACCTCAAAATATCTGCAACACTGAAGAATTATCGTTCTCCAATGGCTAGTACAGCTGAAACCCATGTCTCAATTGCACAATTCCCAAGAACATCAAAATGCAAAGTCAAATGCTCATCAATAGTGAGGTCGATTTTCCTTTGATGTGCTTTTTATACTTCTTATGAAAAAGGTCGATCTTCGTTGGCTTTTAATCATTTAAATTATTTGCTTTTGTTGCTTTTGTGGTGACCTTATATTATAACCTCATAATGGCATGCTTTTTTAATGATGCATTAATTACTCATTGACTTAAAATGGCCCCATTCATTATAAAGATAACTTTATAATATAAACTTTTATAATTAAATATCATTTAAAGCCATTAAAATATCAATATCTCCTTAAATAATAATTATTTCGCCATGCCATCTAAAATGGAAGCCAACACTGCCAATCACCAGGTGACCTGGTGCCTTGCTATATATAGTAACTCTGGATAGATGACTTACTATAAATAGTAAGTATGCAAAACTGAGTCCTGTAACCTCTGCAAAGGCCCAATCCTGATCCAAACTCAGCATTGAAGAGAAGTAATGTCACCAATCGACCAAGTAACTGCCTTAGAGGATCCTCTATCCATCAATGTCAGCCTACGAGGGTCAGAATAATAGGCTAACCCCTTTGCAACAAGAACTGACTAGGATGGGGACATTACAAAAACTTGTATAAATTTGTTACCTGTAAATCTGACAAACCCTAAAAATATATATCCTCTTCAACCCAATCTCATACTCCATACACATTTAGCACAAATGTGAATCCTAAATGAATCCACCTTTGAATCCTTTTTGCACACAGTATGACCCTGAATGGAACACACAATATTGGCTATGGAAGATCTTTCACTCCCGAAACCAATCTTACCTTAAGGTTTTGTGTATGGTGGAAGAGATGAACAATGTTTTGAGGAAAGAGAGAGAGCAATCAAGCGATTGAATTAATCTCAGAAGCATCAATAAATACATTAAAAAGTTGGTAGATAACCAACCTTGATCGGGCATACTTGATCAACATAACTATATAATTAGTTATGTATTATTAATAACAAAAATTATTATGATGTAATAAAAAACTATTCTAACACCCCCCTTATTGCATCATATGCCCAAGAGAACAAAGCATGAAAGTTCGGAAAGCCCCGAACTTTACAGCTACAAGTGATTTGGTAAACATGTTTGCACGCTGCTCTTGAGTTGGACAAAATTGGAGCTGTATATTCTGTTGCTGAACATGCTCACAAATGTAATGGCACTAAACCTCAATATGCTTGGTACACTCATGAAAAAATCGATTGCAAACAAGCTTCAACACACTTTGATTTTCGCAAAACAAAGTGGTAGAACCTGTATCAGGAACACCCATACTTGTCAAAATGCGACGTAACCATATCGCCTCGCAGACAACCCCCCTGCGGTGCGATATTCTGCCTCTGTGGAGAATGCAGATTTTTAATTGTATGGATATACGGATGTGGACCATGCAAGTTCAATTGATGATAGGAAGTCTACTTCAGGCTTCATTTTCTTTTTGGGATCTAGTCTGATTTCTTAAGGGAGCAATAAGCAAACCACTATTGCTCGCTCTTCCATAGAGGCAAAATATTGCGCCGTAGGGGGGCTATCTGTGAGGCGATATGGTTACGTCGCATTTTGATAGGTATGGGTTTTCCTGATACAAGTCCTACCACTTTGTTTTGTGAAAATCAAAGTGTGTCGAAGCTTGTTCGCAATCGAGTTTTTCATGAGCGTACCAAGCATATTGAGGTTCAGTGCCATTACATTCGTGAGCATGTTCAACAACAAAATATACAGCTTAAACACACTTTGATTTTCGCAAAACAAAGTGGTAGGACCTGTATTAGGAACACCCATACCTGTCAAAATGCGACGTAACCATATCGCTTAGTAGACAGCCCCCTTGCGGCGCGATATTCTGCCTCTGTGGAAGAGCGAGCAACAGTGGTTTGCTTCTTGCTCCCTCAAGAAATCAGACTAGATCCCAAAAAGAAAATGAAGCCTGAAGTAGACTTCCTATCATCAATTGAACTTGCATAGTCCGCATCCGTGTATCCATACAATTAAAAATCTGCATTCTACTTATACTCCAGGCCATATGCCATTGTACCAAAGATGTATCTCAAAACCCTCTTTGCTGCCTTCCAATGAACAACCTTAGGTTCTTGGATAAACCTAGAAAGATACCTAACAACAAAATTGATATCTGGCCTAGTATAGGTCAGGTAGATGAGACTCCTAATCAACTGACGATAAAGAGTAGTATTCATAGGATCATATGGATCGTGGCGGGAAAGTTGCAAACTTGTCTCCATGGGGGTCGACATAGGTTTGCAATCTTCCATGTGGAATCTCTCAAGCAATGTCTTGGCATACTTCATCTGAGAAACATATATCTGATTTTTCTTTTGCCACACCTCAAGTCCAAGACAATAATGTAGGAGCCTGAGATTTGTCATGTCGAACAACCGTTTGAGATCATTCTTTGTTGCATGAATCATCTGCGAAGAACTCCCTATGATGACCAGATCGTCGACATAAACAACCAAAATGACAATTTGTTCCCCTTGCTCTTTGAGTTAGAGATTGGAATCATATGGATTCTTGATGAATCCATGGTTAAGGAGATGCTCATTGATCTTGATATACTAGGCCCAAAGAGCCTATTTAAGACCGTAGAGGGATTTGATGAGTTTGCATACTTTGTGATGCTGCCCAGGTGCAGTGTATCCCTTTGGTTGAGTCATATAGACTTCTTCATGAGATCTCTATTAAGGAAGGCACTCTTAACATCCATCGGGTGAATTTTCCACCCAAATTGCGCTGCCATAGCCAACACCATACGAATAGTTTTGATCTTTGCTATAGGGGCAAAAGTCTCATCATAATCAATCCCTTCCTTTTGTGCATAGCACTTAGCCACAAGTCGGGCCTTATACTTGTCAATGCTACCGTCTGCCTTGTATTTGATTTGGAAAACCCTTTTGCAGCCAATAGCCTTCTTCCCTGGTGGAAGATCAACAAGTTCCCATGTATTGTTCCTTAGAAGTGCCTGATATTCAACATCCAAGCATCTTTCCAAGGTGGTGACTCAAGAGCTTGCTACACTGTTTCAGGTTCGAAACTTTGCAAAAATGTACACATAAGGGCCATATTCACTTCTTCACAAGACTTGCTGTGAGTCTTAGGCCCACAAAAAGATTTATCAACAACATCATCTTTTGCATCCTTGATGGTGGTATAATACCACTTAGGAATCTTCTTGTGTACAAAAGATGAGGATGGAGGAGTGAGAGGAGGAAACTCATCCAATGGAAACAAAATGTCATCAGGAGTGCTTTCATCAACTTTCTTCTCTTCAACAACCTCCTGCTCTTCAGCAATTTCCTCATCAACAGGTTCAAGTAATTGTGGTGCTTGGGAACATATAGTTGATGGGGAGGAAGAGGTGTTGCTGACAAATTCCTCATCAAAGATTACATCCCTGCTAGTGTACACCTTTTTGATTGCATCCATAAGTCGATATCCCTTGGATTTTGACTGTATCCAAGAAAGATGCACTTGATAAACTTATCATCCAATTTTGCTCTCTGAACCTTGGGGACATGCATGAAGGCTGTACATCCAAACACTTTGAAATGGTAAATAGAGGGCTTTTTCTTAGTCCAAGTTTCTTTTGGTGTGATATTATCAAGCACTTTGGTGGGTGCTCGATTCAACAAATACACTGCTGTATGAACTACTTCAGCTCAGAATGCAAGAGCAAGATATACATCCTTTAACATGCATCGCACCATTTCAACAATAGTACAATTAGGCCTCTCAGCAACACCATTTTATTGCGGCGTATGTGCAGTGGTCAACTGTCTTTGTATGCCATGTTTCTGCAAGTAAGCTCCAAAATCTTTACTTGTAAACTTCCCCCCTCGATCTGAGCGAAGGGCTTTGAGAGACTGACCAGATGACCATTCTGCAAGAGCTCTAAACTCCTTCAATTTATCCAAAGATTCATGTTTGTGAGCCAAACAATAGACCCACATTTTTCTTGTATAATCATCCACAAAGAGAAGAAAATATCAGGCATTTTGATGACTGCAAGGCATAGGTCTGCAGAGATCGGTACAAACCAATTCTAAGGGACTAGAGGCTTGGTTTTCTGTAGCAAGAAAAGGAGCCCTATGTTGTTTCCCTGCAAGACAATGTGAGCAGATAACTTCTGATTTCTGAATGGGAGGAAGTCCTCTTACCATATTTCTCTTACTCAATGCAAGAAGATAACCAATGCTGAGGTGGCCAAATCTTCTATGCCAGAGAGCTATGGATGAATTGGTTTTGACTGCAAGGGCTTGATCTTCATTTGAAACATCTACCAACTGAAACATCTTGCCTGCCCTTGAAGCATGAGCTACAACTGCCCCATTGCGAGTCTTGTCTTTGATAAGACAAAGTTTCTCACCATTGAGTTGATCAAATTCAACCTGCAGATTATGCTCAAGCAATTGACTTATTGAAAGTAGGTTCTTAGTGAGCCCTGGTACATACAAAACCTTTGTAAGTCAACATGTATGAGTTCTCAATGGAAGTGCAATATCACCAATACCTTGAACTTTATATGAGGTGTCATCACCCAATGAAACATGTCCATAGGAGGTGGATGGAGTTAAGGCACAAAACCATTTTTGTTCCCCTGTCATATACTTGGATGCACCAGAATCAACATACCAGACTGAATTGTTAGAAGTGGCAGCCTTTGTTTCTGCAACATACAAAAAATCTTCTTCATCTGAATGACAAGTGGATGCAACATTCGCTTGTTGTTTGTTGGGCTTTTTCTGCCATTGTGGATTTTTCTTCTTATCCCCTTGGAAAGATTTTTGTGGCTTTTTGCTACTGGATTCACTATTGGCATAGGAATTATACCAACATTCTTTGAGTTCATTACCCTTTTTACCACAAATGAGGCATTTCTTTTTCTTTTTGGAGGAGTTGTCTTGATTTTGATTTGACTATCCTGATGGACCACTTCAACGATCAAGTTGTTTTCCCTTTTGTTTTGCTGCAAGGGCCTGATTATCTCGTGAATCTGTCTCACCAAACATTGCTTCTTCCTGCTGAAGCAAGTTGACCAGTTCTTCAAATGAGAGTGTTTTATGTGCCACATTTAAACATGTTACAAACACTCTAAACGAAGGGGGCAGTGCTCTCAAGACTATTGGTACAAGAGAGTCATCTGTGACTTCTTCCCCTAATGCTTGAAGTGCAGTTCTTAGTTCAAAAACTCTTCTAAAGAAAGATTCTACCTTCTCACCATTTTGCATTTGGAGACACTGTAACTGACGTTGCTGATGAAGGATTTGATTTTTGTTTTTAGCATCATAGACAGTTTTGAGGCGGTCCCAAGCATGTTTTGCAAAGGTTGCAGTGCGAATGTGAGGTTGAACCTCATCTGACACACTAAACAAAATGATTAATTTTGCTTTTTGGTTGGCCTTATCAAACTTATTTTGCTCATCACCCATTGTTGTTGGTCTGGTTTTATTTCTCGAGACAATTTCCCAAAGGTCTTCAAACTCTAATTGCATTTGGACTTTGGTTTTCCAAGCATATGTCACCCATTAGGAGTTAGGAATCGGGCAGGAGAAATTTAGGTGCACTAGAAGCCATTTTGGTTTAATCTAGTTTACCCTTATAACCCCTTTCAAATTTACAACTCTATAGATTAAAAAAAAAAAAAAAAAACTGCAAATATTCTAAATTCTGAAATTTTAAATGCAGAGATAACAACTCAGAACTATATTTTCTTTGTTTCAGAAAATAGAAACAATAGATGCTTCCAAGTTTCGAAATTGTAATGCCGCAAATTTTTTTTGACTCCATTCTATTAAAAAATATAGAGAGTATGCACCTTTCAATATTTTGAAATTTTCTTGAATTTGTTGTCGCCAATGCTTCAACAATCCAACGTGTGCCTCTTTTCAGAACAAACCTCCTTTCTTTTCGTTTTTCTTTTCTTTGGCACTGCTTCAACCAACAAACTTGGCAATACTTGTTTCGATGGAGAAAATATCACGACAATGCTATGTTCGAATAGAGTCCTCCCGTCAACACACTTTTAGATAGAGTGCTCCCACTTGTTTTATTTTGATCGATGCCTCTGACAAAGCTCTTCTAGCATCTATCCGTCAATGTATTTTTCAGATAGAACACCTCCTGGCTTCCAGGGAGTGACCAAAAGTTTTAGAATTCTCGGTTTTTTTTCACCGCGACTGAAACTATTGGCGCCTTCTTCAAAACGAACTCTCAGTTCTCCGTCTCTCCATTCCACCCAATGTGTTCTTTTAGATAGCGTGTGTTTCGTTCTTCTGGACCATTTTTCCGTTATCAATCAGTCCTTCAAGAATGTCAGACCATGATGAAGCTTTTAGTGATGCCGGAATATGATGAAGCTTATGTCGTGATTGCCTCCAGGCAAGTTTTTAAACTTTCAATTAATTGCACATGCTCTCGGAATGCATATTGCTCTGATACCATGAAGAAAGAGAGAGAGCAATCGAGCGATTGAAGTAATCTTAGAATCATCAATAAATACATAAAAAAGGTTGGTATGTAACCAACCTTGATCGGGCATACCCGATCAACATAACTATATAATTAGTTATGTATTATTAATAACAAAAATTATTATGATGCAAAAAAAAACTATTCTAACATGTTCAACCTCATAGAGAAAATAGAGTTTCATAAAATAATCAGAATGAGCTTCTTCTCCTCCAACTTCCCTTTAAAAGCACTTTTGAAACTTTCAAGAACTAATAATTTTAAATTACTTTTTAATAATAAACCTTTAGCTCCAAATAAGTGACTTTATTTTATGATTTATTTTTTTAAACCCCTTAACTCACTTTATGTCCATTAAAATATTTAAATATAAGTTGTCTTTTTTTTTTGACAACTGAAATATTTAATTATTTAATATTTTAATTATTTTTTGCTCATTCACCAAAGTCTAGGAAAAATATTAAAATAGCCATTATACTTTGAAGCTCACTGGAGAGATCCACCTTATTGAAAATTGACACTTAAAAAAAATAGTATATTCCTCCAAGTGTGGAATTCACCCGAAATGTTGAAACTGCACCTAGAAAGAACCAACGGACTCATCTTGATCCCTTGAACACGACACTACTATCTGAACTCCATTTTGAAATGGCTGGCGCTCTCCAAGAAAGTTGGAGCTTCCAAAGATGTTGGAAAGGCTATTAAAAGGGAATGGTACACACACACACATATATATTTATATTATTAGTGAGGGTTTTTGAAGTGCACAATCCATACTACAATTCCATAAGTTGTCTACTAATGACAAACACATCCACGGCTGGACTTGACCACAGGATTACTGCTATACCGTGTCTTCATGCACTTAGATGCCACTTTGGGGGTTTGAACCTGGGTCTCCACAGTGAGATCCCAATGACTTAACCGATTGAGCTCAGCCCCTCCAACAACACAATTTTGATTATGATATTTTCAGAATGAAATTGAAACTGTAATGGCAAGTTTAACAGAGCTGTACTACTAAATAAACTACAATCAGATAAATAACAATTACTAATTAGAACTGAAATAGAAAACAAGACACATGGGAAAGAATACAGCAATATTAAAAATAGGGACCAGTCCTCACAAGCGGGCCCCTTCTTGGTTGGCCTGATGCATGGATCACACACTCTTTCCTGTAAACTGGTATTTGAATCAATACAATAAATATATTTTTCAGAAGGAATTGTGAAGTGTTGCAAAAATCACTTAATTCTGAAATTTAGAATGCTTAATGCTTGCCTTTAAATCTATGTTATATTGATACTATGTGGTGGCATCTTGTTATAATAAGTCCTAGAACATATTGCCACCTAGCTCATTCCTAAACAGCATATGTAACTAATCTAAAAGAAACTTTTCCTATTCTACCTTTAGCCCAGGTGGTTTCATTGGAAAACTATCCACCAAATCTTCCAACAACTGCTTTGTTGTTGTGAAACAAACAAATCTTCCTTGCATAATGCACCCATTTGGAGATGTTATGATGAGCAGCACATAGATCATGCACACATATGAAATCTGGTATAATGGTTGTATTTTGCACAGCAAAAGAATTGCCTTTTCCAGCAAAGTATAAATCAGAAATGCAGCTAAAGAATAACTTGCATAGCAAGAGATATATTTGCACAACAAATGTGCTATGTAGTGAACAAAGGAATCCTCTTTAGCAGCAAAACCAATCACTTGCACATATTACATAGAACAAGAATACCTTTTGCAGCAGAAAAAGTACCTTGCACAACATCACATTCTGCTATCACTGGTCTCCTAGTCTTGCACAACAATTTGAATATCCATTTGAACATTTAGAAGCTTACAAATGCAACTGCACAAATTTAACTAATCATATCCAACTCAGATCATTGGTACATTTTAACTTTTCCTTCTTAAAAGGCAATCAATTTATCTACAACAATTGTAATATAAAACTTACTCTAAGTTAAGGCATATTTACATATAATGGATGGAAAAATGCATTACTGAAGTATATTTCCAGGTTACCAAAGCATGCCTAGAGATAGGAAAAAGATTATACAATCATATATATTTCTGAGGCTCATCACAACCAATTGAAACTAAGCTCTATATTCAATTTTAAAGACTCAAGTACTACATTTGGTAAAAAAATTACTACACGAACCCTATTTGAGGATATTCTAGGAAACTTTACCAAGATTAAAAACTAAAATTGAGTTCAATTGCGATTTCCTCAAACATTTGAATAATCTTGGGTTTAAAACTAAACACAATGTAGGTGATGTTTCTCTTTTGAAATACTTCTCCTACCATTTAAACCTATATTGTGCTAGAAAGTAAGGTTTTTCGTACCTACAAACCTACAAGCTGCTCTTGACCATGCTAAATGACAATAGCAACCCGTGAAAACCTATGAACCTTGAGTACAAAACCAACTTGGGATCCTTGTGTGATGCAAAAATCAACATGCAATTGAAATGATAATTAATTGATGTAATCGTATATTAAATTGAGGAGAGGAATACTCCTTTTATAATACGTTATAGGATGATGTTTTTAAAAAGAAAGAATCGTTAACAAAAGAGAACTAAAGAAAATAACAGAAAGTTACTAAAAACTAATTGAAGCAAACTAAGTTAACTAAAAGTAAACATACGACTAACTAAAAGCTAGGATGACCATTAAATATTGTTAATGATATTGTACAGCCACGTGAGGAATACTCCTAGCTTGATTTAATAAATTTAAATATAGATTTTCAGCTATTTAAATTTATATGGTTCGATTGAAGAGGTGCTTCAATCATTAATGAAACAAACAAATAATAAAAGGCAAATAGATATTATTTATTATTTTATTTTAAGAAGCCGACTTGCATGGGAAGTCGCGCCTCCTCTTGAAGAGACGTCTTTGCTAAAAGAGGCCGACCTGTCTTGATGAAAGGGTGCAATGCCATTTGGTTGCTTATATATTCAAGTCACCTTTCTTTCATTTCACAATCAAGTCAAGCGAATTTATCATAGAGAAGAAGTGCGAATTAAGGAGCAGATCATCAATTATATCAGCAGATCGATTCAAGAAGAATTATCTTATTTGTATCTTTGCATCTAGGAGAGGTGCTGCTGTTCATTGTATTATTCAGGCATTGTGTTTATGCCTATGTTGTAAGCAGATTGCTGCTCTAATTATTATCAATATATAGGAGATATATTGGCTGGGTTGTTCTCCCTCGGGTTGGAGGGTTTTCCCAGGGTATTGGCTGTCTTTGTGTCAATTTGAATTAATTTTTTGCATTCTAATCTGATCATCTAAACTTAACAAATATTACAATAATACTTTAATCCCCTCCCTTAATGGTCATAATACTAACTTAAACAAAGTCTACCCATATTTTGATGGTGTTCTGGCGATGAATGCATAATATGCAGACTCCTTCTGCTCAATATGCTTTGCCACTTGAGCCTGATGTTGAGACCCTTCTTGGTTGGACTTCTCATTAGCCAATCGCTTTTTGCAGTACTTTTGCATATGACCAATATTCCCAGAGTAATGGCATGAAAAAGACTTCTTGGAGCTCTCCAAATTTCCTCGTCCTTTCTGCTGAGTGGACTTGCTTTTGCCAATGTCCTTGGCAGGAAATGCTTGTTCAATACTGGGAGACTCGTTGCTGCTCTCGAACTGCTTCCTCCACCTACTCTATTGCAAGAGCTTGTGCACAACTCATCAAACTTTAAGTCAACATTGGTGGATGTAATGTTGAGAGTTTCAATGAAGTGCTCGTAGGATCATGGCAAGCTTTTCAGCGTGATCACCACCATATCCTCCTCTTCCATCTTGCGACCAATGGCCTCCAATTGATCACGAATGTCATTGATCTTCGTGAGATGATTTTGCAAAGACATTCTGTCATCCATCATAATGGAAAACAACATATTCTTCAGGAAGAAAGCCTTGCCCTTGTTTGAGGTCTCATGAAGATCCTTCAAATGTTTCCAGATCTCTACAACAGACTTACCAAATGGTATTTTTGGTAACATCTCATTGGTGACAAATAACTTGAGAAGCATAATCGCCTCTCGATTACCACCATCATACTTGTCCTGATCCTTCTCCGTAGCTGTGGGATGAACTTTTGTACCTAGAACAAGCGCATCCAGACATCGGTACTCAAAGATGGTAAGCATCCTCTACTTCCACGTGTTGTAATTTTTTCCCATTGAACCTGTGAGTACTTTCCAACATGACATTGATTAAAGACGCCATCCATCCCATTTTTCAAAAGCACGAAAAATGAGGTAAAAGTTTGTGATCAGTTGGCACGGAACCCAAGACAATCAGTTGGCACAACTCCCACAATTTAAAAAATAGTCGTCAAAAATAGAGGCTTAGAAACCCACGATTTTTTATCAAAAAATTGCCAAAAACTCAAACTTCACCCTACGCGATAGAAAAGGAATCTTCAAAAAACTCATAAAACTACAATTTTTTTCCAAAATTTTTGATGATCAACAAAATTTTTAATAGAATCTTTTTTCAAAAAACTCTTCAAAAATCCTTGCAAATCAGCCACAAATTTGCAGAAATCCTAGGTTGCAGCAAAAATAGGGTGCCATGAATTTTTTTTTAGACAATTTTTCGAAAAACTCTTCAAAATTTTTTGGCATTATTTTTCAGAAAATTGACAAAAAAGGCTGATAAAAGCCTTAGCATAGGTACAAAAACCTGTCAAAATTTGTTTGCAGTGCCACAACCTCAAAGCTCAGAAAACGCCCAACTGCAGGTTGTGATTTTTGGAAGACACAGTCGTGATTAGAACCCGCAACAATTTCAAAACCCACGAACTCAACATAGATGCCCACGATCATGAAAGTAAACCGCGCAAAAATAACAAAGGTCGCTAAAAATCCGTCGCTTAGAAAACCTTGACTCAACACAAAACCAAAAACAAACCCGCGATTTTAACACTACACAGGTGCGACCACAAATGCCCAGGTCGCACAAACTTCAAAAATTGCGGGCATAAAACTTGCGTTATTCTGAGCAGACAAAGAAAACATGAGGAGAAATAACACGGAAAACCCTCATGAATAGATGTAAAAAAGCTCGCGATTTCACAGAAAAAACCTTGAAAATCTTCACGACCAAAACGCGAAATCTCCTTGAAAAAATCCGTGAATTTTCTGCTGTAAAAACCTTGAAATTTTTCAGGTAAATGCCCACAAATCTTTACTTGAAAAAATCTTCGATTTTTTAAAGTAGAAAACCTTTCTCAATTTTTATTATAAAATCTGACAAAAACTTTTGATAAAAATTCTCAAAAATTTTCGAGTAAAACCTTCAAGATTCGATTTATTTAAAAAAATCAAGCAAAAACATGTAATAAATTAAAAGAATTTCTTAGGAAAACACGAATTTTTATTGCTAAAAATATTGCCAAAAAGATTGAGCCTAAGGTTTAATACTATGAAATGATAATTAATTGATGTAATTGTATATTAAATTGAGGAGAGGAATACTCTTTTTGTAATACATTATAGGATGATGTATCTAAAAAGAAGCAATCGTTAACGAAAGAGAACTAAAACAAATAACATAAAGTTACTAGAAACTAATTTAAGCAAACTAAGTTAACTGAAAGTAAACTGATGGCTAACTAAAAGCTAAGATGACCATTAAATATTACAATGATACTTTAGTAGGAATTATAGATAGAGTTTTCTATACACAAGAACCTAAATATGATCCACGACTCACCATGTAGTAGTCACACAAAATTCTAATTCTCAATCCTACATATTTTTGAAAATTGAAACCCTCTCCCCTTTCTATGGTTGTTACACAAGTTCTTCCACAAGATACGTTCTTAGGATCTCCGTCTAGGCATAGACCTTTGGACTTAACTAAGCCTACTCCAATAGTATTAACCTCAAAAAATATTGATGGTAGGATGTTAACTAGGGGCACGTGTGGGACAATTGCTGTGATCTTAAGAAATTTGCAATAACATGGGTACTTAGAAAAGACTTTTAAATATGAATCTATCATACACATTAAATTCAATGACTTCACAAAATGCAAAAATCTATGCAAGCATAAGAAAATGCTACCCACCAAGTGAGTGCTCATTTAGGAATATACTAACTACTTACTTGATCATGGTACTTAACCTGAAAACCAGGATTTAGAAAAGGTTGAATTTATTCCTTGCCAAGTGATTCCTACTGTTGAACAAACCATCACCATCCAAGGTGGTAGATGGGTTAAAGGAGTCATTGAAGCCAGCTATGATAAATTCAAACTAGAATTTATCTCTATAGCCTACATAAATATGATCAAAGTCAATTACAAGACAAAACCTGCACATAAATACCATATGCAATCCACTATTTTGGAAAAACAAAAGAAACCATCCCTAAAACAGACTATACTATCAAAGAAATGACAATGAAACATTGACATTGAAAACCACATCATAACCCCACTAATTTGTGCCTGCAATGAAATCTCAAGAAGAAATGATGACCAAAGCTAAAGAAGGTGAGGCTAAGGAATAACCAATAGTCTCCAAAGGCACACATGACTGTTCAAATAAAGGTTATCAACCTAAATATTGCTATTGCACTTATCAAAATCTTAGGAAGTGGGATCTCCTAGAAGAACCAAATATGTTAATAACATTTCTACAAAATCCCATTAGTAGAGCTCATTGTGCACATCACCATATCATAGAGCTATTCAAGTCAAACAAAATTTTGGCCGTTGGAAGAGTCCCCAAAATGCAGCTTTTTGACAACCTAAGCACCCTGTGCAAGCTCAATATAGCACTGAAACACTTACCATCAAAATGATCCACAACATAAATAGCAGAAACACAATGCTACTTGGTCCTTTTGAACATCTAGCTATCAGCAATAACTACTCACCAAGATTTCACTAGCTATAAATACTAAACAACATGGAATGAGGTAATGAGTCAAAAGACGTAATTGCAAAAGCATGTGCTCAGCTTCTAGCAAAGGTTTTACATCTGATGTATGTATTTCATTTATTCTCTAGTCCATTAAGTTTTCATAAAGACTAGTTTGCATCTCATCTTAAACCAAAATTACACAATCTCATTTTACTCTTGCATGCTCATTTATAATAGACTAGTCTCTATTGTACACTTACAGTCATAATTGTTTACATCCCTGGATTGTTTTCTCTGTTCTCGCATATGTTTTTGTATCCCATCTTAGAAGTCATCATAGTTTAGCCTTGCTTATGTATACACATAGTATACCACTAGATGTCTTACTTAGGTACATTCTGATTTGCATCTTCAGTCAAGTTTCCATTAGCTCCAATATCTATGACCTAATACTTCCTACTATCCTTTAGCCATTGCAGCCTTATCCTCGTGGGTCTATGGGAAATTTGTTGGAATATTACATCAATAGTTTAGTTTATAGATAGATATTAGTTTAGATAATAATAAATAAATTAACATGTAAATGTTAACTTATAAATAAATGTAAGGTAATAGTTAGTTGCTAGTTATTCCTGTAGGAGGTTATTCACGGGAAAATGAGGCTTTATGAAGCCAAAAGTAATGCAATGTAAAAATCATTCGAAACCATTAATAATATATATATCATTTTATTTGTTCATCATGTAAATCTACAACTCTGTTTTTGTGCTCACCATTTTAATATTGTATCAGAGCATTCTATCTTGTGCCTGTGTAGATGGAATGAAGAAACATTTCTTTTGGTTGGATATATGAGAGCATTTATCCTTCCTATACATGTGAGTAGTGCAGCACTATTTTTTGTCAGTAGATTGTGTTAAATTTAAAATGGCGTTTCGTTATATTTAAAACTGCAATATCTTTGTCTTTTCATAATGAAATTAAAATTAAAAATGTTTTGGAAAGCTAATGAAGGGGAAAATAAAACCCAGAAATAGTTTGAATATATTTTTTGTATCGAGTGATCAGTTTGAAGCAGAAAGTAGTGGCTGTAAGTTTTGACATGATAATTCATCTTAGAGTGCCATCAACTACAACAACAAATATCACATCATTGGAGCACTGTATTAGTGAAAGGCATCCACCAAGATAGAGAAGTTGAAATATACCCCTTAATTTTTCCCTTTGTTTTTCAGTCACCACAATGTAAATCATGCACCTGTTAAGAATTAGCTCCAAACCAAAACACAACTGAAACAACTCTAACAAAGAATGCGCCCTAAAACCACTTAAGGAGGAGGGGCGAGCATATGGTCAGAGGATCCCTAGGATCTAATAACTTGATAATCAACTGAAAATGAAGAGCTAAACTCAACACCAAGAATGTGCACGCAAGATCCTTTTGCAAGGCGAGGTGCTAACATATGGTGGAGTGCTAGATATTAAACTGAAATAAACTTCTTCTGTTGAAGCAGGCATCCACAAGTGGTGGGAATACTCCACTTATTTCGTGGGTGTGATTATTACAATTATTTGAAGGCGGCAAGCCAGCCAATTAACCTCACTTCCACTTAAACTGTGGGGGGTATACGATCCACACAACCACTTTATTTTCGTGGGGGGAACACAACAAAGTAAATTGCAGCAAGTAAACAAATTGCTGTTAGTACTACTAATCAACTTACAAACAATTACTAGCAATATATCAACAATAAGTTCTCAAAATAAGCAATGGTTAGAGTATCACTTCCTCTTAACGTTTACAACTTGAATATATGAATAATTGTAGCTCAAAACAGCATGATAATAAAACTTAACTAATCTGATCAGAAACAAAAGGTACAAAAAATCAGACCAGCAAGCTATAGATTCACCAAATTGGATGAAACTCCTCCGAAACAGCTCCGAATGCCTCCATACCACAATCGATCAACAACTCTGAATGCCTCCATACCACAGTTGATCAACAACTGGAAGCAAGACGTCCAAACTCCAATGGAAACTCGAGCCAGAAATAGATGGAAACAAAAGGCACAAATTCCAATGCAAGTACCAAATGGTACGGCCCCTCAAGGAGGTCGACTTGCTCTTAAAAATCAGGAACTTGATGATTAAATCTGCAAATTTGCAGGAAGGGGCGCCCTCCACAGTAGAACAGCTTGGGCCAACACCCAAAACAAAAACAAAATCAATGATGAAGTTATGAACAGAAAATAGCTTCAGCCAGGCCAAATCAGCAACTTAAAAAACAGGCTTTACATCAGCAACCTGTTCAATTTTATCAAATTGAAGCTCCATCTCTATTTCAAGGTGAAATACAGTCATAATGATCCACCTAGGGAGCCATAGTTTAAGCCCGAAGAATGGATTGAATTCGCTAAGCTTCCCCTAAGCCAGGTTCTGGATTCAAACCAGCAGCATAACTTTACTTTCCAATTTCCAAGATGAGATACAAAGATCAAAGCACCAATATATAAGCTTCAAATTGGCAAATGAAGCAAACTGTAACTCCCAACAAGAAACTGTTCAATTCCTCCAAGGGACGCCACCTTTTAGCAATTACTTTATTTAAAATATCAAAACATTTCCCTTTTAGGCATCCATTTCAAATTGGAACAAAAACCATTTAAAATAAACATTTAAATGCTTATGAAAATCGACCCCCTTATGTCCCCTTCATTAAGACAACTTAAAGTCATCAAGCCTAGGCATGGAGTACAACTTCAAGATATGAAAATTGACTAAGTCTGGGACTCAGTCCAAAGAGGTATAGAAGCCAAAACCCAAAGCCAACATTCAAACCGATTCTGCCAGAAATAGAATGATGACCTGAGTAGAATTATTGATGGTCCCACTGCCACAAATAGACTTACTAAAAATAGCCAATGCCAAAAATAGTAAGTTAACTTCAGAACCCTTCAAAAAGCCAGCTGAACAGCCACACTGCCCAAAATGTGAACTACAGATGATTGAACTGCTGCTAGAAAGATACTGCTATAAATAGACTTACTAAAAATAGCAACTGCTATAAATAGTAAGTTTGCAAAACTTCATCTGAGCAGTAAACATGACTTACTATAAATAGTAAGTGCTTGGAAAAGTTATCAGATGGAGATGCATGATACACCATTCTAAAGCTTTCTGAAAACCCAGAAAACTCCACCAGTCATGCATTAAAAACCCATGCATGCAAGCCCTCAAAACTGCATTTGAAACCTCCTAAAAAATAGGAAACCCTAATTTTCAGTTCTGCTTAGCCTATGAGTTTCCGGAAATAGGCTAAAACCTCAAGAAGAGCGTAGGGCTAAAATGGGGACATTACAGAATTCATGTTTGTGAAGGAGTTTAAAGATTTGATTCATGGATGATGCATTCTTCTAAGTTATCAGTAGTGTCTACCAAATCCTGCTGCTGCCACATTGTTAATAATTTTTTTTTTTTATGCTGGTAATAATGACTACTGCATATAAAGACTCTAAGTTGATGAAAACTCAGTGAAAGTTTAAAAGGAGAGGATGATTAAGATGGTTCAAAATCTGCAAATTTAATTTATTTATAACTAGTAAATGGGTGAGGAATGCATTTCAATAGAAATGTTGGGCAGATGAATCACATTTGAGAAAATTTGGGAGACATAAGTAGTTAATTTTGTTTTAGGAAGGTAAAAGTGTATTAATTACGTTTGAGGAATTAATCTTATTTACTTTCTTTAAAGAATAAGGAGAAATAAGTAGGATGCTTAATTGAAATTGTATGTTTTGGAGTGATAAGGTTAATGGATTTTTTGTAATTGAAATTATAAAGCGATTATTTTATAAAAGGTTCTTTTTCAATTGAATCCGATACCTTTACTTTTTTGATAATGTTCAATGACATTATGTTATCAAATGTTTGTGCTTTCGAGATAGAATCTTTGAAGGTTTGAATGCTACATTTGGCAGTTAAAAAGTAACAAGATAATAATATTGGAGGTTGGAGGCATTGGAGGCCTTTTATCATCTCAAGCTAGCTTCTCGGTCATAGATGATTCATTGCATGAGAAGAACCACTTTACTTTTGTGTCCCTTCATGGAGCAAGCGTGGGCAAGGGGGGGGGAGGCAGGGGGCTAGGCGGCAGGTGGGGGGCTTGGCATTTTGTGGAAGAGCTTGTGGGTGTAGTTAATGTATCTACATTGGTTGAGGTTCTTTAGTACATTAGAGGAGGGATTGGTTCTCATAGCACTGTAGGAGGGATATTGACACACTCAGAGGATATGTGGATTCTCGAAGGAGAGTTCTCTCATGTGCAACACTAGAAGAGGGATTTTGATACTCTCGGAGGAAATGTGGACTTTTAGATGAAAGTTCTCTCATTGTGCAAGGAGGATGGTGACATTTTATGTTCTCTCATGTTGTATAGAGGTTTTGTAGGTTTTACAGTTAGGAGATCAGCTAATGGAGTCAATCTAGTGTTTCCTAGGTAAGCGAGGAGAATTGGTGAAGGCACTTCATCAAAGTCTCTAGAAGGGTTGTTGTGTTCAACTCTTGCAGTGTTCCATCTTTTATTCAGATTGATGTAATAAGAGGGGGAATGTTGGAATATTACATCAATAGT
Organism: Sequoiadendron giganteum; assembly: GCA_007115665.2. Lineage (NCBI taxonomy): Eukaryota > Viridiplantae > Streptophyta > Pinopsida > Cupressales > Cupressaceae > Sequoiadendron > Sequoiadendron giganteum. Next base: position 343,347,370 of record CM021107.1, read on the forward strand.
TTAGTTTATAAATAGATATTAGTTTAGATAATAATAAATAAATTAACATTTAAATGTTAATTTATAAATAAATGGTAGGTAATAGTTAGAATAAATAATAGTTAGTTGTTAATTATTCTTGTAAGAGGTTATTCACAAGAAAATGGGGCTTTATAAAGCCAAATGTATTGCAATGTAAAAATCATTCGAAAGCATTCTATATCATTTTATTTGTTCATCATGTAAATATACAATTGTGTTCGTGTGCTCACCATTTTAATAAAATTTACTATCCCTATTTCATCCTACTTCTTAACTAGTTATTACCTTTAGCTCCTTAACCTTATAATTCATTACTATCTTGAGACCCTTGGTTTGATTTTCTTACCTTGCCACAAATCACAATATCCTAAATATAGTTAGCTTCTCACCCTCAGCCATACCCAAGAATGTTCTTGATAGATTTGGCAATGGCCTAGAGTGTCTCTTTGCATCCTAAAGTCAGTTAGACTCTGTAGCATTGGCATTGTGTTCTTTATTTTGTGCCTTTCATCTATCAATCCCCCTCTTTGGACAAAGATTTAGACCTGTCCATCATTATGTTAGACCCTTTTGTGCTTATTGACTATTTCTATATTTGTCTTGTACATTGCCTGTTTACTTTACTGGATGCATTCTTACCTATATATGCCTCTTTGCTGCACATTCAGTAGTACATTACTATTTCCTCTGAGCGCACAGTAAGAGAGGCCTTTTAAAAACCCTTCCCTATTTAGTGGTTGACTTATAGACTTATATCATAGTGCATACAAATTGGGTATTTGGTATTTAAAAATTTCTGAAGCTGAGGTATTCCTTCTTGATCTTTGCTGAAACATCTATTGCAATTGCATATTTGAATGGAGATCGATAGTTATGGAAGTTGCTTGCAAATGTTTTTGATTGTAAGAACTCTAAATAACTTGGTTTCAGACATGCATTACCTGATAATTGTTGTGGCTATGGGGGTTTCTTACATGATTCATGTGTTAACAGTGGGTGAATTACTTTCTTCATTCTGGTCACCTTGCCATAGAAGGCCTAAAGATGTCAAAGTCTCTGAAGAACTTTGTCACAATTAGAGAGGTATTTTCTATGTTAAATTTTTTATATTTCAATATTTGTTAAAGAGGGCAATTGATAATATTTTTTCTTCACTTCTTGACATGTCTCTGGCTGGCATTGTGTTGTTTCTTGAATTTTCCTATTACATGTATATCTGAAAGCAAGATGAGAGACCATGGACGAATGGTTTTACTAAAATTAGTTGCTCTTGACTCAATATATATTTAAGTTTTACTTTGCAGTTTAGTTGATAAATCGTGCTTCTCTTCTTGAATGTTCTCATATTGTTGTTTAAACAATTCACCTGCATCTATCTGTGATATTTTTCTGGGTCTCTGGTTGGTTATAATTTATTTTTAATTGCATGGAGTTGTTTGTTGTATCCTTTGAGTGCTTATGTAAACTTAAAGAAAGGATAGAAACTAGAAATCTATTTTCTAACTAAATTTAGATTCATTTGATCAAATTTTCATTTATCTTCCCCTTTACAGTTTAGCTCATAAGTCGAACTTACATACCTTCTTGAATGTTCTCTATCTTTAATGAATCAATTGATTTCCATTTATTTGGTGCTTGTGCTGCATTCTAGGGGTTCAGGTGATTCCTCATATGTAGTGATTGTTCATTCTGGAATAATAAATTTTGAACAAGACACCATGTGGACAGATCTTGTTGGGAGGAAACCGATGCTTGAGGAACTTTTATTCTTACAGAAGGATGGGAAACATGTAAAACGGTTAAATAATTCATAGTTCATGTAGCAAGTATGATGTAAATATAAGCCATTTATTTAGGTAACCTACAGAATTAAGGTGACTGTTAAAACCCTATGTTATAGTATATAAACTGATCTTATAGTGGCTTCTTGTCCCTCAATAGTGTCATTAATATTATTATATGTGTTGTTAATCTAAACTTAACATTTACTATCTTATTTACTAGTAAGTGAACCATTTAAGGGTTTGAGTTTTGTGGATGATGCTGGTTAGCCTACAGACCATGTAAGATGTTAGAAAATTGGAATTGCAATCCTTGGAAGCAAATTCAAGATCGATGAGGTATCTGAATTGAAGGTTTGATTGGAATTAGTAAGTAGTGATGCATTGATTAGTGTCACAGCACTCTATTACTGGTGCTCTATTTGTTTCCTAAGTTATGTAATTTCTTTAATTTAATTTTAGCTCGACTTTCAATGCTATTTGGTTTTGTTTCACTTTGCAAGTGGATGATGTTGGGTCTTTGTAGTGTGCTTATTTCCACGAGAGGCATGACTACAGAATAACATAGTAATATGTGGGCACCTACACATCACAATCTGGTCTGCACTTACACATGTGAGACTTAGGTCAGAGAAATGATTTTTTCTCCAATCAATGTGGTAGCCACATATTGTTGCATTGGTACTAGAAGATAGCGGATTACAGTTAGAGGGGGTAATCCTTTATAACAAATTGGGTAGCTTCTAACTGTTTACGCGCTAAGTGGTTTAACCGATGAACATGAAGTAAATGAGAATGTATAGTGACAAGTATGAAACATATCAATTACACAAAGATTGCACATGACATAGCATTGTATTCTTTCATCAGATAATAGCAAGTACATCATAAATGAGAATGTCGGGTCCCCGACTACAATGGAATGATCAAATATATAGCCGGCCGATGTTGGTTGAGAACACCAACTGTTGGCAATGACTCACTACAACTATCCAACTATTGGGGATTAGTTTCCCAATTACAACTTATACTAATCTATTGCTGTGAACAAAGTATTATTTGTTTATTTTATGTACTGTTTGTTTGGCTACCTAACAACTTAATTATTTATGATACAGTTGACTACATCATTCCCCCCACAAAACAAGTCGTCTTCCAAACGACATTACAACCAAAATGGGGATTACAACAAAAAAATTAACTATTGGGAAGGAGGGTGCTAAGATGTCCTTGGATGGATGGATGACATCAAAGTCGAAGTCGGTGATCGTAAATTTCACAATATACAGACGTCTTCCGTATGTAGTCGCAACTGATGCTTTGCCATATTCTCTTGCTCTCTAGCTGCCTTCACCATGTGAGCAGCCTTCATCACTTGGCGTTTGGCCTGGTCCACCTCATTCCCTTTTGCTGCGAGCTGAGCCTCCATGTCCCTCATCTTCTGCTCTGCTTCCCTCTCCACCTCCAACACCTTGGCCTCTTAAGGCCAATGCTTTGGCTCTCTCCGTGCTAGTAAGCTGAGCCTGCTGAGCAAGTTGCACCTGAAATTTCTTCTTATGCTCAGTCCACTCCTCTCGTACCATTTGGAGGGCCTCAATATTTCTCTTATCGCTTCATCCATGGCTGCCATCTGTCGTTTCAGCCTATAGAAGACATCCTTGAAGGCTGCCTCTATAGTGAATAAGGCTGAAATTAATCGGCCATATCCTTGCCTTCCGCATTGCCGAGGTCTCTATTCCAAGCCATCTTCTCGTAGTAAAGCATTGTGCGAACTCCTGCTAACACCCTATCTAGACAAAGCCCAGTATCCTTTGAACTTCCTTCGCTACCAATGAAGACTGGCTGATGTTGAGCTGCTTATTGATTTCTCCAACTTCGCGCATGACTGCTGCCATACTCTGGAGCTCCTAGATGTGTCTCTACACTGTCCCCAGAGGATCTGATGTATCAGGCTTAGAAATCTCAAGTATCAACCCTTTTTTCCTGCTCGACTCATCCTCCTCCTCGCTCGATGAGTTGGGCAGTGCTAACCGCTTTGATGCCATGGGAGGCGCGTGTCTTTGTGATGGTCCCCCACTCTCCAATACTACTCTCGGTGGGTGAGCCTGTACTAACCTTGGCTCCACATCGTCTGTCCTCATGGGTGGAGTGTCCTGCTATGCACTCTCTCCCTTTGTCAGCATGGCTGTAAAGTATCCACTGATGTAAATTGGATTATCTTTTCCCTTTTTGTTTTGGTGGATGAGTATTCTAGTGAACCCTATTTTATAACAAAAAGTGGTTCTTTGGGAGGATCAAAGGTAGAAAGGTGAAAAATACATGAGCAATATTTTGATAAGGAACTGTATTTGATATGGATATTAAATTGGGTTTCATTTGCCTTAGAATTAATTCTTGCTACTTTCCCCTTTTCACAATGATAAACCATAGTTTACATACTCGGAATCAGAGAGTACTTGGCAAGCCCAAAAATTTTGACTCGGGAAAAACTCGGGAAATACTCGACAAATACTCGGCAAATGTGTGTGGATATTTATGTATGTGTATACTCAGGACTGCACTGTGCACACATACATATCTATAAACATACACAGGATGCCAAGTTTGCATGCATATACACACACAAACATATTTATACACACACAAACATGCCATGTTTGTGGGTTTTTTGCGAGCTACTGGCGATTACTCGATAATTTGACAGGAGAAAATCCATCTGCATACTGCCCGAGAGTAAAAGCAGAAATTACTCGGCATGCAAATTTTTTGGAGATTACTCAGCTACTCGTAGAGTAATCGGAGAGTATGTAATCTATGTGATAAACTATATTTGCTCCTTCATTAAGCATTGTTTCACAAGTTTATTAGAGATGAAGATATCTCAAAAAGTTCTAGAAAACTATGATATTAAAAAAAATAGGCTAGACATAAATGGGAATTTTCCCACTTTTGTTTAACATGTCATCTTTTATGGCATGTCTCAAGACTATAGTCTAATGACTAACTCAATCTTTAGATCCCTTGAGGTTGGTCATCCAATGAAAAGGTAATATTGCTGAAAATGGTATTGAACAAAATGACTTACCAAAATTTGGACCTAATCCTCCATTAAATTGGCTTGTAAAAATATATTGGGATAATCCTTTCATTGTAGCTCTTGGAACTCAAAACAATGCAAAGGAAATGCAAAGCATATTTGGATACAATCCTACATTTATTGTAGCTTGCTTGTAGTTTCATGTTTCCAGACCCAAACAACTTTGGAATATCACACACAAATGAAGCTTAAAACTAATTGAAGGCTTGCAATATTACAAAGGTGTGAGAGGATGACACCTAGCAAAAGCTTGCACCATCTTTGAGAGTTTAGCACCTTTCAAACCAATTTTACCATGATAGGACCAAGGCTTATGACAAAAACTCCACGTCAGTAGACCTAACAAAGTTTCAAAATACAAATTCTAGGTGTGAAAACAACCAAATGAGATGGATAAATTTATTAGATTGCAAGTAGATACAATGATTCAATTTTATAGAAACACCTTGAAGGTTAGCGCAAGGCAATGATGCAACATATTTTCAAGATTTTGACATGGCCTTGAATAAGTGGAAGCTTAATAAAACAAATTTGAATTAAAAACGTTTCCAAACCAATACAATACATGGGCATGGCCGACATTGCCTTTGATTGGGGACGCATGCCTTGGGCATGGAAGGAATTCCGAAAGTCTTAAACAAACTCTAAACACACTATACATCCATAAATAGTTAAACACATTGCACAATGAGCACACAAAGCAATCACAATGGCACACCACAGAAAGGGTTATAATAGTTTACAACTGGAATACTCCAAGAGTTACTTGTGAGAAGTAGTGTTTAATAAGATGTTGCACATGGACATGGAATTTCATAAACTCAACATCCATATTGTGTAAGTAAAATATTTTCTGTCCACAATTGTAATAACCCCATTCAACCTCTAAACAAATCATATAAAGCTGACGGCTTCAGACGTTTCCTTGGACGTAAGAACATTAACAAGAAAGGCAATTAGTTTCGTCCAAAGACATTAGACGTGAGACTCATTAATATAGCTATCGCTGATTAAGGAGAAAGCAATGAATTCAATCCATGCATGAATTAGTTAAGGGTGTTAAAGGCAGATTGATCAATGCTTAATTAGTTAAGGGTGTTAAAGGCAGTTCAATCAAAGCGTAATTAGTTAGTTAATGATTAGTTAAGTGAAGAGACACGAGTGAGAAGATACAACTCCTCACATCATGTCCAATATTAGTTAGTTAATGATTAGTTAAGTGAAGAGACACGAGTGAGAAGATACAACTCCTCACATCATGTCCAATCGAAGCGTAATTAGTTAGTTAATGATTAGTTAAGTGAAGAGACACGAGTGAGAAGATACAACTCCTCACATCATGTCCAATCGAATGCTATATGAGGAGGATCGAAATTCATCCAATGGGGACATAGAAGTTTTGCAATTTATATTCTAAAAAATCAGATCGATGCTCTAAAATAGCCTACGACCAGCCAAAGGAATGGACGCATGATTAATTAGTAAATTTCAGACACAGCGGGAGGAAAATCGCATGAATATAGAGACCAAATCAGGGACAGCGATCAGATAACCTTCAAACACATGAACACTCATTCATTACTCAGACACAGCGTTAAATGGAAATCGCATGAGCAGAAAGCTAAATTCAGGGACAGTGATTTGACAGAGGTCTAAACCTCTTGCATATTTCTACAGATGACTTTAAATTGATAGATCAGAAACAGCAAGTATATTTCCTTGTCCAATTTCCATTATCAAACTAACAATTGAATCGGGCTTCATTATTCAGAATTCATATCAGAAATATACAAGTTAATCAATTAAATTAGGATTGTTCTCTAAGTAAATCAAAGGTGCATTGTAGAAATCTACAACCATTTCTTAAAATTATTGGTTCTTGGCATATTTTGATATCTTAATCTTTAAGATTGAAGGTAAAATATTAAGTAACTCTACACGGGACATTACAACAATGATTCTTGATAACATATAATTTGAGCCATAGCTTTAAAGTTTTCCATGCTTGCCTATGTCTAATGGTTTGATAGTCCATAATAAAATCATATTATTGATCACAAACTTCCTTGGTCTCACCTTTTTATTGAACAAAAGTTTCATCTTTATCTAATAATGCAAGTGTTTGTCATGGTCTTTCCTTTTGGATTCATCCAATTCAATTAGTTGGCACATATGTTGGACCGTTGGATTGATCTCCAAGTCATCACACTACTCTAGTAACCAGTAAACAACCAGCTTTGGATTCAATGGTAAGGTACCATTAACCCCATAGACCAACTCAAACTGGCTTCTACAAATAGCCTTCTTTTGTGTAACTCTATCTACCGAAATTAAAAATTGCAGCTTGCCATCGCACTTTTTCTTGTTCAAATGTAGAGTTTTAATCATCTTCATGAGGTTCTTGTTATTGGACTTAGCTTGTCCCTTCCCTTGAGGGTAATAAGGAGACAAGTAAGTTAAATCCATTCCATATTTTTTGCACATTTCTACAAATTCCTATGCCTTGAAACACCTCAGTATCAATTATAAGCCTTTGAGGCACACCAAACCTAGTAGTGATGTTAAATAGAATGAGGTCCATGATAACCGTAGTGATTGCTTTTTTTGTTGGGATAGCCACTAACCTCTTGTAAAGTAATATGTTGCCACCAAGATCCATTTGAAGTTGTTGTTGGACTTCTCAAAGATCTCACATATAAAGTCAACATCCCTTGTTGGAATGGAGCATCCATTGGAATAATATTAAGGTGAAGAGTTCTAGAAGCCTTCAATTCAGTTGACATGGGTGGCACTTCTTCACTTGCTTAACAATATCACTAAACACAGGCAATCACCAATACCCCGCCTTTAAGATTTTGTGCAATAGTGGAGGTAGTAAAGTGACCTCCACATGCACCTCGATGAAAGTCAACAATAATCTTTTGAGAATCCTTTTCATCTACACATTTCAACAACACTCCAACATATAGCAGTGATAACCCTACATTGTTATCGTCATGGTTGACATCCACTACCTCTAAATATGATTTTGCCATTAACTTTGCAAGTCCTTGACCTTTGACCAACTTAGTTGTTTGAATAGCTATATTAAACTCCTGCACTTCATTGATCCATCTACACCTTTTTCTAGTAGCTTCTTTTTGTATAAAAATGTCCTTGACAACATTATGAGGAACATATGTGGTAGCCTTTGCTCGCATTAGATATGGCCTAAATTGTTCAACAACTTTCACCAAAGTGTAGACCTGCTTTTCCATAATAGAATACTTCTTATCAATGTTTTGCAAAGACTTACCAAAGAAAACAATTCGCTGCTCAAAACCCTCATGATTCATGTGTCACAACATTGCAGCCACAATGTGGAAAGAGGCAAATGAAAACAACTGAAACTGCATTGAATATTCTAAATTAGCAAGCTTAGGAGCCTATTTTAATGCTTCTTTGATAGCAATGATTGATGTAATGTCCCCTTCCGAGGAGTTGTGAGAGATGATTACTTAGCCTATTTTATTCTCATAGGCTAAAGTTAAGCAATAAGGGAATAAATTAAATTAATTATTTTAAGTTGTCCAATAAAGTAACATTTTATGAATAACTTTTTTTAATTAATTTACTAAAGTGACTAAAGTGAAATTTATAAGAAATATTAAAAGGGCCACTTTATTTTTTGAGCTTAATGAATTTTTAAAAGGCCTTTGGGAATGTTCCTTGGGTTTAATCTATGGTATTAGATCCTTTTGGTGACCGGCCGCATCACTGTCCGGTTCGCTTGTGGGTCCAAGCTAGGGGCCTACAAAGGCCACTCAGTTTGCTTGGGGCAAACCTGGGCAGATCCTGTTGATGTTATAAGCAGCTTAGGGCTGCACTTCCAGCGCACACACTTCAAGGAGAAAGCATAAATTAAATGATAGCCTTCCGACTATTTAATTTATATTGCTGATAAGTAATAAACATAAAGGGCCGACCCTATTTTAGGTTCGCATGTTTTGTTTATATTGGGCCGACCTCCTTTGTATTTAATGTATTTATATTATTCTCCCAAGGGAGCCGACCTAATTGAGGAGGTGCCTCATTTGTATAAATACAAGGTCATTCTTTGTCATTTGATATTCAAGTTCATTCATCATAATTCGCAGCCTAGAAGAAGTTTGCAGTTGTGTAGCAGCAGTCCGATTTCAAGGAAGAACATATTCATTTGTATCTTTTGCATCTAGGAGAGGTGCAACTACTCATTGTATCTATTTCGGCCATTGCTAGGCCTGAGTTGTAAGCAGATTTTTGCTCTTGTTTCTATATTATATAAGAGGACTATTTGCTGGGTTTTTCTCCCTCAAGAGGAGGGTTTTCTCAGGGTATCTTGCTGTGTTCATTATCTTATGTGTTGCAATATTTAAAGTGCTTTCAGTTATTTATCTGATCTATGAAACACTAACATGGTATCAGAGCGGGTTTGAAAATGATCGTGATCAGATTTATTTTGCAGCACTCACTCTAATCTTTTTCAGTCTATCTCCTATTTCAAATTTCAAGATGGTGAATGGTCTGAAAATCGAGGATAGACTCGAAGGAGTTTCTAACTACACATCATGGAGGTTCAGGATCATGCTCACATTGGAAGAGAATGATTTGGCTGAGTTTGTGAAAACAAAAGCTCCCGAACTTGAGGAGGAAGAAGAGAAGTTGCAGTGGAGGAAGAAAGTGACTAGAGCAAAGAAAGTATTTGTTGATTCCGTCAAAGATCATGTTGTACCGATTGTCTTCAAGTTGGATACAGCAAGGGAGATGTTTACAACTTTGGAAGAGATGTATGAAATCAACAACACCAGTCGAGCACTTGCATTGAAGCAACAACTTCATCATGTGAAAATGATGAAAGGAGAATCTGTAATTACTTACTTCATGAGGATTTCAGAGATAAGAGATCAACTCTCTACAATTGGTCACATGATTGATGACAAAGACTTGACTATGCTTGCTCTCAATGGTCTTCCGCTATCATGGGAGTCGTTTATTCAAGGAATCAGTGCAAGATCTAAACTTCCCAAGTTTGATCGGTTGAGGATTGATTGCTTTCAAGAGGAGTCGAGACAAGCGGCTAGGGGCATTGGTCAAAGTTCAAAGAATGAAGAGATACATGTTCTCGCCTCTCATTCGTCGAAGAAAGGAAAAGGTTGGAAGAAAGGGTTCTTCAAGAGGAATCGAGAGAATGGAAATGATGGTGCTCCTGCCTTCAAAAGGAAATGAGACTTATCCAAGATTCAATGCTTTCGTTGTGACAAGTATGGCCACTTTGCGAAAGAATGTCCTCTTAGACCTAAGTAGCAGGTTTCCACTGCAAATGTTGAGGAAGTTGCTCCGTAGAAGGACTCAAGTGATTATTTGTTCTATTCAGCCCTGTCAAGCAATGTATCCACCGACGCCAACACTTGGCTGATTGATAGTGGTGCCTCTCGGCACATCACCCGATTCAGGGGGCATCTATCAAATTTGGTGGAGAGTGACTCTAGTGAACAAGTTGTTATTGAAGACGATGCTAGGGATTCTGTGAAAGGAGTTGGGAACTCCTCTCTTCACTTGGATTTTGGCATTTCATTGGAGTTGAATGATGTACTATTTGTTCCAGGCATAAAGAGGAATCTTGTCTCCATTTCAGCATTAGAAGACAAGGGTTACCAAGTTGCATTTTCGAAAGGCAAAGTTCTTATATGGGCAAAAAACTCCAACTTCAAATCTGCTCGGGTAATTGGAGTTAGACATGGATGTCTCTACAAGCTATGCACTTGTCCCCTTCAAGCTCTTGTGCATAACTCTTCCAGCATATGTGATCTTTGGCATTGAAGATTGGCTCACATTCACTTTCGAGCATTACCTATCATGGAGAAGATGGTCACTGGCCTTTCGAAATTCAACCAGGAACATGAAGGTACATGCAAAGGATGCGCCCTAGGCAAGAATACAAAAGGTACGTTTCATTCTAGTGAAAGTAGATCTAAATGTATTTTTGATCTCATTCATTCCGATTTATGTGGTCCAATGTCTATTGCATCTTCTAGTGGTTTCTTGTATTACATTATTTTTATTGATGATTACTCTAGAAAGACTTGGATTTATTTCTTGAGATCTAAAGAATCTAAGAGGTATTAGAAAGATTCAGAGAATTCAAAGCACAGGTTGAAAACCTGTCTGGGAAAAGGATCAAGGTTTTGAGATCCGATAATGGTGGAGAGTACACCTTTGGCACCTTTCGTGATTTCTGTATTGAAGCAGGGATTAAGAGGGAGTTCAGTGTTCCCTATAATCCACAACAAAATGGTATTGCTGAAAGGAAAAACAGGTCTATTGTGGAAGCGGTCAAAGCTATGATTCATGATCAAGATCTGCAAATCTCTCTCTGGGCTGAGGCATCTAGGACAACCGTCTATGTTCAGAACAGGAGTCCCCATAGGATCTTGGAGAATAAAACTCCCGAAGAAGCATTCTCAAGGGTGAAACTAGAAGTCAGTCATTTGAGGATCTTTGGTTGTCCAGTATATGTTCATATTCCAAAGGAAAAGAGAACAAAGTTAGAACCTTTTGGGAAGAAGGGAATTTTGGTGGGCTACAGTGAGTCATCAAAAGCCTACAAAATCTACATTCCAGGTCAGAAGTCTATTGAGGTTAGTAGAGATGTCACATTTGAGGAAGATGTTGCTTTCAGAAGATCCAAGGGCACTCAGCAGAAAATTTTGTTTTAGTTCCAGTTCAGACAAATTCTCTGCACAAACCACGTCACCATCCCCTAGAAATCAAATAAACACATTGGTTGCTGTCCCTATCCTTATGTTTATGGTTAATATCTCTGCTCAATAAAACCTGCCAAATCCTCCAAAGAGCAATAATGCACATACAAATATGGAGCACTTGTCTGGTGCACCTATAAAATGTGGTGATTTGACATGCACTCCAGGATCAACGCATAACAAAAAATTCTCTCATTGTTTTGTCTCAATGTTAACGGGTTTATATTTTCATCCTTATCCACCAATTTTGTGCCTTTCTTGCTTACGGGAAAAATTGAATAAAGACCTGAAATTTCATATTCTATGAGGGAATCACTTCTCTCAAAAGTGGATGCAAATTGTCTGATTTGTTTGGTTTCCACTAACTTGTTCACGAATTTTGTTGTTTTCCTTTTGATAGGAGTTGAATCATCTTTGATGGTTTCAAAGATAATTTTTGGTGCTAATGAGCATTAAATTGAAACTCAAAACATTATAATGCTTACTTTAAAATGTTATTCTGTTTTGGTGCTAAAGGCTAAAGTTGTAGTTTTGATAAATAGCAAGTTTGTTGTATGAATTTGGGGAGCATGTAATCTGGGAACGAATGACATTGTGATACACTGTCAAAAGCTTGTTACATAATGGTTAAATGCAAATTTTTGGAGAGCCCTTTTGCAATGCGGCATTCCCAAGGATCTAGAAGTAGATAATAGGCTGTTAAGAAAACTGTAGTATTGCAGTTTGCATCTGAAAACAATAGGGATATGAATGGATGTTTATATGTTTCTTAAAATTGTTGTAGAGATCGTGAGATTAGAGGCTGGGGGTTTTTGCTAATGCTATTTCTGTTTGGAGTATTCAGTGCATTGTCAACCTGCAACTGGATAAACCTTGGTGAAAGAAGCATTAAGGGAACAGCCTTGAAGAGCTCAAGTAGAAACTAGATTAAATTTTGTTTTTGAAAGTTGGAAATACTGCTTTGTTGTTTCGTCTGGCTATATAGTTGACAAAAATATAGGCAATGAAATTTTCATGCTTAAGCTTTAACCTTTTGAAACATTTAGTTCTATGACGTTTTGAAGCATTCAACTGAAGACATATCCTTTTGGAATGTTGAGTGAAAATCTGAAAGTCAGTCTGAGTGAAACTTTGTTAATAGTCAAATGGTTCAGTGATTTCTGTGTGATAAATTTATTGCTCTCACATGTTATCTTGTACTTCAAATTTTTTACTATTATTGCAAATGCAGTTGATATTTAGTTTGCTGTTATTTTTCAGATTAACACATTTATGGATGTTTAGCTACAAAGAAAATGCTTGCTAGCAGTACTCAATTTTATTTGACTTTTGTTGATCTTGCCAGGCATTACAAAAGTACACGGCACGACAATTGAGGTTTCTATTTGTGAACCAGGCATGGGATAAGGTAAGTAAATCTTTGGCACTTCTCTTATGAAAATTAAAATTAGTTTTGTGATTGGCATATGATCTTAGAATTGTTCTTTTTGAGAAAATCCCATAAACTTACAATTACACTAGTCTATCATTGTAGTACCTTATTATAGCATTCTTTTTTATGATTTTGAATATATTATGATCTGTTTGCATCCAAACAACAATGGTACTCTTGTCTCAAAAGGTTCCTTGAAAGACAATTTTTTCTGTAACCATCTTCATCCATCTGTATGTAAACAACAACTACTTATTTTCAGAATTTTGAATCGAATGACATTTTAAATTTTCCTTGAACAATTTCTTTTGCATGAATGGTTTCTGAAATTCTTTTTGGGAAGTCGAAAGTGCCATAAGACATTGCTTACACATAAGCACACTGCAGAGATATGATTTGTCATTCTGTAAAACTTAATTGCTGTTTCAGGGTTTGGTTTCACCATAAAGTGGATCCTCCCCTACCCTGCTGGGTTCAGTACAGTGGGGTACAGCCATTCATATGTCAAAGTACTCATAATTTGCAAAAATCAAAATACTCGTAATTCATTGATTCAATGTCAAATGTCATTAACTTAGTCAACTTTCGACTCCATTTTTGATAACTCCCAACTTTTGACTGCAGTTATGATTATGAAAGTTTATTACCTATAAAATATAAAGTTGCTGGGACCATGCATCCATTTATTTTTTATGTGCTTCTCTTCTCCACATTGGAGGGGGGAGATTTTTCTCTAAACCAAAGTGGTTCTCTATAAATTATAAAGATTTTTTTTTTACTAGGACTTCCAAACTTTGCCTTTATTGGAAAAGAATTTGCTGTGCACATGGACAAAATTCAGGCAATTTCATTCATGGTTTAAGTAGAAAAATAATATTGCATTGTTTCCAAAGGTAAGAGAGACGAGACCAACTTTGTCCACTCCAAGAAGTCTAGAATTGGGGAGGTGACTCTTTACAGTGATATCATTTGAAGCTGGGTTGTAAGAATGGGGGACTAAAGATTTAGCCAGATGGTCAGACATGTGATCGCAGGAGTCCTTTTGTGTCTTCATACAGTTAGCTGATGCGGACGGTATATCCAAAAACGGTCAAGGTAGAAAAGAAAAAAAAGCTTTGACTTCCATCTGCCATTCAATTTCATTGTCAGCATTAACAGTGCAAGTCAGGTTTTTGTAAGGGATTAAGCCGCTCTAGCAAATCCAGTCTATGGACTTGCAATTGCATTCAGGCCAATTACATGGGAATTTTAGCTGCAGCTTCCTGACAGGATTTATTCAAAGAGGAGAAGGTTGAGAAAAAGGAAGGCGTTCATCAAATTAAACAGCAGAACTAAAGCAATTCAGAAAGTTAAAATGACAGGGTTTGCTGTGCGATAGGCTATGTTGGCCTTGTGGCTCTTAAATTTTATATATTCTATGCTATTATCTTTCATCTAGATGTTTTCGTTGGTGCTATTTAAGCAAATGCTGTGTATTTCTTGCTCAGTTTTATTTGCTTTGGGAGACTAATGTGTTGGCCTTACAATACATGCAATGTCTAGATATTTTTTAGCTGGACCCTAGGGCTGTCTGGGCCCCATATCCAAACCTGCACCTGATCAGCCAATATGCCTTATAAATGTGCCAAACCTGTAATATAGCCTTAAACCGTTCATTGTTTTTAGCCTGGATTTTACAAGATATTTATTTATCATTACTCTCCTAATCAAAAAAACTTACCCTAGGTTCAAGGGTGATCATAACTCAGATTGTTTTCATTAGATAGGTATTACAGGTCTTACTAGAAGCTTTTCTATTATAATTACGGATTATGGAAGCGTTAAAACATTAGTCCAATAATGCGGTGGTAGCTTGAGAATCTTAAAGAGTTTATTATATATTTGTCATTGCACATGGATTTTTTGAATCACTTTCTTATAGCCCAAGTCTATTCTTAATTTAACCAATTTTGGGATTGGTGCCTTCCAAAACACATGTTAGTGGTTTGAAGCTATATATATGTTTTTTGCCTCTTATTAAGAAATTTCAATTTCCCATGTTACTAGGTCCATACACAGTCAAGAGTGGGATCTGTATCCATAAATTTTTTTTGTACCGAGTCAAGTTTATCAATTGGAATTCCTCATTTATCTATGCTTGATATGTTTCAAAATCTTATCTTCTACACATTGTCTTGTTGGTTCTTCTTAATAACCCTATAGGATCATCAATTCAAACACTCAAAGAATAACCATACATGTTAAAAGAGTCTGGGCATGAATTGGTGACAAACTTGTGTATTGGATTGTTGAAATCTTTCAGCATGTGCTGAAGCAAAGGATGGTGACCAAACAATGTATATGCATGTAAAGAGGATTGTAGGCACACCTCAACAAAGGAAAAAATTACTTTAAAATTTCCCATAGTGAATTGGCACATGCCAAAAAGCTTAGGTGTGCCAACAGAAAGGCTTAATATAATTTGTCATGAGTAATGTTGGTGTGCCTAATAGTTGGTGCATACCTATATTCAACAAGTCTTTTGAAAATGCAAAAATGAGTCTAGCTAAGGAAGAGGATGTGCTGACATGAGGTGTGGAAAAGAATGGAAAACATGTGCACAATGAAGGATATGCACTAAAGCAAAGGATGACACAAAAGCAGTGTAAATGTTTGTGGAAGGGATTGCAGGTGTGTCATTGTAAGAAGGAAAAATTAAAAATTGTGATTGGTGATGTATTAGCATGTGCCTTACCAAAGACTAATTTTTTTAAAAATGGCAAGTAATGTATTGGCGCTCACCAAAGGCTAGCAGCATGCCAACACAAAAGCACTGGATTTTTCAACAAAAAATAAATGTTTAGAGTACAAGCATGTGGTAGGAAATTGGTGCACACTAAGAAGGGATATTTTTTTAAGGAAATGCTGCTTAGAGCGTTGACACATACCTTTTTAATAGGGACATGCCAATAGAAAGATGGCAAAGTTTTAATAATCTAAAATTCTAGTGTAATGGTGTGCAGTTGAGTAGTGGCATGTGCTTGAACAAAGCTTCTCTATTTAGATGCACTCGAAAGTAGATAAATGTGCCTGATCAAAAGGGGCTACTTTCATCTTTCTAAGTGCCTTATCCAAATTCGTCTAGGATGATGCACATGTGTGCCAATATAAATGCCATGTTTCAATTAAATTTTCTACTCAAGGAAAAATGTGATGACGAAGAAGTCTTGTGCAAATAAATTTTTGAGAAGTTGTATAAAGGAGAGTCAAATGCATTAGGTTGGGAACTTGAATTCAGTGTATGTGTGTGCCTTAGAGAATAGTATCATTTTTTCTACCAACAAAGTAGTCAAATGTTGAAGAAAATGCCTTTAATGTATTGGTGCATGCCAATACAAAGAGAATCTCGCTCAAAAAGTTGAAAACATTTTTATGGTGCATTGATGCGTGCCACTACAAATAGCTTGAATTCAATCAAATCTCCCTTTATTGTATAGGCACTTACCAATACAAAGCTGGTGGATTTTTGAAGGCCATTGTTAGATCATTCTCACAATTATAGCTGTTGAAGGTAATTGAAAATAACAATTTAAAAAAATTATGTTTCACTTTAGTAATTTATTTGAAAAAATTTAAGTATGCATTCTTCTTTGTTTATAATTTTTAATTTTTCAAATAGTTTGCTGATACTAGATATGTATCGAACACAATTGTCTTGAAGCAACTTGTGAAGGTGCGAGAGGTGCTTTCTAGTATGATCATCAACCAATCTTGGTCCATATGAAGGCAATCCGATAGTTGGAGGGTAGCAAATGTAAAGAAAATGATGGAAGATGACACTTGGTGGAAATTTGTGGAACATCTTAGTTTCATTGAGCCCATCATGAATATGGTCCACTTTATTGACATGGATTCGGGTAGCCAACATACTTTTAGTTTGAGTGGTAGGGGGTTCCATGTTTTCCTTATCTACTTGCATCACCTAATTTTAGTGATGATGATGATGAAGAGCACAAATATTTACTGAGAGGGGGGCGGGGGGGGAAGGGGGTGAATCAGTAAATCAAACAAATTTTTACCCCTTTTCAACCTTAACAAACTTTTAACTTCTATTCCAACATCAACTATGCAATATGAACAACATAAACAAGTTGACTCCAACAATTGTATATTATGTTTAAATGAAATTACAAGATAGTAGGCACCAACCTACTTGAATACTGAATTTTATAGTTTAGTAGGCACCAACCTACAAGGAGCACCAGCCCCTTAGACTAATTTAGTAGGCACCAACCTACAAGGAGCACCAACCCCTAATGTGCAAGGCACCAACCTTGACTTGACTGAAAAATGATGGATGTAAAGTAACTGTCTTCAACAGATCTGCACTTCCTCTATCCTCAATTCTACTTTGTGATGTTTGCTATCACGTTAAAGCCCACACAAGAGAATAGATTCTGATCTGATTTACTCACTCTCACAACTCTCACAATCTGATTTGAATTCATATATGTATACTGATCAATCTTTGCAACTTTTTTTGTGAAAGGTTGCACCATTTAAAATCTGACTTTTCTGATTTGCCTTTCAATACTAATCACACCATTTCAGTTTTGCCTTGGTTTATTTTATCAAGAGAAAATTTAATCACACTCCTTCAGATTTCATAAATCGTACCACTTTAGCTTTAATAAATCTGATATATATTCTTCTATCTCTTTTTAGAAATAATTGCTCTTCAAAAGAAATCACTGCCTTGTGATTTTTCTTTTAATCTTCAGATGCATAACAAATCACACCATTTTAAGAATGAGTGCGTCTCTTCAAAGTAGTGTCCTTTCATCAGCTTTTAGAGAATTGTGTTTCTTCAGAAAAATAAATCACATCCTTTATTTAGAAATCAAACTATTTGAATGAACCACTTTAAATCACACCTTTTCATTAACTAGGATTTGTCTATTAGGAAATCATTTTATTTCCTAAATTGAATCGGAAAAAACAAATCATATCATTTGTTAAGAAGAGCGCTTCACTTCTAAACATATTTCTTCAAGGAGTCGCACCTCTTTAATGCATTAATTAATGTTTTTTTATTAGACTGTAAACGTATCTCTTCTTGTTTAATCGCATCACTTGGAGGATAAATCGCATCAAATTAAACTGATTTAGCTTAGCAAATTAAGTTTGAAATTGTCTCCTTTCTATGATATAGCAATCTGATTTGTCTTCAATCTGTTTGTTTCATCTGAAGATTATACCATTTGAAATCTGTTTGAAGCAATCTGATTTGTCTTAAATCTGTTTGTTTAATTTGAAGATTATACCATTTGAAATCTGTTTGTATCCTTGATATGTATTCTTGATATGTATTTGATTGATCATACTTTTAGCTTGACATCAATAACTTCAACAATCTGATCGTCAAAAGATTTCTGACTTATTATCCATTCAAGATCAGGTCTGATCACCATCTTATCATCCAAGGTCTGATCTGTGCATTGCTCATGAATCTTTTAGGTATGCATCTGTTTGACATCAATGACAACTTTTCAACAGATGATGTAGGTCTTAAAGATGACCCACATGATGCTCATTACTGTTGTATTGTTTCAATATTAAACAATGATTATCTATCATGACAATCAAGTTTGACAAATTGATATCTAACTAGTATATTGTTTTTCAAAATTTGAAATTTGAAATATTTTAGGTAGTTTTGGTTAGCAGATGCATGATATATGGTATTCTAAACTTAGTTCTATTTTTAGTTTGCACACATATTTGTGTGTATATTAATGGTTTTTATATGTTCGTTATATGGATGTACCCAAGCCCCCGAAAAAATCTATTGTACCGATGTATCATACCCATACACCCATACTTGATTCTGATTAGGCAACTTAGATTTCCAAGTGTTTTCAAGCGCTTTTAGGTTTTCACTCATATCTTAGGGTTGAAAATGGTGGAATGGATGCTTTCTTTTCAAATGGCACTTTTGGCATATGGGTTCCCTTGGGTGTGGCTAGGCTTGACCAAGGCATAGCGTTGCCATTGGGTGTAGAGCCACACCCTTTTTGTCTTGAATGTGGACTAGTTCTTATGATATTTCTTGAAAATGTTTGTAAAAGTCAGAAAGATAGCATACCACTTCGAGGGGGTGACCTTCTAAACTTATATAATATATATGAATTCAATATCGTATGATATGATGATATAGGAGAGAGTTCTCCTCCATATTTATAGGGTTAAGCATGCCACAAGTGCTTATCCTTAGAAATATATAATATATACTTAGGAATATATCATATTAGGATCATAACATTTCCTTCCCCTTCAGAAAAACATTGCCCTCAATACATAGCAAAACATCAAAGTTGCATGGACACGGTGTTGGAACACAATGATCTACTGAGAGGGAGGGGGGGTGAATCAATCGATACTAAAAACTTTAGCCCTCAAGACCTTTGTGCAAACTACTTTCTTAAAATCTTATTGTGTAGATTGAAAAACTAAAGATGCAAACATAAACATGCAAATAGACAATCAACATACACATGCCCACAACACCAAATATACGTGGAGAACCCAAGATGGGAAAAACCATGGCGAGAAATACTGCTTGAGACTACTACTCAGATCTAGCTTCACAATCCAAATCTCTATTACAATGTTTAGGGATACAACTTCAAGGATGCTACAACACCCTGTTTTAGGAGCTACAACTCCAAGGATTCAATAATGCCCTAATTTAGAAGCAACAACTTCAAGGAGACTACAATCCCCTGATCTGAGCTACAACTCAGTACAATGAGGCAACCACCTTTGTGATAACAAACACAAGTATGCATAAGACTTGGTTCTACAAAACCTGATCATGCATCATTACATTTAGTACATTGTTGCACTCACTGCAACTCACACTCTGCTGCTAAAGTTGCATTCTTAGCAACACACCCCTTCTTTGCACTCTCCTCTGCACATAAAACAATCACTGTTCTATCTTGCTGCACTACACCTCTTTCCCTTTTCGCAGTGTCTCACACATCTGCACTCTCTTGAATGCAAACCTAGATGATATTTTGTATTACAGTCTAGGACTTCTCAAATGCATTCACTGTCTGCTGCACATCTCTCTCTTTTTCTTGCAGACTTACTACAACACAACACTCTACCTATCTCTGCAGCATACTTGGCAAGATGTAACTCTACTTAGTACTCCTTACAACTGCAGGCAACACTCTCTATTCGTGCACACTTACTCTAGACATCTAACTTCGACAATATCTAATTTTATTCTTTCTCCACCGATCTGCAATCTCTACCTCGAGATTCTCTCCACTGTCCAGATCATATCCAACTTACTGTTAGGGTTTTCTTCACCTACTAACTTCACTAGAAAGCTTCCTCTACCTCGAGCCACACACCATTGTCTAGCTCATCATTAAGATATCTGATAGAGTTTACCAGATATTGCCATATCTTGCATCGAGCCACCCAACATTTAATTCGGTTATAGAGAATTTGCCCAAATTAGCTCTCTGTCAACCCTAGAATTTGATTATGCATTCAATGCATTCTGCTATCCATTCAATCTGACTTGATCTTGATCATATCTGCAATCTGAATTGCCACCTTGAAGATCAAATCTTCATTTACTTTGGTCGCTTCTACAGCTGGACCAACTAATTCTTTCTTTGTGTCGGTTACCATTTGTAACCCTATTCACACAGACCAGACCGTTGTAGATCTTCAAGTTTGAATATTGGCCGTTGATCTTCTCTTTCGCACCTTGATCCTATGATCCTTGTTCACTATCATGCCTTTAAAACACAGCCGTTCGATCAACTTCAATTAGATTGTCGCCATGCCCTTAAACTCTGGCTATTAGATAAGTGGTCGTTCAAATCACCGTTGTCGATCTTAGGGGTATTCATCATGTTGTTCATCGCCATCAGATCTTTGTCGCTTGATCTCCACCATTGATCACATATATAATCGTTTAGCATCAATAATTGATTTGCAACAGTGATGTAAAATCAACCACTTATACGTTTTTCCATGTATCACGATCTATTTGCTTTCTAAATACCTTCGTTACTATCGGGTCCCACATAGCTTATCGCTCCATCGAAGAGACAACTTCAAAGTCCTACTGATACACCAATGTCACATCGATGAGAACCCTTGATGATGTCACCATCCAATATTTCTTTTTGCCACGTGTCATCTTGTCATTTGCCTTATGACGGTCAATGCATGCCACCCTTCATCATCGTCACCTTTCACTTAGTCTAGTCCCACCGGAATTTGTAGCAAGCACCATCCGATCTCGAAGGATCAATCTTCACCGTTGCCCCCTAGCCCCGTGGGTCTTGATCAGGCCCCATTGAATTCTCAGCGGGGTATGCAGGCAATTGCCGCATATACACCTCTGACGTCACTTGTCAACGTGATATCACCTTCCACTAACTCCATATGCCGCCTTCGTAGGTCCCACCAGACATCAATGGTCATCATTTATCCATCGTGGATTAATCTCCACCTTTCCCTGCTAACCCCGTGGGTCTTAATCAGGCCCCATTGAAATCTCAGTGGGGTATGTGGGCACCGCCCGATCTCCAAGGCTTGACCTCCACTGTCGATCAAGTGAAGACAAATATTGCATGAGCAACTTAGGAAATATTATAGCTGTTGAATTTTGTCGGGCCGGTAAACATAAGGTGAAGGGGCCGGTCATACCTATGACTTCAAAGACATAAGTTGTAACTTATGTGACTTGCAACTGCCGATAAGCCTTTCTTACACTTGATCGCTTCATTCGCTAAGTCGCTAAGTTGGGAGGTTATGAAACTCTAGAACCCCGTGAGATAAGTTAGAAAAACTTGGAATCCAACGACTTAAGTAACAAACCATTTTCCGCCAAATGCCAATCACCGACAAAATAGAAACTTGTCTGATCACCATGACTGCAACAACCATAAGGTTTAACTGATAAACCCTAAAACACCTGAAGGCGAATATAATTCATTTCTGGGCGTATCCTTCACTTTTTGGACCTACAAAGCACATCACTGGAATGTTCTCGAAAAACCCATTTCAAATTAGTAGCTTGTTTCTTCTTCAGCCTCTTCTCAATCTTCTAAAGCAATTAGCTTCCTCTTCATCAGTCTCATTTGATCCAAAAGTGGATGCTTCTACCTTATCCCTTCTAGCTACAATATCTCCTATGGATGTTTCTACGGTCTTCCCATCCTCATTTAGCTTTAGATTTTCAGACTCTCTTCCACATGTCTAAATCTTGGCCTGCACTAAACTGTCATCATCTCCATACATCCTTTTCAATTTATTCCAAACTTCATGCACAATTTTAAAATGCATGACTTCATCAAGTACTGAATCTGACAATTTGATCATAATTGCAAATCTTGCTTTAGCATCATCTTCAAATGCTTTCTTTTCAACCACAGTAAGAGACTTCAAAGGAGTAGAACTCTTATAAGCCTTCTCTATTGACTTCCATACATCAGAGCCTAATGATTTCAAGTAAGCTTTCATTTTTCTGCTCCAAACCATATAGTCTGATCCACTAAATAATGATACTTCTTCTATAGATGAGCTTTCCTTATTAGCTATATTGTGTTCACTCTACCAAGATCTACCCCAGCTGATTAAGCTTCTCCTAGGGAACCTAGAGCTCTGATACCAATTGTTGGAACACAATGATCTATTGAGAGGAGGGGCGGTGAATCAGTAGATACTAAAAGCTTTAGCCCTCAAGACCTTTGTGCAGATTACTTTCTTAAACTCTTAATGTGTAGATTGAAAAACTAAAGATGCAAACATAAACATGCAAACAGACAATCAAAACACACATGCCCACAACACTAGATATACATGGAAAACCCAAGATGGGAAAAACCACGGTGAGAAATGCTGCTTGAGACTACTGCTCAAATCCAGCCTCGCAATCCAAATCTTTGTTACAATGCTTAGGGCTACAACTTCAAGGATGCTACAACACCTTGTTTTAGGAGCTACAACTCCAAGGATGTAACAACCTCCTAATTTAGAAGCAACAACTTCAAGGAGACTACAATCCCCTAATCTGAGCTACAACTTAGTACAATGAGACAACCACCTCTGTGATAACAAACACAAGTATGCATAAGACTTGGTTCTACAAAACCTGATCATGCATCATTACATTCGGTACATTGTTGCACTCACTGCAACTCACATTCTGTTGCTGAAGCTGCACTCTCAGCAACACACCCCTGCTCTGCACTCTCCTCTGCACATAGAACAATCACGGTTCTATCTTGTTGCACTACACCTCTTTCCCTTTCTGCAATGTCTCACACATCTGCACTCTCCTGAATACAAACCTAGATGATATTCTATATTATAGTCTAGGACTTCTCAAATGCATTCACTGTCTGCTGCACATCTCTCTCTTTTTCTTGAAGACCTATTACATCACACCACTCTACCTATCTCTGTAGCATACTCGGCAAGATGTAACTCTATTTAATACTCCATACAATTGTAGGCAGTACTCTCTATTCATGCACACTTACTCCAGACATGTAACTTAGACAATATCTAATTGTCTTCTTTCTCCACCGACTTGCAATCTCTACCTCGAGATTCTCTCCCTCGTCCAGATCATCTCCAACTTATTGTTAGGGTTTTCTTCACATACTAACGTCACCAACAAGCTTCCTCTACCTCAATGCACACACTATTGTCCAACTCATCATCAAGATATCTGATAGAGTTAACCAGATATTGCCATATCTTGCATCGAGCCACCCAACATTTAATTCGGTTATAGAGAATTTGCCGAAATTAGCTGTCTGTCAACCCTAGAATCTGATTATGCATTCAATGCATTCTGCTGTCCATTCGATCTGACTTGATCTTGCTCACATCTGCAATCAGAATTGCCGCCTTGAAGATCAAATCTTCATTTGCTTTGGCCGCTTGTGCAGTTGGACCAATTAATTCTTTCTCTGTGTCAGTTACCAATTTTAACCCTGTTCACACAGACCAGACCGTTGTAGATTTTCAAGTTTGAATTCTGGCCATTGATCTTTTCTTTCGTGCATTGATCCTACAATCCTCATTCACTTTCATGCCTTTAAAACATAGCCGTTCGATCAACTTCAATTAGACTATCTCCATGCCTTTAAACTTTGGGTGTTAGATAAGTGGTTGTTCAAATCACTGTCATCGATCTTAGGGTTTTTCATCATGTCGCTCATCGCCATCAGATCTTTGCCGCTTGATCTCCATCGTCGATCACATATATAATCGTTGAACCATCAATCATTGATTTGCAATAACGATTCTAAATCAACCACTTAAACGTTTGCCATGTGTCACGATCTATTCGCTTTTTGAATACCTTCGTTACTATCGGGTCCCACATAGCTTATCCCTCCATCGAAGAGTTGACTTCAAAGTCCTACCGATACACCAATGTCATGCCGATGAGAACCCTTGATGACATCACCATCCAATATCGCTTTTTGCCATGTGTCATCTTGTCATTTGCCTTATGATGGTCAATGCACGTCACCCTTCATCATCGTCACCTTTGAGTTAGTCAGGTCCCACCAGACTTTGTAGCAAGCACCGTCCGATCTCCAAGGATCAATCTTCACCGTTCCTTGCTAGCTTAGCGGGTCTTGATCGGGCCCCATTGAATTCTCAGCGAGGTTTTCTGCAGGCAACTGCCACGTATACACCTCTAACGTCACCTGTCAATGTGACATCACCTTCCAGTAACTTCGTATGCCGCCTTCGTAGGTCCCATCAGACATCAACGATCATCATTTATCCATCGTGGATTCATCTCCACTGTTCCCCGCTGACCCCGCGGGTCTTGATCGGGCCCCACTGAAATCTCAGCGGGGTATGCGGGCACCGTCCGATCTCCAAGGCTTGACCTCCACCATTGATCAAGCGAAGACAAATATTTGCATGAGCAACTTAGAAAATATTATAGCTGCTGAATATTTGCCAGGCCGGAAATATTCGCATTGGTTTGGAAGTTATGGTGGAAATTGTAGATCTAATACCTCTTGTTATGATATTTCTTGGAAATATTTGAAAAAATCAGAAATATAGAAGACCACTTCGAGTGGGAGACCTCCAATAATCAGATAATAATATATGAATTCAATATTGTATGATATGATGAAATGGGAGAGAGTTCTCTTCCTTATTTATAGGCTAAACTATGTAGGGACATACCCGTTCATACTAATTAAGAGGTATTAGTGTATTAACTAATATTTATATTAGGGTTAAGCATGTCATGACTAGGAATATATTATATGTCGCTCCCCATGCTGAACTAGTTTGGTGTGGTGATGGCAGGGATATGGGAGGAACCTGACTACTTAGATTTACATTATAAGATTGTCCGATTGAAAATGAAACAACGTTGAATGATGATTGTTTTTCTATTCAGTATAAGGTAGGAAAGCGAATATTTATATTGTAAAGGTATGGTCTTATGTAGGGGTGGCAACTAAAATTTCTCAACAATTGTTTTTGGGAAAAATTAGGAAGCTTTTTCAATGAAGTTGTATCATGAAATTTTTAATTTTTTTCCTGGTAAGAATATTATAGTGGAAGTGAGGATTTTAAATTTATAGACGAAAAATTATAGAAAATTTACACAAATATATTTATACACAAAGATGTCATGCATGCTGCCACATATGCATAAAAGTCCCTAAGTTGGTGGGAGAAAATTTCAGCTGTTGGGCCCTAACTTTAGGTTAAAGCTTATAGCCTTATAGCTATTAATGTGGGGCTCCAATTTTACAGAGATTCAGTTTAATCCTTTGGATTTGTTTGTCGTATTCCATGGGACCATCCTTAGAGTAAAATGAGGAGCCAAAATCCCTTCCATGGACCCCCTCCTAAGACTGTATTATTTAATCATGAAATAACATTTAATGACGATGATCTGCTTGTTGGTGCTCTAACCCACTTTTAGTAATTTCTAAGAAGTTGTGAGTTTCTATGATCAAAACCATAGATTACATACTCTCCGATTACTCTCCGTGTAGCCGAGTAATCACCAAAAAATT
Organism: Sequoiadendron giganteum; assembly: GCA_007115665.2. Classification (NCBI taxonomy): domain Eukaryota; kingdom Viridiplantae; phylum Streptophyta; class Pinopsida; order Cupressales; family Cupressaceae; genus Sequoiadendron; species Sequoiadendron giganteum. The sequence goes on from CM021107.1 coordinate 343,373,565, forward strand.
TGCATGCCGAGTAATTTCTGCTTTTACTCTCGGGCAGTATGCAGATAGATTTTCTCTCGTCAAATTATCGACTAATCGCCAGTAGCTCGCAAAAAACCCACAAACTTGGCAAGTTTGTGTGTGTATAAATATGTTTGTGTGTGTATATGCATGCAAACTTGGCATCCTGTGTATGTTTATAGACATGTATGTGTGCACAGTGCAGTCCTGAGTATACACATACATAAATATCCACATTTGCTGAGCATTTTCCGAGTATTTGCCTAGTTTTTCCCGAGTCAAAATTTTTGGGCTTGCCGAGTACTCTCCGATTCCGAGTATGTAAACTATGATCAAAACCATTGAGAGGATGGGCCAACAAATGAGAGATGGACACTTCTCTCTTGCACTTTATGCTTTTCAAAACCTAGGGGGGATATCCCTATAACTACACATTGGATTCTATACGAAATGCAATAGGTTTATCAAAGTGAAAATTAGATGAAATGCTCACACAAATACAACGATTCTAAGGATACAACACACTAATAAGCACTTCTTGTATTCTTAATGTGTATGCGTGAATAGTATAAGTTACAAAATAGTTAGGCTTGAGAACTTCTTGTATTCTTAATGTGTATGCTTGAATAGTATAAGTAACAAAATAGTTAGGCTTCAGAATGGTTTCTATATTTTCAAGTAAGAACTGGGTTGAGGAATCAAGGATAGATTGATGCCTATTCTTTGGGAATGCAAAGTTTGAAAACTACTACACAACCCTATATTAATAAGATCAACTCCGAGGTTTAATTATCAAATGTCATTGCCTTGTAACAGATTAAACCTACAAATCTGATAAAAAATTCATTCTTAGTTATCCGTTACAAATACTGAAAATCCCATTTACTACTTGGAAAGATATTTCACTTTGCTTGAAAATGTACTAACCAAAACAACAAATCTTATTGCGAGTATATAAGCGAAGACTTTCCACCTTCCTTGAAAGTGTACTTCTCTTCAATAACAATCAATACAACAAGGGAGACAATTTGGTTAACAAGCCCTGATTCATATAAATTGACAGAATAAAATCATTAACACAACAATTGATACACAAAAATCAAATCTTTATTCCTTTAGAAAATGGCTTATATTTGGTTTGTGAGACTTTCCTACCTATTTTCCCTTCATTATTACTATCGAATTTCAATATCCTGACCAGTCCTAGATTTCCCAACCTCTAAAAATGAATATGCACTTGCATTATATAGAAGCACAATAGGAAATTGTTACCTTGGATGCATGACAGTTGTCGCATGAAGTGGAAGCTTAGTCTTTTGCACACCCAAATGGAATACCTAAAGTTTAACTGCCTGCTAACTAAAAATCAATCATTGAGAGATATCAAGGGTTTTCAGCCATGTAAGTTTTCCATAACCATCTCTTCCATATGATACATAGACATTTACTTCCAATTGATTGCCTTTTGTGACATTTAGGGAAAATTTCAGTTGAGTTGCTTTTTTTTTTCTAGGGATATGGCAGAAAATCCTTTGGCAAGTTTCTAATTGATCGGAACTTTCTGAGTTACTGATATCATGCCTTGTTTACAAACTTTCCAAATCTGTTACTTCTTATCCTCTTCTTTTCTTGTTGCAATCAGGTTTTTTGATGTTTCCATGATCATTTGAGCTCAATTAGTCTTCAAATCCATCTGGAAAACCTTTGAAATCACCTTCTATTCTCTATCTTTCCTTTCTTGAGTTTTTGGGTTCTCTGGTTCACATGGGAACTTAGGAACATGTTCTACTGTGCTGGGTGAGTCTGCAAGTTTGTAGAGAGGATTGAGGATTTGGTGTGTAGGAACTAGGGAATAGGAGGAAATCGGGACTTGGGAATAGGACCAAAAATTTCCAAGATTTTGGAGAAATTCCAGTTTGCAGAATTTCGAGGAATCAAGGAATGTAGGGACTTTGAAACAAAGGTGCAAAAATATCTAGGACTTCTGAAAGATTGCAAACCTGCTAAGTAGAATCTTCCTTGCCAAACTCGAAAGATATACATTTTTGCACAAATCCCAACATCACCATACCCCATTTTAGCCCCATATGCTTACAATACAACATCAAACACATACATTTATTAGGCCTCATGTATGTTGGAATTTTTGACATAAGCCTAGCATTAAAATCTGAAACAAATTTATTGAAACATTTAACAAAATTTGTGAATCCATTAATGATAAATATAGGATCAGTTTTGTTACCATAGTGCTCTCCAGTGATTTTTTGAAACTCACTTAAGATTTAATACTTCCACTAGAGAGGCTTTTATATCAATCCCTAGCAATTTCATGTAAAATAAATAACTTCATCAGTATATCTTCATCTTCAATCTCATAATCATCAGTCAAATTATTGAATGTCTTCAAATAGTTTTCTCCCGAGACTACATTATTTCCTTGAAATCTAGGGTGCTTCAACTTGACCTCTCCTGGAACAGGATCTGGATATCTAGGTATTTCTGTGAAATTCAATTGTCTGTATCTATCCAAATTGAAAGGATGCCTCTCAGGAACATGTCTTATGTTATTTTTGACATCTCTGTGAAGTCTTTTTCTACCAGAAAGATTCTCAAATCCTCTTCTATCTTGTTGATCAATATTTCTTAGATTCTCAATTCTAGTTCTGAGGTCATCCCAAGCTTTCTCAGCCTCAAGTCTGGCTAGTTTTGCTCTTAAGTTAACTGCTTCTTTGCCAAGGTTTTTACCCGGATTTCTATGGTCTGGTTGCACCTTAGTCGGATCTTTTTAAGTTTCTTCATGCTCTCAATACTCCTGGTCATTCTCATAAGTAGGATTGTCTCTATACCAATAAAGGTCATCATTTCTATTACCAGATATGACTGCAGGCTCATCATAAATAACATTCTATCTTATATTCATTCCTGCCATAAATGCCTCACTAACATGGGCTTCTGCCTCTCTTTCCATTCTTGTTTTCATAAGGTCATTTACAATTATTTGATATTCAGGGCCACTCATCTCCACTTCCTTGCCTTGGAACTTCAGAATCAGATTTATCGCTACAATATCCAACTTGTTTATCTACTATTTGCTGATTTGTTAGATTACTTTGAATCTGACCAAAAATGGAAGCAGGGGACTTACTAGTACTCTTTCCTTTCCATGCAATCTGTTCCTTCTTGTTCATCTCACCAGCCAGGTTCTTATCAAGATTTCCTTTGAACAATATCTTCTTCTGTCCATGCTGATTTGTTTTAGATTTATCAACAGAGTCTCCATTCTTGAAAGGGAAAAGGATAGGAAGTATACTTAACACAAGATGCAAAATAAGTTTCAATTTTAGGGTTACCAACTTCTAGATATTGAGGAAAAGGCCCAAAGAGATAAGGACTAGTCCCCAATACAGTTGCCAATTTGTTGGCATTTCAACTTGCTTTCGTTAATTTCTAAGTAGCGAGTTTTTATGATTGAAACCACTGAGAGGATGGGCCAATGAATGATAGATGGACAAATCTCTCTTGCACTTTAGGCTCTGCAAAACGTGGAGGGGTATCCCTATAACTACACACTAGATTTTATGCGAAATGCAATAGGTTTATCAAAGTGAAAAGTAGATGAAATGCTCATGCAAATACATGGATTCTAAGGATATTATACACTAACAAGCACTCCTTGTATCTTTAATGCTTAGGCATGAATAGTATAAGTTGCATAATAATTAGGCTTCAAAATACTTTCTACCTTTTTAAGTAAGAATTGGGTTGAGGAAGTAAGGATAGATCGATGCCCACTCCTTGGGAATGCAGAGTCTGAAAACTACTACACAACGCTATGTTAACAAGATAACTTTGAGGTTCAATGATCAAATGTTATTGCCTTATAATGACATTCATTGCCTTGCAACAACTTAAACTAGGAAATGTGGTCAGATCACAAAATCATACTTAGCTATCCCTTACAAATATTGCAAATCCCGTTGATTGCTTGGAAAGATTTCTCACTTTCCTTGAAAATGTACTAACCAGAACAACAAATTTTATACCAAATGTATAAATATATATTTACACCTTCCTTGAAAGTGTACTTATCTTCAAGAACAATCAATACAATAAAGAAGAGAGTTAGGTTATCAAACCCTCATTCATATAAGAGAGCAGAATAAAATCATTAACACAGCAATTGAGACACAGAAATCAGATTTCTATTCCTTCAGAATATGGCTTACATAGGTTTGTGAGACTTTCCCACCTATTTTCCTTTCATTGTTTCTTTCAAATTTCGATATCATGATCAGTCCTAGATTTCCGAACCCCTACAAATGAATATATGCATGCATTATATAGAGAACCTATAGGAAACCGTGACTCTGGATGCATGACACTTGTCACATGAAGTGGAAGATGGAATGGTTAGTCTTTAGCGCACCCAAAATGGAATACCAAAAGCTTAACTACATGCTAACTGAAAATGAATTGTCAAGAGGAATACCAATGATTTTGTGCCACGTGAGGTTTCCATAATTGTCTGTCAGAAAAGACAGAGAAATTTACTTCCACCTGATTGCCTTTGATTACGTACAAGGAATATTTCAGTTGGAATTGATTTTTTTTCCTAGGCATACACTGGAAAATCCTTTGGTGGGATTCTATGGCTTTTTTGACTTTTCCATGACCATTTGAGCTGAACTGGCTTTCAAATCTATATTGATAACCTTGGAAATCGCTTTCTGCTCTTTATTTATCCTTTCTATGGGTTTTTGGGTTCCCCGGGAACTTGGGAACCCAAAAACATTTTCCAATGTGCTTGGGGAGTTCAGAATTCCACAGAGAGAATTGAGAGATTTGTTGTGTTGGAATCAGGGTATCAGAGGAAATCAGAACTTGGAAATAGGATCAGAAATTTCTAGGAATTTCAAATTCAGGTTTGCGGGATTTCTGAGAAGCAGGGGATGTAGGGTCTTCAGAACAATGGTGCAAAAGTGTCTGAGACTTCTGAAAGTTCACTAATTAGAATCTTTCTCGCCAAACCCGAAACACTTATATAATTTTGCATAAATATCAATGAATTTCAAAGCGAAAAATTTCAACCACGATTCATATGACGACCTCCCAAAATGCCAAATTGAAGACCTTAAAAATCATTCATTCCTGTGGGTATTCAGGGGTTGGGAAAACTTGAGGAACCAATAACATGTTCCGATATTCCTGAAACCTCCAAGAACCCAAAAATCTGAAAAGGTCCAATTTCACTCAAACAGAAGTCTCACAACACTGCCTACTTGATGTAAGGTAGGAAAGGAGTTAAAAAAACGGAGAAGTGTTCCAAGGTATGAGTCTCTACCTGAGATTGTTTTCCATCAAGAGTTGATTCATTTTTCTGAAGCTCCCATTTAGGCTTCTAGGAAAGATATTGGTAAAGGTGGTTTTATGGCATTTACACCTGTTAATGGCAGAGAGTTTGTGTATTTCCAGCAGTTACACCAGTTGAAGTGATCAGTTTTTGTTTGAGTCATTTTGCAAAACAATTTTAATGTTTGAGTAGCTTGCAATTGCAAATGATATCTTCTTGAAGAGGTCAACCTGGCATTGAAACATGCATATATTTAGTTCTGAACCTTAAGAGGAAAGTTCAGTGAGTGGAGTTTCTGTGTGGAATGTGATTATCATTAAATCAAGATGAAGTTGCTGTATTTGTATTTTGGTTTCTCAGAAGCTTTATGATTACTTTTAAACCTTGAAAAATCCCCATTGCATTGATGTAGTTGAAGGACCAATGAAAGACTGAATGCCCTATTTTGCAGCAAGTTTTATTCAGGTTCTTAGGGCTCTAGCTCTTTCAGATTAGAACAAAATTCAGGTTTTCACTGATGAGTCATAGCCAGAACAGGAATTGTTGGAGAATCTGAAGACTGAGCTTTATGAGCTGAAGGCATAGGTTCATGCTCTTAGTGGCTTGACCGAGGCTGCAAGATATCACCAGTTTGAATTGACTTGGTACCTTAAAGATCAGAGTGGATGGTTTTATATGTGAAGATAGTGCTGTTCGCAGTTTAAGCAAAGTCTACTTAAACCAATGCAGGAAAAGAGAACTATGGTGGATGAGGAAGATGGATATTGTAGGTGCTTTTTAATGAAGAGGTGGGTTGTGTTTTTGATGTACTGAAATTCCTTAAAATAAATAAAATATGTAAAGCTGAATTACTACAGAATGGCTGCTGGCAATGTACAGAGGATGGTGGCAACATAAAACTCTATGTTGGTTTTTGTTGTTTTACCTCTCTTTTTACTTATATGTGAGGAACTCGTCGGCATGCAAGTGTTGTGTTAGTTTACTATTCTGGCTAGATGAAGGTTAATGAATAGACACACATTTCATAAAACTCTTTAACTCTGCCTGATATTTCAGTATTGATGCTGCTTTTTGGTAAGTTTTATCAAGTTTCTGCTTTTGGTAGAGGACCCCTTAAATCCTTCAATTTACCAAATCCAAAAAAATAACAAATAGAGGAAATTGTAGTTTCCAGATCTATTGTTGTTTTTGCTAAAGTTTATGTAAATTTTTAAAAAACGTTTCATTAATACATTGTTTACAATGACTATGCCACACATTTTCATTTTTTGATTGGCATTAAAGAAGGAAGTTTTACTCAAATTAAAGCTCCATGTATTGCTCACAGCCGCATATGTTGAGGGAAATGCCTAGTTTTGTGTGGTATACAACTTGACCAACTATATACAGATTTGAGGTTTCCACAGATCAACATTTTACGTTGTATATCAAAATTCAACTGTGTTTTATTGTCTTTTGTTTAATGCTATGAATGACTATGCAAAATGTGAAAAACGTTCTGATTTTGTTAATATGTTAGGTGGTTTGTGGGTTGTAAGACCCTGATACATAAATGTGTTCTGAACATGGTTTTCAGCCTATATGGGTGGTTTTGATGACCATGATTAAAGCTATTGATGCATAGTTTCTTTCCTTGGTATTTAACAATTGGTTTTAGTTTCTTGTTTCCTACTTTTTGATAAACTAGACTGTTTTGCATGTCTTCAACTATGCCTTTGCTATTGTGTTTTTTGCAGCCAATGAATTTCAGTGAATCTGTAATGAGTGAAGCAATTGCAAAGGAGAGACAATTCCAGAATTTCTTCAAGATTGTTAAAAATGTTCTCAGAAGAATGGTACAAAAATTTCAATCCTCTTAATGGTGTCATTTTCAGCATATCATATATGTGTGTGTTCATATATGTAAATATATATTTATTAATCAAGTATATATATATATATATATACATACATACATCTTTACTTGTTTTGCCAGGAATTATCCTGCAGGGAGCGCAAAATTTATACTCTTAATAGTTTCATCTATATGCATTGAAATGAATCTTTGGAATTTTTGGTCAAAGTATTTACTTCTGGTTTCTGGTTTTTGAAATGAATCTGAATGCAGGATATGAAAGTGTGAAATATTTTATAGAAAATTTAGATAAAAATGAAGCTGTGGTTTCTGGTAAGTAGCTAGACATTATTGTCATCGAAACAGAGAGTTGCTATGCATTTGATACTAACAGAAAGCCAATAATGACAATGCCATCTTATGATTGGGTTGTTTAATTACTAAAAACTCTATTGTCCTGTATGAAGACAAAGGACTGACTGGTTTTAACTTTGTATTCATAACATAATGTGTAATGTCCCCTTTTGGGAATTACCCTAAATCTTTCCCTAGAATCACAAGTTTAATGTAGTAAGGCTTATAACTTACCAATTAAATGTTTTAAGCAAGATAAATCTTGGTTTAGGTCCTGCAATTATATTAGACAATATTGCATATGTATATATAATTCATAAAAAAGAGTACAAATAGGTAAAATCATCATAAATCATTAGATAATCCATGTTACATCGATACTTATTTTTCAGTATTCAATCACAATAGGTTTGAATGAGGAAGAATGATAGGTTGGCCTAAAGTGAACCCCATACTAAGCCCAAGAGCCGACACTCACCCTTTTGGCCCCAAGTGGCAGGCATGTTGGACATCCAGCATGGGGTAGTCTACCTAGTGGGGTGCTTGTATCTTCCCTCCCTATTCATATCTTCTTATTCATCCTCTTATGACTTGTGATTTCTCCAACAATCAACCATCGTAGAGGTTGGAAAGGAAATCGCAATAGGGTGCCGAAAATCCTCCTATCTAAGCGCAAGATTGAACACTCACCCTCTTGGCCACAAGTGGCAGACGCATTGGGCATCCAACATGTGGTGGTCTAGTTAGATGGTGATCTTGTATCTGCTCCCCTTCCTTGCATTTCCTCTTCCACATGATTGCTTGCTAGGTTATAGATAGATTAACAATTCAGAATATGCATTTCATATTATCACACCAAAATTATTGATTCTTTTATTCATACCGCTATTTTTGTAGAAAATAGAATTATTGCAGATTATATATACATATCTTTAGATTGCTGTTGCGATTTAGACAAATCTAACTTTAATACTGCTTCCTTCTTGGGATGCTGATCGTTGCTTCTTTTTGGATAAGTATTCCTGCTCCTTGGTTCGATCTCTTTTTAATATTCTGCAGGTATTGCTTGTCTGAATGTGAATATATTTTCTGAAGATGATTCGCTGATTTGCTACTCAGAAGATATTCCTTTCTGCTGATTCCAAATTGATATTACATTTTGTCTCATCTTCCATATATACCTGCTTGGAGAGGAGAGACTCACCATAAAGGACATGACTTATCATAAGGAGTTGGCTTCTTTAAACTTTAATTAAATCTGTTTTAACTTTTACTAAAAGGTGCCAACATATGGAGAGTCGGCCATTATAGTAGAAGCCCCTCAAATAATAAATGATAACCCAGGTCGGCCAGCTATAACAATGTGTTTATTATCAATGTATGCACCACCAATTTGCAGGTCCGACAGCATATTGTAATGTTAATATATTTCATTTTTTATTTTTTTATTTTTGGTTGGCTCTTCTGTCAATGGCTACTATTGTTCTTTATTTTATTTATTTGTATTTCACTGCTTGGTTTGCAGTTTGATCATGGCGGGGGCATGATAGTCCGCTCTTCCCAAGATTGCTTGTCCTCAAGCAATCACAATTCAGGATGCTCTTGAAGTTACCTAGATCCCAAATCAACCTTGTAGATTTGTATCGCTCCTTGTGATGTAACTAGCTTTGTTGTGAAACTTTGATGTATTTAGGAATTAAAAACTCTATGGCTAGTTATGTCCGACTTAATACTGCAATGATGTCCTTGGAGAGTGGTTGTTAGTATACTACTGTTAGTGTTTCTTAGATCAGATTAAACAATGAAAGCACTTAATAATATTGCAACACATAAGACAATGAACACAGCAAGATACCCTGGGAAAACCCTCCTTTTGAGGGAGAAAAACCCAGCAAATGAATCTCTTATATAAAGTAGAACAAGAGCAGAAATCTGCTTACAACTTAGGCCCAACAATGGCCAATACTTGATACAAAGAAATCGCACCTCTCCTAGATGCAAGATATGTAATAAATATGAGATCTTCCTTGAATCCAAACTGCTGCAATGAAGGTGCGAACTTCTGCTCTTAATTGCGAATTTACTTGACTTGAATGAATGAAAAATAATGACAAGTAAGACCTTGTATATATACAAGAGAGGTGCCTTTTCAAGATAGGTCGGCCCTCTAAAAGAACATAATAAATGACAATTTACAAGTGAGGTCGGCCCATGTAATAATCAAGTATGCGAACCATATAGGGTCGGCCCTTTGCATTTATTAAATGTTATTGTTATAAATTAAATAGCCGAATGGCTACTTATTTAATTTATGCTTTCTTCTTGGAATTCGTGCAAAGGAAGTGCAACCCCAAGCTGCTATAACATCAACAACTACCACTAAGGTTAATAGCATCCTCTAAAGTATGAGGACAATTTATTGTCCAATATTCTTTTGACTTATGTACTACTATTTTGCAATAACTCTCAACAACAAAACCAAGAGTTTGAAATTGGCAAGAGTTGTTATTGAAGACAAGTTTTCTCTCACTCCATTAATACAAAGATCGGGGCAATGATACAAATTCTTCTTTACCCTTGTTGAAATCTAGAATGATAGAAATTTTTTGCATATATTGTTCCTAACCCTCAGGATGGTAGGAACGTTGCTCTGATACCAATTGTAATGTCCCCTTTTGGGAATTACCCTAAATCTTGCCCTAGAATCACAAGTTTAATGTAGTCAGGCTTATATCTTACCAATTAAATGTTTTAAGCAAGATAAATCTTGGTTAAGGTCCTGCAATCTTATTAGGCAATATTGCATATGTATATATAATTCATAAAAAGGAGTACAAATAGGTAAAATCATCATAACTCATTAGATGATCCATGTTACATCTATACTTATTTTCAGTATTCAATCACAATAGGTTTGAATGAGGAAGAATGATAGGTTGGCCTAAAGAAAATCCCATACTCACCCTCTTGGCCCAAAGTGGCTATCATAACCCCTATTACAGGTTTAAATAAATTATTTACTTTTGGATTTATATAAATTGATACATATTTTTATTAGTAACATCTTACTTAAGGAAAAGTAAATAATACATAAATAAAGAAAGTAAAATAATAATAAAGAAATAAAATGATAGAAAAAAATAATGATAAAATAATTAAGAAGGAAATAAAGTTGATAGAGAACATAAAATAATAAAGGAATAAAATAATAAGTACATAAAAGAAATAAAGGAAACAAACGAAATGAGAATAATAAATAAATAAAAGAACAAAGGATATAATCGACGCATACCTTAGACAAATGAAAACATTCAAAAATAAGCGAACTTGAGCAAGGAAAAGAGACGCAACTCACGGGAACAAGATCTCCAGTGGTTGCGCCCTCCAAATCTGGTCACTGCCATTAAAGAACAGATAAAAGGAACTCGACGGGCCTGGAGGAGGAGAAATGAACCAGAAAAGTGGAGACAAGTGGAGCCCGTTTGCAGATCGCGATTTGGTGAGATCTCTCACTTAGCCCTATATTTAGTTTCTTAATCAACATAATGATGAGCGCCATCCCATATGATTTCTCTTTTGCACTATTAATTTACCTCTCTGCCTAAAAAATAGAAATATAGAAACAAAGAATATAAATATTGGGATGACGTCTAATTGGATATAGAACAAAATTGTATCTTCAGGCCTTTTTGCATACATTGATGATTTGTGTTAGAGCTAGGGCATTTAGATACTTCAAATTGCATTAGAAAGGAAATCATTGCTTACTCTTTGATATCGGTCTTCTCTGATTGTCAAAAATTCATCTTAGTACCTGTATGATAGGAACAATCACACAAGAAAATATATTACCAAAAGATTGCATGAATAATTTATTTATATTTCTAAATCCATTCACATCATGAATATAATGTAGGAACGTATCTACTTGTGCATCTTGCTAACTTTCCTTAAAAGCATCTCATTGAATATATGAATTATCTCTTTCCTAAGTATAAAAAATAGAATGATAATAAATACATTTATTATGTTTATGTAAAGATTGTCTTCTTCGTGATTGTTACCCTATTAGGTGGTGAAGTAAAGTCCAAGTGGTTATCCTAAAAACTCCACTCTCATGTCCCTTAGGCCCAAGAAACGGGTTTGGACATAGAAGGGTGGGGGTCCCACCATGGGAAACTACACTATTATAGGGGTGGTAGGTCGTAGGCCCTTGGTCCGTAGGACTTCACCTTGTCCTAATAGGGCAAGTGTCTTCCGAGGTAGTGCCATGTATGGAGAATGCAAGAACTAAGCCGTTAGGAAAAGAGGATTGTTGGAGGCAACCTCCCGTGCCCAACACAAAGGCTTCAGGGCGGATCCTTACAAGGCACTCCTCTTGTTTGCTCATTCCTTTTGCAATTATGATTATGTCTGATTATGTTGCTAGATATTAAAGCTAACACATAGGTCTATGGCACATATATATATGAATAGTGATTGCAAGACTTTATTCAAGCAAGCCTAGCAGGATATCAGAGGGAGGGAAAGAAGGCCTAAACTCCTAGTTTCCGGCCACCTTAGAGCCCAATAGGTAAGGGACATTACAGTGGCAGGCACGTTGACATCCAACATGGGGTACTCTACCTAGTGGGGTGCTTGTATCTGCCTTCCTTATTTATATTTTCTTATTCATCCTCTTATGACTTGTGATTTCTCCAACAATCAACCATCGTAGAGGTTGGAAAGGAAATTGCAATAGAGTGCTCGAAAATCCTCCTATCTAAGCCCAAGAGCGGACACTCACCCTCTTGGCCACAAGTGGCAGGCACATTGGACATCCAACATGTGGTGGTCTAGTTAGATGGTGATCTCGTATCTGCTCCCCTTCCTTGCATTTCCTCTTCCACATGATTGCTTGTTGTGTTATAGATAGATTAACGATTCAAAATATGCATTTCATATTATTAGTGTTCCATGGGGACGTGTCCCCCCCAAAAAATCCCGCATTTCCTAGACGGAGACGTCTCAGAGACTTGGGGACTTGGGGGGGGACGTCCCCCCACTAACCCACCACTAGCACCACCATCCCACCACCAGTGTCACCGTCTGCAAGACACGACTAGGACTTCAAGGATGCTGGGGTGTCCTCCAGACGTCTAGGGGACTCCTAGTTGTCTCCAAGATGTATAATTCATATACTACACGTCTTTTTATAACTATTTTTTCAAGTACTATATGTATTTCAGCATCCTACCGTCCCCCCGCCATCCCCGCGTTCTCGAAACGCGTCCCCTGTCATCCCCCCGTCCATGACAATTATTGATTCTATTATTCATACCACTATTCTTGTCGAAAATAGAATAATTGCAGATTATATATACATATCTTTAGACTGCTGTTGCGATTTAGACAAATCTAACTTTAATATGGCTTCCTTCTTGGGATGCTGATTGCTACTCCTTTTTGGATAAATACTCTTGATCCTTGGTTCGATCTCTTTTTAATATTTTGCAGGTATTGCTTTTCTAAATGCGAATGTCTTTTCTAAATATGATTCGCTGATTTGCTACTCAGAAGATATTCCTTTTTGTTGATTCCAAATTGATATTACATTGTGTCTCTTCTTCCATATATACCTGCTTGGAGAGGGGCGACTCACCAAAAAGGACATGACTTATTATAAGGAGTTGGCCTCTTTAAACTTTAATTAAATCTGTTTTAACTTTTAGTAAAAGGTGCCAACATATGGAGAGTCATCCATTATAGTAGAAGCGCCTTAAACAATAAATCATAACCCAGGTCAACCAGCCATAGCAATGTGTTTATTATCAATGTATGTGCCACCAGTTTGCAGGTTGGCCAACATATTGTAATGTTAATAATTAATATATTTCATTTTTATTTTATTTTTTGGTTGGCCTTGTCGTTAATGGCTACTATTGTTATTTATTTGTATTTCAATGCTTGGTTTACAATTTGATCATGGCAGGGGCATGACATAATGCTAGTGCACATGAAGCACTGTAAGGTGAAAATGAATATGCTATGCCAAATTGCACATTGTACAACATAGAAGGACGAAGGTATCATCAAAAATCACACAAGCTATATGAAGTAATCCTATATTTCTTTTAATATTTATGCTTGGAGGACCTTTTTGTTAAATATTGTCATTGATGTCAAAGGATTGGCATTAGGCATTGTGTTTCGGTCAGTTTGAAGAGGTCGATATAATGGAGGCTGATATTTTATTAACGATCTTCTCCACGTTACACAAACCAAACTAAAACCATAGAGTGGAGGCCAATATATATAATGGAGGTCGATATAATGGCACCTCATGATTTGTCCCTCTACATCGTGGCAGCTATGCCGTGCCAGCTGCTTACATACCTTGTTTTCTCCTGCTGATGTGGCATCAGGCTCTTTATTTTTGCCATCCTCGCTTATTCTTAGCAGCTTGCAGCTATAGGCCGATTTATTTGGAAATGCCTATGTTATTAATGATGGCGGCTTGACTAATTCAAACACCCCTAACGTTCTATTACTGGCGACGACTTGTATATTATTTGTAGATTCTTTGTAGTGGGCGGCTAATAATTTATGGCGATTTCAGTCTTTGTTGCGATGGCTTTTGGTTTTCAAAGTTGTGGAGACTTCTTTTGTGAATTCAATTTTTTTGATTCTTAAAACATATTCTTCGCTCACTTATACATGTTTGAGTGCATGCAATTATTTTGTTGGCACCATTATTATTATTGTGAGTAGCGCTTATTGAAGGTTTTTGTGGCATTTCAAATGCATGAACCTTATTCTTTAGGAAGGCGTGAATAGTGTCTTTGATCAGAAGAAATATATCCTTTGCCGTTTTTACTATGGGAGTGCTATGCATTCATTTTTGAGTCGATTTTGTGTGGAGACGTGCTGATTTGTGGGTGCGTATGAGACCAAAGGCGTGATCATTGTTAATATGCTATCACTACCATTTGACGTGGTCTGAAGAATGAGATAGTGATATCTGGCTATTATGGCTTTTAATGAGGAATCTAAGGATTGAAAGTAAGGGCAAGAAGGCATTTTGGATTAAGATAGCTTCTGTTTTGATTTTTATGTGTATCAAAGCGTAGTATGTGAAGTGTGTGAGTTCAAATGTATGATGCTGGTCGTCAACTTATGGAGCAAGTTGGGATGATTTCAGTAAGTTATGGTAGCCATTGGAATTGTTGAGCAGATGTGAGGCTGGTAGGTTGTCCAGGGAACCAGTGCAGCTGTAGTAAGTGCATTATAGACACTTTTTCAATCATTTTGTGGATGGTGATTTCAAGGTTATTATTCTGAGTGTAATACTTGCTAGCGCTGAGTGTAATACTTCCTAGTGCTATCTTTGAAGGAGCTTGTGAGTCATTATTGGAGGACGTAGGGAGTTTCTAAGTGCAGTCTTTATCCCTTTAGGAGAACGTGCAACAGTAATAAGGGGGTTGTGAGCTTCAGTGAAGTTGGTTGTGAGGTTTCAGATCATGTCATAGCTGCTCTATGGTTACAGGGTTTGCTTCCTTCCATTATTGCAGACTATAAATTGAAGGTGTGGGGTTTTTTGAGTATGAGGCATTGGTTTGAAGTGCTAGGAACTGTGTAGTGAGCTATGGTATTTGTGCAGGTTGCTGATTTGGGATATTGGTACTTGAAAACATGTTGATGTGAAGAATGTATTTTGATGACAAGAATGTAGAGATGTGTTGTGAAAATGTTCAGTGAGTTGGTGCTCATGTTGGAGTTGGTGCTTTGGTTGTTCGAATGTAGTGTACCCTTTTTCCTAAGCAGAGATTTGTTTCAAAGGTTAGTCCATCACTTGGTCCGCGTGGACTAACAGGGTGGTTAGGGGGGCCCTTGAGGGCAATTGCAGACTTGCTCAATTAACCTTTTTGGAACTCAGTCAGTATTTTTTTCCCAACTCAATGTTACCAGGGAACTCACGAGTGCTTTCAGAAGGCTATTTAAACATTTTGATCATACTTACTATTTTTAGTAAGTCATAGGGACAATTTTGTCCATACTTACTATTTATAGTAAGTCATTGGTATGATCAGTTGGCAGTATTTCCATATTGGGCATGATGGCAGACTTATATTTTGGATTAATATTGGTCTTATTATGGTCCTATGTATTTATTTTTAATGAGGTTAATTATAAAGGTAAATTGAAGTATTTAACTTTGTGTTATTAAAATATATTTTAAAAAAGGACTTTATATTAAAGGGGACATAAGTGGTTTTTAAAAGGACTGTAATTATAAAGTATAGTGCCCAATTAAATAAAGTATTGGGGATATAAGGTGAGATTTAAATTAAATAAAATATTAATTTAATTTGCCAACTTGGAGTGTGGGAAAAATGGAGGGAAAAGGGAAAATTCCATTTTAGGAGTTAAAGTTATTATAAAAGCCCTTTGGAGAGCTCATTTGCACATTCATGCTTGGTTGATATCTTTGTTAATTTGGTTGGAGGATTTGGTTCTTCTTCTTCTTCTAGCGTTTGTGAGGACGAAAACCTTTGCAAGGAACATTCTCTACGCTGTTGGAAGACACAGTCTGGAGAATTCTTGGTGA
Source organism: Sequoiadendron giganteum (assembly GCA_007115665.2). Taxonomy (NCBI): domain Eukaryota; kingdom Viridiplantae; phylum Streptophyta; class Pinopsida; order Cupressales; family Cupressaceae; genus Sequoiadendron; species Sequoiadendron giganteum. The sequence continues at coordinate 343,389,693 of CM021107.1, forward strand.
TTTCACTTCAAGAATCACAGTTGAACTTCATTGCAGATTGAAATTCATAGTTTGGGCATCAAAGATACATTTCAGTTTTGAAAGATCATATTGTAGAGCAGATTTGAAAACATCAGCAGCAGATTTGAGGAGTTTGTGTGCTTCTCTTTCTGGCCATACCATCTTCCTAAGCTGGCCGTACACTTTGGAGGGAAGTTTGATCATTTGGAAGGGCAACTAGGGTTTTTGGAAATTGTATTGCATCATTTGAGGTCGTCCAAGGCTGGAGAGCATTGTGCTTACAACACTTTTACCATTGGAGGTGACTTCTGCAACTGGTGTCCATTTTAAAGGGTTTTGAAGCATATTTGTCCTGTGAGTTCCAAATTTGCAACTCCCATATTTTTTGGGTAGTGTTGATTTAGATATTAGGGGATATTTTATGAACTGGGTTGTCAATATTTTGATAAATAACTAAGTATTTAAGCCTGTAGAAAAATCTGGAATTTTCTGTTGTGAATCCTCTATGTAATGTTCAGTTTTGAGTTGAAAGTTTAATTGCAATATCCTCTATTTTGCTGCAATATATTGTTGTATGAAACATTGCAAAAACATCTCAAAACACTCATCAAATAATAATAACAAAAAAAGTGCAAAACCGGGCTGCATATTACATCGAAGTTGGTGCTTCAGGGGAGTTGGTGCTTCCAGTGAGTTGGTGCTCACTTTTGTAATGTGGAGATTGGTAGTCTCCTGGGTTGGTGCCCTTTTGAAGTTAATGAAAGCAATAGTTTTGCCGTGGGTTTTTACTCGTAAGGGTTTGCATGGGATATTGGTGTTCTTCTTGTTAAGTGTTTGTTCTTACTATTTTGATTGCTGGTTCTTATGGTTTTATGTTTAAAGTTTTAAAATATTGATCCCCTGATTGCTGGTTCTTATGGTTTTATGTTTAAAGTTTTAAAATATTGATCACAACCCCCCACCGCCCTCTCCCCTCCTTCTCAGTATTTTCTGTGTGCTCTTCAAATGGTATCAATTTGGGGTTCCTTCGGAAAGAGAGCCTAATCGCTTGGAGGTAGATCCTGTTAGCACACATGGGTTCAAATGAAGGTCTTTCTACAAACAAAGCTCCTTTGTTTGATGGTTCAAACTATGCCTTTCGGAGCATATGAAAGCATACTTATTTGATGTCTCTTGGATTTGATATATGGTGACTTGTGGTAGATGGGTACATAATTCCAACAATTCCTCTAATGGATGCAGTTGGAAAAAGAGCTTTTGAAAACAATGCCACATCGATAAATGCCACCCTCTGTGGTTTAGCAAAATCTGAATTCGTTAAGGTCATACATTGTGATATAGCTCATGGAATATGGGACAAACTTCAGAAAAGTTATGAAGGAAATGATAAAGTCAAGTAGGCAAAGCTTCAGACGCATAGGAGACAATTTGAGAGTCTTAAGATGCAGGAAGAAGAAAGTGTTGTTGCATATCTACTTCGTGTAGATAAAGTTGTTAACACAATCAAAGATCTAGAAGAGAAGATAGAGGAATCCACAATTGTTCAGAACATTTTAAGATCTCTTCCTTTGCATTTTGATGCAAAGGTATCTACTATTGAGGAAATGAAAGAACTTGACAAGTTGACAGTAGATGAGTTACATGGTATTCTCACAACCTATGAGATGAGAACAATTCTCGATCATTCATCCAAAAAGGAGGCAGCCTTTAAAGTTTCAAAAAGGGGAAAAGACAAGGAGTGTGCAACTAGTGATAGTTTAAATGAAGATTTAGATACAGAAGAGGCACACTTCATGAAGAAATTGAAGAAGGGTTCAAGAAAATACAAAGGCAAGGTTCCTTTCAAGTGCTTCAACTACGGAAAAGTGGGACACTTTGCATCTAAATGTCCCTATACTAAGAATGAGGACAGCGGTATTGAAAAGAAATCAAAACATTTCAAAAAGGGGTGTCAAGGTAAGAAGAAGAAGTTTAAGAAATCTACAAAAAGTCTCTACTGAAAAGATCACCATAGCTCAACAAAAGATAGTGATGAAGAGTTTTCTGATGAAGAAATCTTATTTATGGCTGAAGAAGAAAATATACCTGAGATTGAAGATGAAGATGTAGAAGATGAGCAATATGATGAAGATGGAGAAGTTGATCTTGAGGTTGAACTTGTTAGTGCACTAAGTGAAATCAAGAAACCCAGAAAAAGAAATCAGAAGTCGAGATTACTATAGCAAGAAGACAATGATTCAAAGGTCAAGATATCTCAAGCTCTTGAAGAAGTTGAAAAGAAGATTGTTGATTTAAAAATTTAGATTGAAGAGGCCAGAAAAATAGAAGAAGAAATCAGAAATCAGCTTAAGCTAAAGGAAGAAAATTGTGAAAGACTTGAAGCTGAAATAGTTTCACTCAAGAAATCATACAAATCTATGCTACAGCTGAATAATGAGATGAAGAATAAGAAAAGTTCTATGTCGTTGGATGAGATCATTAGCTCACAAAAATCTTGTGCTGATAAAAGTGGGCTTAGATTTGAAGAAGGGTAAAGTTCCAAAGCTACTGAAACCTCCAAGCCAGCAAAAGAAGAAAAGTAAAAGAGCAGCTTTCATAGCACAAAAAGTTCACGATAAAAAATTAGAAACACTTTCAGATGACCTCTTATTTCAAGGCAAGCTCACATGACCAGGTTTAACAATTCTTTCATTTATGGGTATTGCTTTACATGCAATCGTTTTGGTCACAAGGCAACAAACTGTAGAGTTTATGCAAGAAATGATTTCAGATATGTGAATAGAAATCAAGGATTCTAGAGTAGGAACTCTTTTGCTCCTTGATGAATTACAATATTATATGCTATAAATGCAATAATTTTGGTCATACTGCAAAAGCTTGTAGAAGTGATATAGCAGATTTTTCTAAGCATAGCAAGAAGGAAGAAAATCAAGACAAAGCAAAAGAAGTTACAAAGGTCTAGAAGAAGGTGAAAGAAGATGCAGTTGAATCTATGATTGTGCAAACAACCTTAAATGCACAAAATGAGAGAGATAAATGGTACATTGATAGTGGCTGTTCTAGACATATGACGAGACAAAAGCAAGTTTCTCACGTTGAAGAAAACAAATGATTGTACAGTAAGGTTTGGAGACAATGCATGTGCAAAAATTTCAGGTAAAGGCACTCTTATTTTTGATGATGGTAAGACCAAGGTTGAAAATGTTTTGTATGTTGAAGGTCTAAAACATAATTTACTGAGTGTGACTCAAATGTGTGACCACGGGCACACTCTTGTTTTCAACTTTGATAGTTGTGAAATTAGTAAGGATGGTAGACATATTGCTGAAGCTAGTAGAGCTGCTAACAATCTTTATATTCTTGATGACGTCGAAAGTGAGAAGTGTTGTTTGAGTCAGGAAGATGAAGGATGTTTATGGCACAAAAGGATGGGACACTTGAATTTTGATAATCTTGTTTAGATCAGCAAAAAGGAAGTAGTAAGAGACATGCCAAAGCTTACAAAATCTTCAAACATCATTTGTAGAGAATGCCAATTGGGAAAGCAGACTAGAAGGAGTTTCAAGTCAAAAGAATACTCCACTTGAAAGCCTCTTGAGCTGATTCACATTGATTTATGTGGGCCAACCAGAACTAAGAGCATGCAGGGTGAAAAATATTTTATGTTATTAATTGATGACTTTTCAAGAATGGCTTGGGTTGCATTTTTGAAGGAAAAATCAAAAGCACTTGAAAAACTTAAGGCATTCAAAGCCTTAGTGGAGAATGAGACCAGTCTGAAAATCAAATGTCTTCGTTCAGACAAGGGTGGAGAGTTCAACTCAAATGAGTTTGTAGATTTCTGCAAAAAACATGGGATATAAAGGCAATTTTCAGCAGCAAGGACACCACAACAAAATGGTGTGGTTGAAAGGAAAAACAGATCAATCCGAGAAATGGCTTGTAGCATGTTAAATGAGTCAAAGGTGCATTCTTTCTAGGAGATTGTCTTGTATCTCGGCTAAGCAAAAATAAAGCTTCTATTTCTTTATCTACAATTGAAGTGGAGTATATTGCAACAGTGTTTTGTTGCACACAAGTCCTTTGGATGAAGCAAACTTTAAAGGACATGAGGATTAAACATATTCCTATCAAGTATCATTTTTTGCGAGAACAAGTTAGTGATCAGCAAGTTAAGTTGGAATATGTCACTAATAAAGAACATATTGCAGATATATTTATTAAGCCTCTTCCAAACGAAACATTTGAATACTTGTGGAAGAAGTTGGGACAAATTTCACTCCATCTTTGAGAAGTTGTTTAGACTCAGAGGGAGCTTCCATTGTCACATTTGATCAACTTCGTTTCAGTTATGTAGGTTGTTCAGTTTGCCATTGATGTCAAAGGGGGAGTAGTATTGGCTTTGGGTTCAGGAGGTGTTGCCATCCATGACAAAGGGGGAGATTGTTGAATATTTTGCATAGTTTCCGGGAGACGCTGGGTACTGGTATTGGTACGGAGATGGGAACGCCAATCAAATTAGGGTACGTGAGTTAAATGAATAAGGAGACGACTATTTTATATGTAAATGACTCACCAGAAATTTTGGGTATGGGGACCGGTACGTTGTCTATGTTCCCAAAATGGAGAATCCCGACAACTATAATATTGTCATTGATGTCAAAGGATTGGCGTTAGTACATTGTGTTTGAGTTAGTTTGAAGAGGTTGATATAATGGAGGTCGATATTTTATTAACCATCTTCACGTTACACAAATCAAGCTAAAACCATAGAGTGGAGGCCGACATATATAATGAAGGCCGATATAATGGTATCTCATGATTTGTCCCTCTCCATTGTGGCAGTTATGCCATGTTAGCTGCTTACATACCTTGTTTTCTCCTGTTGATGTGGCATCGGGCTCTTTATTTTTGCCAACCTCGTTTATTCTTAGTGGCTTGCAGCTACAGGTCAATTTATTTGGAAACATCTATGTTATTAGTGATGGTAGCTTGACAAATTCAAACACCCCTGACGTTTCTATTACTGGCGACGACTTGTAAATTATCTATAGATTCCTTGTAGTGGGTGGCTAATAATTTATGGCTATTTTAGTCTTTGTTGCAATGGCTTTTGGTTTTCAAATTTGTGGAGACTTCTTTTGTGAATTGAATTTTTTTGATTCTTTAAACATATTCTTCACTCACTTATACATGTTTGGGTGCGTGCGATTATTATGTTGGCACCATCGTTATTATTGTGAGTAGTGCTTATTGAAGGTTTTCGTGGCATTTGAAATGCATGAACCTTATTCTTTAGGAAGGTATGAAAAGCCTCTTTGATCAAAAGAAATATATCCCCTACCGTTTTCATTATGGGAGTGTATGCATTCATTTCTTAGTCGATTTTGTGTGGAGATGTGCTGATTGTGTGCGTGTTTGTGGGTGTGTATGAGACCAAAGGCTTGATCGTTGTTAATATGCTATCGCTACCATTTGGCGTGGTCTGCAAAATGAGATAGTGGCGTGTGGTAATTCTAGCTTTTAACGAGGATTCTAAGAATTGAAAGTAAGGGGAAAAAGTTATTTTGGATTAAGATAGCTTTTGTTTTGATTTTTATGTGTATCAAAGCGTAGTATGTGAAGTGTGTGAGTTCAAATGTATGATGCTAGTCGTCACCTTATGGAGCAAGCTGGGACGATTTCAGTAAGTTATGCTAGCTGCTGGAATTGTTGAGCAGACGTGAGGCTGGTAGGTTCTCCAGGGAACTAGTGCAGCTGTAGTAAGTGCATTACATGCACTTTTTCAATCATTTTGTGTATGGCAATTTCAAGGTTTCTATTCTGAGTGTAAGACTTCTTGGCGTTGAGTGTAATACTTCCTAGCACTGTCTTTGAAGGAGCTTGTGAGTCATTATTGGTGGATGTGGGCAGTTTTTGAGTGCAGTCTTTATCCCTTTAGGAGAATGTGCAGCAGTAATAAGTGGGTCGTGGGCTTCAGTGAAGTAGGTTGTGAGGTTTCAGATCATGTCATCGCTGCTCTATGGTTATAGGCGCTGCTTCCTTCCATTATTGTAGACTGTAAACTGAAGTGTGTGGAGTTTTTGAGTATGAGGCACTAGTTTGAAGTTCCAGGAACTGTGTAGTGAGCTGTGGTATTTGTGGAGGCTGCTGATTTGGGATATTGGTACCTGAAAACATGCTGATTTGAAGAACGTATTTCGATGACAAGAATGTAGAGATGTGTTGTGAAAATGTTCAGTGAGTTGGTGCTCACTTTTGTAATCTGGAGATTGTAGTCTTCTAGGTTGGTGCCCTTTTGAAGTCAATAAAAGCAATTGTTCTGCTGTGGTTTTTTACCTAAAAAGGGTTTTCCACATGATATTGGTGTGATGAAGTTAGTGACAACATTATCTGTGGATCTTCATTTGTTAATAGCAAAGGGAAGAAGCTATACACAACTGATGGGTGGTAACTTCTTGTTGAGTTACAATGTACTAAGAAATAATATTAATATTCATTTAATATCATTAACTTAATTAAATCTTTTATTTTAATATAGCTTTAATACACACACACACACACCTCTCATCCCCACCTTTCTTAATGACTAGACTAAATACACACTTGAAATTCTAAATGATGGTAAGCTCCTATTTTTCTACTAGGAGTCTAATTCCTCTCACTTCATAAGGAAGGCTGAGTAAGTGATCTCATGATATTCCAAGTTCTGTGAACAAGGCCTGTGGTTTTTCATTTTCCAAATTCAAGCCCCCTGAGGAAGGGCTGGGAGCTCATATACTAGAATCAGTGAAAAAACAGGAACTTTCTCCAATTTTTTAAGAACATTGTTCAGGAGGTTAGAGAAACAACTGTTTAGGAGCAATTATCTAAACCTAAATCTAAGTCGAGGAAACCTACTAGCATGAAGAAACAGCCAGATACAGGTCTTTACAAAAGTTGAAAGAAGCCTGTCTATTAAATCAAAGAGCTAGACCCATATGATAGGCAAGTTCCAGTGTTGTGGTTTGGATAAACTTTATCCACCTATGGAAGATTTTTTAAGGCCTGAATTATCATCTATCAGGTATACACATGCTTTAAGTTGTTAAGTATAAAGAGTATTTGCATTATCTCAAACCTGACATATGGGTTCTGTTAGTAAAATCCATTGTTTGAAAGTGAAACCACCCAGGACTGTAGTCTCTTTTTGAATGATGGATTTTGATGGTTGAAGTTTGAATCAGCATGGGCATCATTGTGTGGATCGTTGGTAAAGTGATCCATTTACCAGATATTTTTTACAAAGTTCCATCTTGGCCAGCAGCGTGTGATGAATGAACTACTTTGCAACTTGTGCTGTCCTGAATTTGTTAGGACCATACTGGCATGCTAGGGTTTCCAATAAACAAATTAAACTTATAGAAATTTGGACTGGCAAAAAAAGTCCAAAATTAGTGATAAAACCGCACTGAAATTCAATAGAGATGGAAAGACATCATGAAGTATTGCTTATAATCTTTATTAGGACTTCTAGCATTGTTGGAGGGTAAATTATTGGTCATGTAGGTAACAACCCTCTTACAACAAACGTGAGCTCTCCCCTATGTGGGATGAATATGCCTCCAATAAGAGAACAATGCTTAGAATGGTATTTATGTAAAGTAGATAAGGTTATGATGGAGGGGACAAGTATATGCAGTCAATCAAATGAATAGAGTTTAGTCAAGAGAAGAGCATTTTCACACCTGAAATAAATTCTCTTTAGATCTTAGTTAACCTTTTAAATATTTTCCTTTCTTTTCTTTTGCTGATCTGTGTATTATTTTGGGGCCATTATCAAGTAAGAACTGAGCTACACTTGTTAATGTGGTTATTTCAAACTTTACCTTCCAATGATCATGTTTTGCACGGTCTCTAACTGTTTAGATACTTTCATATGCAAAGTTGTTGGATCTTTGGTTATCTATCCTTCTCCCTTGTATGTGTTATGCACAGAAAAGATTTGATAGGAGAAGAGGTTCTTTATGATGTTTGAAATGAACTTTGCAAAACTAAATTGTGAAAATGCCATGGATGACCTGTGAAGTTTGACCATTTTAGGAAAGGTGGAAAGGTCTTGTAGGTTTCATTCACTTGTATCTATCTGTGTAAAATCAGAGCAAAATAAGTGGTTCATTTGATCTATCTCTAGGTACCTGGGCCTTAACATGCAATTCTTTTAAGAGACTAAAAAATATGGTAGCTATTCGAGATGGGTCGTTCCGAACCTTCATTGAGACATAAGCTACTATCCAAGTAACTGTATTGTATAGCTTATAATGAACTAGGGACCCAACTTCTATTGGAAATGAAAAAAAAAATCAAGAAAGATAGAAGCAAAGTTTTCCAGTGCAGAATTCTGTATAATATGATAATTTTTTGTTATAATTATTATGATATGTGAACCTGGGTATTTAAAAAGTTAGCATGCTCAATCTTTCCATTCTTTTTTCATTTAACAAGCAAGTGTGGTGTGAGCAGGGGTGGAATTTAATTTGTGTTTTGCAGGAAGTCGATGGAGAAAGTTATGTTAAAGGTTTTGAAAATGTTCAAAAATGGGGACAAGAAGAGGAGGAGTTTGCAAATTTAATAGCAATTACTATCTCACAGGCAAGATCACTGCATAGATGTTAATTAAAAGACTTTTTAGTGAACAGATAGGGAAGACGATATTAAATAGAATGTTGGTTTACAGGTAAGAGAGAGGCTTGAGGACAACTTCGATACAGCAGGAGCATTGCAAGCTCTTTTGAGTCTTTCCAGTGGTGTGCACTCATATGTAGATAAAAGGGTACTCTCACAAATCTACATTTATTATGCTTGAAGTAAGCTAGAACGTTTTGGAGAATACTACTACTTACCATGCTTGAACATTTGGCAGTAAAGCTTATATTTGTCGATGTTTTGTTTAGTGGTGTTGAATGTAGTGAATTGGGATAATTCTCAAGGTTATGTACCTGACTGTGTTATATATTACAGGATATTGTTGTTTGTATAGAGTTAGTGTGGTGCCATGTAATCCTTTTCTTTGCACAAATGTAATTGACTAGATGCTTTTGATGGTTTATTTTAATTTTCTTTTATAGTTATATTCCAATTTGTTGTTGGAAGTTATGCGTGTTTTCAGGTATTCAAATTTATTTTTAAGGTCTGTGGTTGGTTTTGCTATAATTATGTTTATGAGGGTATTGCCTTAGTTTACAATTCATCTATTTGCAGGCCACTGGAAACTTATTGGCTATCTTGGTCAAAGAAGCAGCAGAATATGTTACACAAATCCTGGTTATTTTTGGTAATATTTATATTGCTCAAGGGGAAGCTTTATGATTCTTGTAAAATTTGATGAGCTTGACAGTAGATAGTACTTCATATATATGATCTTGTTCGTCGAACTAGAACTTAAACAAATTTATCAAACTGTGAATTTCTAATAAATATTTCTTGCCATTGTAATTGCAATTGCAATAATTTTTAACATAGGGTTTTCTGGTATGATTGAAATGTAATTTTAGCAAATGTTGCAGCATTTTATATCATTACAAACCTTGTAATGGCCTTTTGCACATTTCAAATGGATTTATGCAGTATGTTTATGAATTATTAAGTATGTTTTGTACATTGATGTTATTATTCTGGTGTATGTAAATGCACAATCATTGTTCCTTGTCCTTCCAATTTTCTGTGTAGTTTGATAACTATGACTTTGTATTAATTGGATAGGCATTCGTCTTGGAGGCCCTTAGCCAAACTCAAAACTCTTTAAAACAAATCAAATCATTCAGTAGTAAGCTAGGAATAGAAATCAGTATTGTGCACTCATAATCCGACAATTTAAATAGGGAAATATCTTATGAGAACCTGGAATGAGCTCATTTCTTTTGTATTATGTTAGTAATTTTTAATCAGCTATATAGGGGTTATATACAACTAGTCTTACTTGACTTAGTGATAGAATTTGGGGTCAAGTATGCAATTGGGTTTAGTTGTTATTTTTGTTGTTCATTTTGTTTGATTTCAATACTTGTTTAGGTATACCCCTAGGAACACCCTCCTAAGTCTAAGCTGAGCTCAAAGCATAGGAGAGATAACACGCTCTCGTCAATTGGCCTTGAGCTCTCCATTATCTGTGGATAAACCTCTTTCTAGTGAGTGTTATCTGTGGATGAACCTCATTCTAGCTTTCGTGATGAGAATCCTTGGCCTTGGAAGTAGAGTGAACTTCTAGGATTTTGGAGCAACAATTGTGGGACCTAATAAAGTCTCCAAAATAGATTTTTTTAGGATAATTCCACCTACCAAGGAAAGCCACTTCGCCTTGCAGGAACTTAATCTTGGTTGGAATGAATCCAGTTGTTGCCAAAGAAAAGATCTTCATGTCCTTGAAAACAAGGACAAGCCAAAATATTTCCTTGGGAGGGACCCAATTCTTAAACCAACTTGTCTACAGTTGCTCTGTACAAGCAAACATAAGTGTTGAGAAAAAAATTCAGAGTTCCCTTCATTTATTGTTTGGCGAAAAGATGAAGTGTAGGAATCCAAGATTTGTTTCAATGTAGAGGCTTCATGCACACTAGCTTCTCGAAAGAGTATAGTATTGTCCATAGATTATTGATGTGTGAAGTGTCCACTTTGTTCAATGTTTTAATTCCTCTTGCTTCTTTTGTGTCCTTGCTGCTTGTACTGATCTACCTACAACTTCCACCATAAGAATTAATAGAAAAGGAGAGAGGATCTCCTTTCCTGAGACCTCAAGTTGCTTCAAAAAAATGATTGGATTATCATTGAGAAGAACTGAATTGTGAGGGCCTAAAATGAAGCTGAAAATCTATTCCCTTCTTTCAAAACTAAAGGCAAGCTTTTCGAAATTTGTCTCTAGTTGACCTGATCATAGGCTTTATTGACATCTAGTTTGATTAGTATCTTGGTAGATTTCCTTATAAGGCTGAAGTGTATAATTTCATGTGAAATAATTATGCCTTCCATTATGGCCCTATCAAGAACAAAGTCCTCTTGTTCCTCTAAAACGTGCTCCAAAAGGGTATTTTTAACTTATTTGTCAATGCCTTTGAGATGATTTTTTAATATGATATTACATCAAGAAATAGGACAAAAATCAGTAACTGAGGAGAGAGAGTTCACTTTTTGAATTCATACCAAAAACATGCATTTCAAATCTTTCAATTTTGTTCTTTTTCTCTTAGATTCTTCAGCTGCCAACCAAACATCTCAACCTACAAACCTCCAACATTCTTGAAAGAAAGTGGTAAGAAATCCATCTGGGCCAAGGGTTTTATCTTCTTGCATTTGGGAAAGATCCATTTTGATTTCTTCTTCCAAGAAAGGTGCCATAAGCATCTTGTTTTGCTCCACTTCAACTAACCTAGGAATATTTGTGGGAAGCTGTAATTGTTCCTCAAATGGAGAAGCCTCTCTACAATCAATGAGGTATTTGAGGAAGATGATGGCTTCATTTTTTATTGCCTATAAATCTTCTAGTAGATGACCATCCCTTGAGACAATGTGGGAGATGTTAATATTTCTATTGATTCTTGCTAAATTAGGAAAGAATTTTGTGCTTTTTATCCCAATCATGCAACATCACTTCTCTGGATTTTGCTCACCAAAAGATTTCTTCCCTGTTTTCAATTTCCAGCTGCTCCTCAGGTAGGCATCTTTCTTGAATATGTAGTTTGATCCATGTCAACAAATAGTACTCTTCCCATTAAGGGTCTCCAACTCAACTTCAACCCTCAATTTTTTTGTGAAGATACTTTTGAAATGGTAAATATTCCAACCTTCTATGCATCCTTTGGTGTGAGAAAACATTTTTTCTAGAATGAAGATTTTTGTGCCTTTTAACTTTGAAGTTGTTCACTATTCCTTCACTAAGTCTACAAACTTTGGATTGTAGAACTTCATGAGTTCAAATTTAAAAGGGTTATTGTTTGGTAGGGGATCTCTAGATATAACCAAAGAGATGGGAAAATGATCTTAGCTAGAGATTTGCAAAATCTTGCTTTCAACGTTTTAGGCCTTATTGAACCGTGTAGGGGATAATAGAAATTTGTCAAGTATTTTTGCAATCTAGTTGATGCCAACCCTTCTATTAGTCCAAGTGTAGTTACCCACATGAGCTTCAATATCAATCAAGTTCTAGTTGTTTACAAATTCAAACATATCCAAGATTGAGTTTTTCTCAAGATTTTGCACCTCTTATTTTTCTCAATCAAAATATCATTATAATCATCCTCAAGAAAAATCAATTCGTCTAAAAGCAGAGCAAGGACATAAGCTAGTTGGTCCTAGAGTCTTTTTCTAGAATATGACCAAGTAGTTCAAAAACATTAAGAAGAAAAAATGCAATGTTATCAAAGAGCCCTTTGATTTTGCACAATTACTAGTTAGATCCTTGAGAGACCATTTTCAAATTAGCTGTCCAAGGTGACCACAAAACTCCTAATCCTCCAAAAGCACTCTCAAGTCTCTAACATCAACGTCTTTCTTCCATCTATTCATCTTTTGTCATCTTTTGTTTCTTGAATCAAAAAAATGTTTGCTTTCTCAAGCTTGAGTCGAGGTTTCATTAAGTGTCTTTTGTTAGGGGTGTTCAAGCTCCTAACATTCTAGGAGATGAGTTTCATTGTTGTTGTGGAGGGATTTTTAGCCTCTTGGGTCTAGAATTCAAAAATGCTACTATTTCAAGTTGTTTCCCATTATTTACCTCCTCCATAGTTTTGACTTTTATGATCCGATTGGGGAAATGTGGAAAGTCTCTATGGTGACCAAATTAGGTTTGCCATTTGAAAATTCTCCTTCCTCCACTATGCCAAGGTCAAGAGAAAGAACATCCTCCCTGAAATTGACCAAAATTTTAGAAGGATCTCTAGGCGATGATTCCTTAGTAGGAACTTGTAGAGATCTATCTCCTTATCTCTTTCAAGATTGTACACTTGTAATTGAGGATTGCTTGACATTAAATCAGGTGCTGTGTTAATTGAAAAAATATTTGTTTTAGTTGATTGAAGTGTGGGTCCTTCAAAATTGAAAAAATATTTGTTTTAGTTGATTGAAGTAAGGGTCCTTCTACCATTGGAGCCCACTAGTTCATACCTCTTGCATTGGACTCTTTTGGAGCTGGATTCCCCACTTTCCTTCTAGATCCATTTTTCAGCTTTGCATCCTTTGATTGATCAAACTTTGATTTTTTATTCCAAGACTTCCATAAGGTGTTTGCCTCTCCAATTTGATTCTTTGATTCCAAATCCCTTCTTTAATTTTGATCTTGATAGAAGTGAGAAGAGGTTTGTGTTGTATTTAATACAAATGCTTGCGTAAATACCAGACATCCTTCTTGGACATTTTCATGTACTTAAACAAATTCTCTTAGGAAATTCCCAATTTTAGTCAAGATTTTGATATCCCCATATTTTGTTGGAAGGCTATAGAGTTTCATCCAAGCAGGGGTTAATCTTGTGGCATTGTTGGTGGATTGAAGTTTAGTTTCCATTCTTGCAGAAAAGGCCTTGGTCCTTCCATCATCCATGACCCTCATTGGAGAATAGATAGGCAACTAAGAGCATCTTGATAGTAGATTATCATCCACAATTCCATCGTCCATGGTTCTCCATAGTTTTGCAAAATCCACAATATTAGCTTTGGTAAGAAAATGACACATGCCATCAAATTAACCTACTAGGTCTGTATGATGACAATCTTTGATCTTTTGCGCAGATTCTTATTTAGAGAAAGCTCTCTACAAGAGGATCATCATCTTGCTTATTACACTTAGGAGACCTTCTTCTTCCTGAAGGAATTGGATTGGAACCTGTGGGATGATAAAAATTTGAAAATTATTTTGTTGGGAAGACTTTCCCCCATTGGGATCTGTTCCTCCAGCTTGAGTTGTGGGGACTGTTCCTTCCTCTCCTCTGTCTCCCATGAGTGCATCCTCAATAATTCCTTCTATCATTGCCTTCAATCGTTTGCATTTGATGATCCTCCGAAATTCACCTTCCTTTGTGATTTTCAACACCAATTACTTTCATTTTCTTTTGATCTCCATATTTCGCAATTCTTCACTTGCCTAATTTCACTTATCTTCCCTGCTCAAGGCACTTATTATTGATACAAATTGTTGAGTCCCTATCATAGTAATTGCAGCCTTAGATTAGTGTTTTTAAACTATATTTGGACTGTTTATGAATGAAAACATGTCATTTAAAACAACCACTTCCTTCTTATGCAATGGTTATTCAAATGCTGTTGATATATAATTGATTTATCTTTTCATCCTAGTAGAATCACGGATGGGAATTATGAAAGAGGAGGATTTCTATGCATTGTAGAGAACTGTGTTGAGCCACAGTTCAGTCAAGCTTTCTGGTGTCAGCTCAGTCAATCATCTAATCTGCCAAATCAACTTTGCTGACACAATAAAGGGCGGGGTTTATTCTTTAGATCAATTCAACCAAGTGACTACCCACATTTTGGCTAGAGCTGGCAAGAACTAGATGATATGAACCCTTCTGCCAGCCTTTTTGGTGAGAAGTGCATAAATGCTACAATGTCAGTTGAGTGCATAAATGTGAGTTCTAACATCTCCCTGACCCTTTCTTTGTAATGTTCCTTACCTGATCCTGTCTTGGACTGGCTTGGGTAAAGGTTGGAATGTGGTCAAATGGCTCTTCTAAGACAGGGAATGTGGATCTGATTTCCTGCAACCACAAAAATGAGCCATATTGCACAAAAGGCACAAGTCCATTAGCATTAACAATTAAGCAATCATTCACATAAGTAAAACATGAAACATAGGAAAACATATGAAGGGTGGCAAAGGTGGATCCACCCCGTAGCCATGGCTCCTAGTACAAATGTTGTAATCTACAACCTTCCTGACTTGGCGACTTGTAATTACATACTCTACCCCCAGGGTAGATCTGCCCTTAAGCCATTGGCCAAGCTTGAGGGGTTGTAACCTACAACCTCCCACTCTAGGTGACTAGTAATTGCATACTCCACCTATGGCACTTCTTCGGAAAACACATGACTCATCTAGGGGAAGCCAGCGGAGCTTATGTGCAGCCTAGGTCTATTACCCATCCATAGCCCAACCCTCATCCTAGGGTCCTAGGGGCTAACCTTAGGAGGGTCTTAAGACACCACACTTCTCAGGCCCTTCCTCTCGAATGAGTTTACATGCACTCAATAGACAGATCGGAATTAGAGCAAATAGAAAAGCATGAGTAATGTAAACCTTAAGTGATCTGGCCATACTAAAAAATGTATTTTTAATTAAATCATATCAATTGCTTCACCCGTTGGTTAATTAATCATTTCATTATTTTGCAAGTGTATTTGTCCTTAAAGATTGTAACCATAATTGTAAGTAGATTCGTGGTTAATCCAATTGATTAAGTAAGCTTTGTTTACTCGCTACGGGTACAATGACGTACAGAGTAAACAAAAATATAAAATAACATTGACAACATATAATAGTCACATGGAAATTGCACAAAACATAGATGTATTGCTTTATTCAGTATTCGAAAATTACATCCTAATGTCTCTAGACAGAACATAGCATAGCATAGTGGAACCGTAATGTTTCCCGACTACATGACTCAAGTACATATAGTACGTTGGCGGTGGTTGAGGTACCAACCGTCACGTCCCTTCATTATAACTAATTATTTCGTCAGGAACAACTAACTAACATGACACGTACATAACATAAGTACATGTATTATTAATATTAACTAAAGTCTTATTCATTTTATTCTTGGCCGACTAATTACATTACGGCCAACTACATCATCCCCCCCCAACAAGTAGTCTTCCAAACGACTGAAAATAAAAACTTGATCAAAATGGAATTAAGAAGAGGGAGGGAGAGAATTCGCCCCTGGGTGTATAGATGAAGAGGGAGTGGTGGTGGATTGTTGTTGGAGGCGCTCGAGCTTCTGATTGGCCGCCTTCTGTCGCTCTCAAGCTAGCTTCACTATCTTGATTGCTTCGACGAGTTTGGCTTGAGCAACTGCCAACTCCTCTTTTGTACCTGCCAAGTCCTCCTTTTCTGCTAGCTGAGTAGCCCTTTCTACCAACTATACGTCCTCTATCAATTGGATATCCTTCTCCACCAATTGCCTCTCCTTTTCAGCCAACCCTTCCTCCTTCACTGCCAAGGCCTGTGCTTGCTCTACGGTCACTTGAGCCAACTGCTCCTGTGACTTGCGGATTTGCTCCGCCAACTCTGTATGACACTCGACCACTTGCCCCAAGGCCTTGTCCTGTTCTCCTTTCGTCACACTGATAAGGAGCGACTGCTGTCGCAATCACCAGTAGGCATCTCTGTAGTATCGCTCCATGCCGTGAAGTGCAGCGAGAACTCTGCCATGTCTTCCTGCCGTTGCCAATCTACTTGGCTGCCATGCAGCTGCCATCTCCCCTAGTTGTTCTTTTGTCGACACATTTGGCCAACCTCGTGCTGTGAAGCACTGGAAAAACTCCTTCTCGCATCCCTTCTGCATGAACGCCAAAATGCGCTCCGCCTCCTGTGCTACCTGTTGTGACCTATTTCACACATCGCCCCATCGCAAATGGGGACCCCCAAGTTTGGTTCCGCCCTCTGCGCAACGTCTTTGAGAATCTTGAATTTGGATAAAATTTTGAAGGTCAGTCTGGCTGAGTTGAGACTTTGAACTCGTTTTTGGACCTTAACGTCATGGAAGTGCTTAGAAGACCCGGTGGACGAAGATCGCCATTGCTTTCGGTCGTTTCTGACACTTCCTATTTTTTAGGGAATCTGCTTTTTTGCTTTTTGCTTTTTTGATTTTTGGCATTTTTAGGCCATTCCGGAGTCCCTATTTTTTAGGGATGCTTTTTGCTTTTTCTATTTTTGGAAAGTTTCTATTTTGGGAAAAAGTTTCTATTCTTGGAACCCACAGAGCAGAAAATCAATATGTCTTCGGAAAACGAGAAAATCAAGGCAAAATGTAAAAAGTTTGAAATTTGCAAGGAATTTTTTGAAAAATGTCTAAGTCTGAGAATGGCGCCATCAAGAGAGGAATGGCATGGAAGAGTCAAGGTCCGCCCTACCTTTGGCATGCCAAAGGTAGGCACTGGCAAGAAATTCACCAAGTCCGCCCTTGGCAAAAGGTTCAAAGTCCGCCCAGCAAGGTAGGAAATGCGCCATATGGAAAATGGCATGAAACTCATGAAGTCCGCCCAGCCTAAGGAAAATGGCAAAATGAAGCTGAAGTCCGCCCTTAAGGAAAATGGCATGAAAATCATGAAGTCCGCCCAGCCTAAGGAGGAAAATGGCATGAAAATCATGAAGTCCGCCCAGCCTAAGGAGGAAATGGCATGAAAAACACAAAGTCCGCCCCCAAGAAGTGTGGAGAAGGGTAAAACATGAAGGGGGTGCGCTCCAAGATGTTTGGAAAGGGGTGAAATTGCAAGATAAATCATTAAAAATTGAATTAAATGATGGAAACAAGTGAAATTTTCCGTTGGACAAGGCACAAATAAAATTCGCCATGGCAAGGAAAATCTAAGACCAATGGATGATAAAATACGCCATAGGCAGGGAATTATAAGACATTCGCCTAATTCTTGAAGAGAAAATTAGCCTAAGGCATGAAAAACGAAGAAATGTCTAGAAGAAGAAGAGGTTTTGGCCGGCGTAAAAATCACGCCCCAGCACAACGGAGTGAAATTTTTTGGCACAAAATGAAGAGTGCTTGGCAGAGCAAACATGAAGTCCGCCCCTCTCAGCTTGGAAAATTCCTAAGCGCTAGTAAAAAAATGGCAAAATGGCAGAGGTCTCCAGGTTCGCCCAACCCAGAAGATGAATCATTTGGCTAAAATAAAAATGTCCAGAGAGGTCAAAACTCCGCCTAGAGAACTAAAATTTGGCAGATGAGCTATTAAGCACATTTTGGCTATGCAGACAATTTAAAAAAGAGATATTTTGCCTTTGACGAACGAAATTAGCCATGTATCAAGATTGAACGGGTTGGAATTTAATATTTTAATATTTTTAATTATTTCCCTGACACTTAGGAAATTTTGATTAAAAATTCAAAAAATCCGGAGATTATTTGGAAGATTAAACTAGTCTGCCTTAGATAAGTTTAAACTTTGCCACATTCGGAGGATTTAAAACGCGTTGGAAAAATAATTTTGGACAATTAATTTAATATATTTTCCAACACTTAGTCAATTTTCCTTGAGAAAATTCGAAAATCTCAGCAGAGATGGCACAAAGACGAAAGTTAGAAACTTGCCTCGATAACTGAAAGTAAAATTAGAAGTTTGCTAATCCGAGGAGAAAACGTTTCTAAAAATTGGAAGAAAATCAAAAGAAAGAAAGCAATGCCTTGAGGAAAATCGCACTTCTCAGCCATAAAATGAGTTTCAGCAACTCATTTCTTCACAAATTCCGGCTGAGAAGCAATTATCTCTCTCAAATCTTCAGGAAAACATTCTCGAAGGAGAAGTTTGTGAGAATAACATCATTGTGAGAATCGAGATAGCATTCTCTTATTGAAAGACGTGATTTTTGAGAGAAGTAATTTATTCCTTGGCTGAAATCGTACTTCCAGCATAGTGGCGCACTTCTTCTGGCAGATTTCTTTGAATTTTTAAATTCATTTACAGCCACAACGTGATCTTTGAGGTTTGGAAGTTAATCGACAACGCATTTGCGCTGTGTTTCTATCTTCTACTTCGTTTCCAGCACAAATTTCATTCATGATAGGCGAATTTAATTACTTTCAGCTTGCTTTTTGACAGAAATTTTAATTTAATAAGGCTGAAAGTGCGATTTTGTCTAGGCTATACCCCGAAACTCTTTAATTCGTAAATGATATTGTATTAATGTTAAGTATCTTGTGCTTGCAGGCTGCCGATCGATCAAAGCGAAATATCCAGGCAGGCACAGATGAAGTTTGCAAGTAAAGGATCGCAGCCAGAGACCAGAATAAAGTCTAAGTGGAAAAATGTCTCAGACACTGATCTTGGCCACATCGATCTCGTGGAATTTAAAAAGAGGATATATGGACACAACGGACCCTTACCAACGCCTGCAGCTAGAAGGATAGTGAGAAACGGCATATTTCAAGCTGCCGGATTCCAGCCTGCACTTTGCTGTGCTGAACTGATGGTGGAGTGTGCACTTCACTATGATGCTGAGTCAAGGCGGATTGTGGCGCCTGATGGGAGAGTGTTGGCACATCTGACAGAGGTGGCCATTCAGGAAGCCTTCGGCATTCCGGCATATCCTAAAACTGTCTACAAGACCAAGGAAGATGCTCAGAAGCTATATGACAAAAATCCTGATCTTTGTGCCGCCAACCTTAACAAATTTTGGCTGGACAAGCCTAGACCGTCCTTTAAGAAGATGCCCAAGAAGTTGATGCGCACGGACTTCAAGGAGGACTATGGAGATATTATTATCTTGCTGAACAGAGTGGCAGGCAGTCCCTCGGGAGCACCCTTTGAGCCATGGATGTATTACTTCATTGAGGACCTCACAGAAGGTGTCAAAATGTTCAACTGGGCTAGGATGATAAGCAATAATCTTCACCACCAGCTTATCAATCTAGAGAAGACCAAAACGTTTCATATGGGTTCTTACGTCGTCTATATGTTGGCCAGAACTTACAGATATGCAGGCTTGATCTGCAAAGGCACGGTTGGCAGTAAGGAGAACGAGCTAAAACCTTATGACTGTTACCCACAACTCCAGCTGAGGGAGAAGGCGCATTTTAGACGAGCCCACGACGCGTTCCTGATGTACATCACCAGGATACTCCAGGGAGGGACGCATCAGCGGCTGACACATGAAGCCAAAAGCCTAGTCGGTAAATACGGGTCTTGGTTTATCCAGTATCCAAGATTTACGTATATCAGAATTCAAGGATTCACTGGAAGCCCGTACCGTCTGCCCATCTTCCCCACGAATAAGATGGTCTTGCTCGAAGTGTTAAGGCAGTTGGAAGATTTTCAGGGTCTTCAAAGAGCAAAGCAAAAGGCGGCAGTTACTTTTCCCTTCTTTATAGGGAACATGCTGGAGTCGTGTCCGTCATCACAGGCAGCTGACAGTGCCAGAATCGAGATACAGCATTACCCTTTCTCTCCATATCCGGCCAGAAATCACTACGACCCCCATCACCACATCAAAATGGTGGATGGAAGGAGGTACAAGCATAGGGTCGAACTGGAGGACTATTGGGCAAATGCTGCGGATGAATTTGAGGTCAGACGGAGGATGTGGTCCAGATTACCTCTCAGCTTGATCAGGGCAACAGAATTTTGTCACGTGCCAGATCAGTTGGAAGAGGACGAGAATCAGACGCAACCGCGCTTCGATGAGAATTCAGCTTTGCCCGCTGTCCAGTGGTCAGAAGCAGAGCATGCTGACTTGAACGTCTTGATGAGGCCTGTCATCAAGTTTACTCAGTGGTGGGTTGATCAACGAGTTCAAGAATTAAGGCGCCAGAAGATAACCCTGACCTATGATATGCTAAGCGAGGCAGAGTCTTATTCTTCCAATGCGGGAGCATCACAGGACCTCCCAGTGATAGAGGCCACCACATCTAGGAAAAGAAAAGAAATAGCTGCAGGCAAAGAGCCGGTCCAAAAACAGGTAAAGATGAAACCTTCTCAATCGGCCGCCTCTAGAAATATTGAGGAGATACTGGCTACCGCCGATGCTTCACTAGCAGATATGAGGGATCCTTCTCCGATTCCTGAAAACAACGCGGAGCTCCAGCCATATGAGGATGCGCCACCTTCTCCCACGGGAACCGAAATATTGGAGTCGGATGACGACAATGTGGGCACACAAGATGAGGATTTTCAGGAAGGGATGATTTCAGCCCTTAGGGGAATTGTAGACGTTCCTGATAGAGAAGGCGTGCCAGAAGAGGACGGTGTTGAGCAGCTTACGATACCGGATTGGCTGAAGGAGAGGCTAAAGGTGCAAGTGCCGGCAGATGAGCCAGAAGAGGATGATACGGCAGACTTTTTGGCCAGATTGTCTCAAACTGTGCCCAAAAAGTCGGCAAAGAAATTCTCCAGCATACATAGAGACGAGGCCGGCAACAAGACAGTGCAAATCGCCGTGCCTACAGTGGACAAGCCACGGGAGGATATGGCTCCACAGGATTACGCCATCACGACCATTGACTTGGGTCCAACCACTAAGGGCCAAGAAATGGAAGATTTGGACAATTCTGTGTCCGCCATCAAATCAAGGTTGGCGAAGGAGGTAGCCAGAAGGAAGGAGTGCCAATTAGAGATTGAGCGCTTAAGGGAATATATTCAGCACTTGATCAAGCCACTTGATCAGGACACTACGGCGGCTCCTCTACTTCCGAACTCTTCGCAGGAGGCCATTAAAGAAATTGAAGAAAACAGGCTCACGGTTCAGGAGGCCAAAGAATGGATAGCCGTAAAGGGGACTGAAGCTGAGACATTTGTGGAGCGGCTAACTTTGGTTTATGGCCAGGCCACTGCCTTGCTTTCTAGGTTCGCTTCTTTGGCAGAAGTATGGGACAGCCTTCCAGACGTGCAGGATAGAATAATCCCTTGCCTTAGGATTCTGAAAGGAGTTCCTAAGCAAGAATTGATAGAGGGAGGCGTCATCGCAGCGGGAGCAGCCTATGACTTCCACACTTGGTATTGGACCTTGACGGCACGAGGTGAAGTCTTGGAGAGGGTTAAGATTGACGGCATCAGACTGGAGGAACAGGTCAAGGAAGTTCAGGCCAAAATCCTCAACATAATTGCCGATGTCCTGGATAAAGAGGCACTGCGAGAGAATGACCTGCAGTTGGAAGTTTTGAAGAAAAGTGTCCAGGAAAATATCTTCTACATCACTGGGCCCATCTTGAGGCAGGACTGGGCCAAATTGGCGAACTTCTTGAGCATCAGAGAATCCTTTGAGAAGACGGAACCAGAGTGGGAGGAGACCTTCGCCAGATGCGCCGAGAGCATGGATGGGCTTGAATTCAGAATCGGCATGCTTCCACAGGTTACCATGGACGAGGTTGCCTCGATCGTGTCCAGATTCGGCGAATACACGGCAGCTCGAGAGGATCGGGATACAGTCCCTTGAAAATAGCTCCTATTGCCAACTCATTGCTGTTCATTGCCAGTTAACTGAAGTTATTTTGGGAAACCCTAATTAGGGTTTCGTTTGTTAAATCTGGACCGTCGGCTCATTTTTAATCTGAGCCATTTATTCCATTTATGAAATTCTATATAAACTCGTTGGCCCTCATTTGTAATGTGTGAAGTGAGTAATAAAAGATTGTTGCGACGAGACTATTTCCGTTTATAAAAACTCTTGTGCATGATTTGCTAAGAACAACTTTTATTTTCAAGTAGTATGCAAGATTGAATATTTCTCCTTCAACACTTAAGAGTAGAATTAGAATAGCATTTCATTACATGTTGGTTAGATGAATGATAGATTTGATCGCAGTGGCGGATAAAATTTTGCTCATACTTTTGTCAAGTGGATGATTTGCATTTGATGTGTAAAGTTAGTCTGAGCCATTAAAATCGTGGATGCTTAACTTCTGTTTGTTTCAATTACCGATTCAAATATGAAAATTCTTATCACTTCCGTTGAAGATTGCACCTACTTCGCGTAGTTGTCCAAAGGTGGCGAAACGAAGTGTGGTTACCCATTTTGTCTACTCACTGCTGTCTCTGGAATTCTTAGGCGTAGTTCTAGATCTCTAAACCCTTATCCTTTTTTATTTTTTTTGGAAAATCTGAAGATACCCACCAAAAGAGCCTTCAAGGATAAAACCGTCTAAGTTTTCAACCCGCAAAAAGAGAATTTCATGTAAGTCCCCTTGTGATTACCAGCAATCACAACGCCCACTGGCCTTATCCACATGTCAAGACCTGACCAAAGAAACCTTGGAGTTATTGTATTGCCTACTGGATTTTTGCAAGCACTTTTCAAGAGAGGATAAGAGTGTCCTTTGGGCATTTTTATTCTGTGTTCGGTGGCGTACTCAAAACACGCACCAACACTACCAGGGGATCGAGTCCTGTTATGAGCTGTTGGCTTACTTCGCCGATCTCCTGCATATGCCGACCCATTGCACTCAACTCCTGTATCTGCCTACCCATGGCACTCAATTCTTCGATGTACCTGTGCAAGGTGCCAATAGGGTCTTGAGGATCTGTTGGTGTCATCCCCGCCATCCGCACCGGTCTTGCCAATTCATCTCCGCTTGAAGCTGCCTCTCCAGGGTGCCCTCGTCTTCGTCGCCTGGGTCGTGCTGGCGAAGCAGTGGCCCAACCTGATGGAGTGGTTCGTACTACTGCTGGTGGTGCCTATGGGGTGACTACTACTCGGTCGAACAAATTGCCTCCATCTGGCTGTATGCTCGGTGTAGTGGCTACAAGTTGTTGTGCATCAGGATTGCTCAGGGGTGACTGTTCGCCTGGCAACTCGGCACTCTCCTTTGTGCTTGCCGGTTGGGTGGCCGACTGCATGCTCAACTCTCTCTAGGCACTCTCCTGAGTGCTCGACCGGGTGGTGTCTGGTATAGAAATGTGTGTTGGCTCCTTGGCCACGCCTGTCGATGTTGGAGGAGTCCTTGCCTGTTCACCCATCCCATCCAACCATGCATCCACTTCTTCATCATCTTCATTTCTTCCTCACGAGCAACCATCGCTACTAGCATCCCTTGTACTCCTGCCGGCGGGGAAACTATCAGAATGGCCTGTTGGGGCAAGTCAACAATGATTGCCTCCTCTACCTCCTATAACCCAACTTCCCTTGCTACAGAGACTTCATCCGTGCTCATGTCCTCGTCCTCGTCCTCAAACACATCAATGGCTGCCTCCTTTGTAGTGTCGCCCTCTCCTGTGTGTTCTTCCTGCTCGTCCTCCTCTCCGTTAGGTCTGGCCATCTGCCGTCTCCTTTTTGCGAATGGTGTCGTCTGCTGTGCC
The DNA here is from genome assembly GCA_007115665.2 of Sequoiadendron giganteum. Classification (NCBI taxonomy): domain Eukaryota; kingdom Viridiplantae; phylum Streptophyta; class Pinopsida; order Cupressales; family Cupressaceae; genus Sequoiadendron; species Sequoiadendron giganteum. The sequence continues at coordinate 343,413,693 of CM021107.1, forward strand.
TCCTCTCCAGTACTCTGAATGCCCAAATTGGCCCAGTAGAATATAGTAGGCCACCCCTCGTCAATCTATGTCAACGGCTGTAGTGTGCCCCAATGGCTAGCCGACACTTGCAGATGGATTGCATCCAGAAGTAGTCCTATAGCATGCTATGTCATGTAACATGCTTTATGTCGAAGACTCATGAAGTCTCTCATCCGCTCTGAAAGTCCACTTGCCTAGTTGTATACATTGCCAGTCGCCAATCCAGTCATTAATCCAATCATCCATACGGCAATATTTGAGGCCCTGCTTGCTCCTGTAAGCCTGCTTTTGATTAAGTCCAACACACACTTCCATTCGACATTGCCGAGGAAGTTCTTCCTCAGCCCCTTGTTTCCGGTGCCCCAGATGGTATCCTTTTCCTCCTGTGTGAGATTGGACCTGCAAACCCTGGCAACTAGAGCCTCCTTTTTCTGCTTTGACATCTTGCCTGGTGGTTTCGTTGGTGCCAGCCCTCGAGAAGGGATTTCAAAAACCCTTGTGAATTTAGGGGCGCCATACCATACTGTCACCTCGTAGCCCCTAAATTTGATTATGGATCAGTGGCTATGTCTGTCGTAGTCGGCTACCGACTAGCACAGGTAGGGTTCAAAGTCTCTGGCATTAAAAAATGGCACCTGCGTTGCTTTATGCACCTGTGCTTTTTCTAGTGCTCTCTTCAATATGTGCGAGTCAGGCGTTGTAGCCCACCATGATTGACATTCCGCACCATTGAGGCTCTCCCAGGTGACTATTTTCGGAGTGACTGCATCATCGCTACCTTTGGCCATTGTTATGCTTCTTGTCACCTTTGGCCGAATAATACTCAACTTTTTGGCTTTGCTGGAATTGGCTGCCATTTTTCTCTCTTTGTGATATTTGTTTTCCAGGTAGCACCAGTGCTCTTCTGTCTCGCCGCATTTGCCTGCTAGAATTGAATTGCTTAATTTAATTAGTAGTTGCCGACGGTTGCAATAACGGTCGTCCTCGACACAGTTCTTGGCAATCTGTCTTGTGGTGAATGGTACAACTTTTTCTCCTCTTTCAATCTGCTTCAACTTCAATTTAAAAAATCGTACAATATATTTGAATTTAATTTTTCGCACAACAAACTTGAATTTGGTGTCTTTGGCAGCAGGTTTGATCTTGCAAATTCGTATAGCCTCCCCAGCTTCTCTTGTCCATACGACCTTTTTGGTGCGTACGATTTTTTTTTTATCCTGTGTCTTCTTTTGGCGTACAACTTCCACCCTCCTCCAGACTCGTACGGTCTCCCTGTGGCGTACGACCTGCACTTTCCTCCAAGCTCATACGGTCTCTTTCTGGCGATTTCCCTTGGCAACTTTGACCTGTACGACAATGCATAGTCTTGGAACTTCATACGGCCATACCTTGCTTGAATTTCTGTACGAAAAACTTCTCCCTTGATCTTACGACAAACTTCTCCCTTGATCGTACGACAATCTCCTTCTCTAGTTTTCGTACGACAATCTCCTTCCTCTCCACTTTTTGTACGACAATCTTCCTCTTAGGTTTTCGTACCGCCTTGCGCAATTGTTTTCGTATGGACTTGCTCCATGGTCTACGTACGCCTTTTTATAGACTTGTGCGTTTTTTTCCTTCACCTTGGTGATTCGTACAGACTTCCTTTTGATTTGTGTGGTTTTTGTCCCTTTAATATGGCGTATAACTCTTTTTTATGTTTATGAGGACTTTTGCCATTCTAATATTTTTTATATTTCTCCATCTTTTAATCTCCCCGTTTAGTTTTTTATTTTTCTCTTTGTTTTATTTCTCTCTCCTCTGGCTTTTTTCTCTCTTCCGTCATTTTTCACTTCTTTGGCTTTACTCTCTCCTTTGGCTTTTTTCTCTCTCCTCTGTCAATTTTCTTTTCTCCGTCTCTATTTTCTCTCTCCTCCGGCTTTTTTCTCCTTTGTCATTTTTCTCTTCTTCCTTATTTTCTCTCTCCTTTGTCTTTTTTCTCTTTGGCAGTTTTCTTTTTTTCTCTTATTTTTTGCTTTTTCCTATTATTTATTTCTTCTTTTCATACCTCTTTTTTCATCTCCTTCCCGAACCTTCAACTCGGAAGCATAGTACCATTTGTAGGTATGTGGGGGCCTTTTGTAGCATTCCTCTTCGCAACTTGTGCCCATGCATTGTACATCAAACCACTTATCGAGCAAAGGGGTAGGACCAGTACCTTTGAAACTGCCATCGACATACCTCCCTCCATATTGTTGGTACCACGTAACGTCTTCTCCTTCCACCGTTGGGGGTCCGACTGGGTTGGGTATCACTTTCGAGAGTCCATCCTTCGTTGCTATTCTCCTTACTCTCGACACTTTCCTTCTCTCTCTTCTCATTTGCTTGAGTACTTCTGTGTACTCGTCCACGTGCGACACGAACGTGTCCTCCGTCATTACCAGCGTCTTTAAACAGGGAACAGTCTTCTCGAAGTATGCCTCCCATTGTTCATCGTCCCATTCATCCTTTTCTTCGCCAGTGTCTTCAGGTTGAGGTTCACTTCATTCTCTTGCCGCTTGTTCTTCCTTCTTCTTCTGTGCTTCTTCATCCAATTCTTTTGCCAAATACCCCTTCCTCATGCCTTCATACGGGGCGACATAACTCCAATGTCCACCCATTCGTTGCCAGAGCGTAGGTGTCCCGAACATTGCATTAGTCAGATGCTTGTGCACCTGCGGCACTACAATTCCTTGTACATTCTTTTCTAGTAGTCTCTCCTCGATGATTTGGTCTATGCCTGATTCTGCCCAGACTCCTTCTGCTGCATACACAGGGCCTCCCAAACCCCATTCTTGCTTCCTCAGTGCCTTGTTCTGCACGGGCCAATCCTCCTTGGTAGCGTAGCCAAGCATATTGATGGCTATTGTGTGTTTCTTCTCCTTTCTTTCCTAGTATAACTTCAGCTTTGATCTGTTGATTGCATCTGGTAGGAGTGATCCATCCAAGTTCTCAAGCTTTTTAGAGCCTTTGTCGCATACCTCCCTAATTTTGAACGGTCCCACCCAACGAACTTTGAACTTCCCTGGCTTGATTTCGTTACGGCCGTTATATTTCAAAACTAACTGCCCTGGTCGGAAATTCATTCGCCAGAGGTGTTTGTCGTGCTAGTGCTTCCCTCTCTGTTGCATATTCTCCGTTACCCACTGTGCCATTACTCTTCGTTCGTCTAGCTTGTTGAGTTGGTATAGCCGTTCCTTCAAACTTTCTGTATCGCCCAACTGGTTCTCTACTACTATCCTCAAGCTGGGTACCATGTATTCCATTAGTACCACTGTTTCCTGGCCGTACATCAACTGAAAAGGTGTGTGCCCCGTTGTCACCTTGTATGTCGTACAATATGCCCACAGGACGGCTGGAAGCCGCTCTTCCCAATCAGCTTCCTCCACGCCACATGACTTGTGAATGATTGACACTAACACCTTATTTGTGGATTTTGCTTGACCATTGGCTCGTGGGTAGTACAGGCTTGATAAGTTGTGAAATATCCAGAACTCCGTCATCATCAGTCGGATGACGTGGTTGACAAAGTGTCCCCCATGATCACTTGTAATTTGGATCGGAATCTCGTACCGTGTCACTATTTGCTCATAAATGATTCTCGCCGTACTCTGTGTTGTGTTATCTGGCAATGCTTGTGCTTCGGCCCACTTCGTGAGATATTTTGTCGCTACCATAATATATCGGCACCGGTGTAGTTGACTCACCTTTAGTGGCCCAATAAAATCCAATCCCCATCGTTCAAACAAACTTATATACTAGCTTCTTGCTTCTTGTTTGCTTTCAACTAGTAACAATTGTGCACATAGTTGAATTTCACTCATAAGAAGAAAACTAGAGAATTGAGAACACACTACACAATGTATGTAATAACCCCCAAAGGGCATTAGCTCAAATCCCAATAATTTTTTGCAATCAACTCAATTCCACTCTTTTTTATCACCTAGTTCCCAAAATGGACAAGGTGAGAGCATACGGAGTAAGAATGAGGACAGAGGAAAATTAATTGAGAAGTGTTGGTGGCAAGCCGAACAACTTACAATTTAAAATAATCATATAATCGCACTAGCCAAATTGGTTGATAATGAGTGCAAATGAAGTTGCATCAACATCAAAATGGCAGATAAACTCACTCGATTCCGGTTCATGCCATGCAAGGCGAAGTATGATAGAAAATAAAATTGGGTCCGACGATATATCATCCAGTTTTACAATATCATGAGCATGAAATGCACAAGTCTCTAGCGGTACTACCATCATGGGTTACAATAATATGAGCATGTAATGCACTAAGTACAATAGAGAATGATATTGATAAGAGAAGCTAGCTGCACAGACTAATAATTTTATTCAAAATTATAAATAGATTGCTTTAGATACATAAGCTAGTCCATAAAATCATAGGTTGATGTTCTACCATTCATGTAGACTCAATAAATTGAAGTGCACTGCGAAAGAGGGTTGAAGGATGATGTAGAATGCTGATTGTACACCTCCAAACTCATTGAACATTACTCAGAACTGTCATATCAGACAGTTTGGGTCTATAAAATGTCTCCAATCCACCATACTTAATACTCCAAACCACTGTATAACCGCCATTTAACTATAGGATAACAACACAGTTGTTGTATGACCCAATATACAAAGAAAAATCTCTCCGAAATGACTCTGATTACTGCTGCAGCAAATAGTATAGCATGGAATAAGGAAGTACAACCCTCTTAAAGATCCAAAAATCACTCCTAAATTCAAGTTAGAACTAAGATAGTAAACACCAATAAAACTTGCATACTAAAATCTCTTAGAACACATAAAAAAACTCCATTATCAATAACAAATTGGAAAAACTAAGCATTCAACACAATGGTGATTTTTGGATGAAATCACTCAGCCAACTAGGAGGGCTTTCATCCCCGAAACTAGATTCACCAAAGGGTTTTTTCCCTTAAGCAAATAGGGAGAACTCATGTTCTTTCACCAAAGTAAATGAATGAATAAGTAGTAACCTTTCTTTTGAAGACCCAACCTCCTTTTATGAATTTTTAATAGTTATTTTTGGAAAAAAGTGTTTTGGTTTTTTGTTGTCTTTTCAAAAAAGTGTGTTTTTGCTTTTTCATTACCTTTTTGAAAAAATGTTTTATTTTTGCTTTTTCATTGCTTGTTTGAAAAACGTTTTTTTTTCCATTGCCTTGAAAAAAAAAAAAAACATTTTTCCTTGATAAAATAATATAAAGTGTCCTTATGACCATTTTTAGCCTGCAAACACTTTATGTGCACACTTAAAACACTTTTTTAAATCATTAAATGTAAAGTGTCAATTAAAATATTCATCAAAGGTACCATTTTTGACAAATTAATTATTTAACGTATTTTCCCTTTACCAACCAACACCCAATAGTCTACAAGCAAAACTTAGGAAAATAAGCGAAGTGTCACCAAAATCTACATTCAAGAAGGGGTCATTACAATGGATAATTAATAACAATGTCAATTGTCAAATCATAAATTTTAATGATAACAAATAAATAAAAAATTGTTTATATGAGTATCATTGTAGTTGTTAGTATTACATAGTTTCAAAGCTCAAAATACAAATCTCAACTAGAGTCTACAAAATGGGAATGCCAATAAAAGATATCCATAACTTGTTTTTGTTTGAGCAACAAATCCAAAAAATAGAGTCATCATCCATTGTATATTTGGAAACTCCTCATCACTGAAGTCTGATACTACTAAAATTAACTATATCATCGTCTTGCAATGTGAGCCCAACCAATCATGTTAGTACATCATGGTCCCCATCAACTTCTCGTGGCTCCATAGGTTCTACATTTGACACTGTCATTGTGCTCTACCTGTAATTAGGTGTCCTGTAATCAATGAGACACAAGACACTATGTACGATATTCAAGGTAAGAGTGTTCCTCTTAAGAGAGTGGATAAAGCTATATGTGTTACAATTCCTCCTAGTTTTAGAGGAACTAGAACCCTATGAGAGAAGACAAATGGCAAGTGTGTGTAGCAATATTGGACATCCATAGAGTCACCACCAACTAGTTGGCTTGTTATGTGCCAAAGTTTAATAAACATTATCCACTCAACTTTAAACAATGAATCTTCTTTTGGATTATTAATTTTCTTAAAGGCCTTCATGAGGCCATTCTTCACCTTGTGGTCATCAATAAGAACAACTTTGCTAGGTCTATCCCTAGTCCACTTTGGATTCAATGCATAAGCAGCCATTGTAGAGGGGTGTTTAGCTTCTACCACCTTTTTTATATGATGGGATGAATATGCTCATTGTAGAACTTTGCAATGTGATCTCTCTCATGAATGGTGTCCTTCATTTGGCTAAGCATGCTATCAATGCACTCATAAATCTTCCTATGACTAGGAATGTTAGAATCCCCAAATTTGATGAACAAAAACAGTGGATGCAAAAGATGCGTGTTTCTCACATTTGACCAAAAATATCACTAACTACAATTTCCTTCACCTTCTTTCCCTGTCTTCTTGTGTTATATTCATAAGTTGCAATCCTTTGAAGTAGAATAAAGTAGGAAGCAAATTAGGTCCCAATTGGTTTAAGAAGTTTGTTCCTCTCAAAGGTAAAAAAAACAACCAATGAGGTGTGGTGGCTGCAAATGAACGTTTGCGCCTTCTTGGCATCCACCATTACCTTCTTGAGCCACCCTGTTTTTCCAATGTCTTTGAATGCATTGTTCATAGCATGGACACAAGGGGTCTAGTAGATGTGTGCGTGTATGGATTGAATTAATCTACCTATTGCCCTACACACTGTTAGATTTTAATGATCAGATAATCAGAAACTGAAAGCAATCAGAAGATGCAACCCATAAAACAATGAACACCACAAGATACCCTGGGAAAACCCTCCAACTTGAGGGAGAAAAACCCAGCCAATATATCTCTTATATATTGATATGTTAAGAGCAGAAATCTGCTTACAACTCAGGCATAACTCAATGCCTATTAGATACAATGAACAGCACCTCTCCTAGATGCAAAGACACAAATGATATATTTCTCCTTGAATCGACCTGCTGCTACAAAATATGATCTGCTGCTCCAGAAATGCGAATTATACTGAATGAACTTGATGATGAAACACAAATGAAGAGCATCATATATATAAGCAACCAAGAGGTATCGCACCCCTTCACCAAGAGAGGTCGGCCTCTAGACAAAAAGACATCTTTGGGAGGAGGCGCTATTTTCTAGATTCGACTTCCTTAAATAAATAATAATAATTTATTAAGTCTTTAATATTTTATCTTTGATCATGAATGAAGGCGCCTCTTCATATTAATATTCATTATATAAATTTAAATAGCCTTATGGCTATATTTAAATTTATTCTTCTAAAATCGTGCCTGGAAGTATAATCCCGCGGCTGTATATCATCAACACACACATATGTTGCGTCTAGAATCACTTGCACTACATTTTGGAGACCAACCTCCTCAATGGCATCTATTAGGATTTGAAATTGAAACTCAATATTTATGTGCTTTCTAGAGAAGCCAATAACCGTAAGGAAGTAAGGACTATCAATACATGTAACTATGATGTTAATGAGTGGGTGATGTCTGATGTCCATCCACACATCATCCTTATCCTGCACATCGAACAAATTTGTAATTGGGTTTAGTGATTTTGAACCTATAGACCTCTATTTTGCCCTTGATTTCTTCCCACTCAACTCAAATGTTTTTCCTATAGATGATCTGCCTCCCTATGTAAAAGCAACAGATAATGCAGTGATGTTCACTTGATATAATCTGATTATCATAGTCCTCTTGTCAAGTGTGAATTTGGGTTGAAAGACAAACCCTTTACTAGGGATATGTAACAAGTATTTATTAGCCCTCATAATGCTATCCCTACAGTCAACTGGGAAAATGTTGCATCCTTTACTAGGGATATGTAACAAGTGTGCATTAACCCGCATGATGCTACCCTTCTAGTCAATCGGGGAAATATTGCATTTCCAATGCTGAATCCCACCTAAACTAGTTGCCTTCTTAGTGTCAAGCAATGTTACAAATTAGTGCAAAGGGGTTTTCTTAATAAATACCTTTGGCATATGTTTCTAACTGCTAACTTGGAAGGGCGACTTGTTTGCAACACACTCCCAACTGAATTGTTTTTGGGTGTGACTTTTCTGGCATCAGCTGATTCCCCCAGATTTCCCTCAATTTCATCTCCTAAATCAAAGCTGTCATTTCCATTGAAGGAATTCATCTTGTCCCTAAAAAGAGATACAGAGAAAAACAATAAAAAATAATGAACTAAAAAGAAGATGCATATTTTGCATGCCAAAAATGAGGTTTTAAAGTTTGAAATGTCTTGTGGAGGAAAAATAAAACATGATAGCAGCTATTTACTATTAGTTGACAAAACAAAATTGAAAAGAAAAGGATAAAACACAAACACAAAACTTGTTACCGAATAACATAGAAAACAAGAAAATATGAAGTGTGAATAACATACCTTTTTCTTTCTTCTTCTTTTCAATTTTGCTTCTTGCTTGCAACAGTGAATTGTAACAATGCAAATGACGAGGAAATACATAACTGAATTTGGCTTAGGGTTTTGGGGACTATAATATTTTTTTATGTTGGAGGCATTGTTGGTCCCATAAACCATTAAGGTTAGATTTTTTATTTGTTTATTTATTTTCTCTGCCTTTTACTTTGATGCCTGCAAGGGATGTCAGAGAGGCAGGCCATCCCCGGTTTCCCCTAACTGGGGAATGTCCCCCACCTTGGGGAGATGTCCTGGGATGTCCCCAATTTTTGCAGAGAATTAGGGATGCGGAGGGGATGTTCTGTGTCCATCGCCCTGTCCCTAGTATGTGTGAAAAACCCAGCGGATACATCCCCAAGGAACATTAAAATAATGTTAATGATAAAAGCTTTATCCAATATTGCATAATAATTTCAGGCTTTTTTTATTCAGTGAATCTGATTCTAAGATTCTCCTAAGAAACGGTAACCTGACTGAATAATTTCAAGTATATGCACAAATTTCATCACAGGTCTATTGATGAACTCTTGATGATGAACTTCTACATTTGTACAATGTAGATCACCTCCATTTCAGCTAATCTGTTTGAAAGATCATTGTCTCATTGATCTTTTCATCTTCATCAAGTGTCAACATGATGAAGACACAAATGGAGCATTTGCATAATCTAGCACCTGAAGGGAGAAACATTTAATTGCAAGATGATAGGAATGCTGCTGAATTATAGCAGTGAGTCATTTTAGTAATCCATTTTTTAATGTCATTGCTGTCTTGTAAGAAATCTTTTGAAGTCCATTCTAGTTAGTTACCAAATTGTTGCTGATACTCATCTTCTGAAGTCTCTTAAAAATTTATTGGTGTGCAAGAAATGTCTAATCAAAGTTAGTTACTCACTTTCCTCGAAACTCCTTAAAGGATGAGAAATTAGGATCCAAAATTCTAGTTAAATCGAATTGATTATATCTAAACAATAAAGTAGGTTAAACTTTAGTTGATACACAGGAACAAGTTGACTTATCCTAGAGAATAAATTGATTTGCACATTGTTAGCGAGTACTGTTGATTAATATTTTGGTTTGTTCCTCCTATGTTTGCTGATTGTCAGTTTCCTTAATCCCTGGATTGTTTGCAGGATTGTCGACTGCTAATGTGAGCAATGAAATTGGTTTCGGTTCAGAATCAGAAAGCAGGTCTGGAGGCATTGAATCCTTAGTGGTAAGCTTTTAGTTTTCTCTTCTAACACAAGATAGAATCCAAGAAAAGAATATTAAAAAAAACAGAAAAGTAGAGAAGAAAATAACTAGGCAAATTTACAGTCAATTTTAAGAAAATAAATTATGAAACATAGAACAGCTTATGTTTTAATGTTTAAACTAATAATGGTCATATTTGTAACTAGTATCTAGGATTTGATTCCGATGGACAAATATTTTAACCCAGATTCGTTATAGTTTGTGTATGGCCATACAAAAAGCATTGAAATTTACAATGTCTAACTCATATCCCTCTTAAAACCGAAAAGACAAATTAAAAAAGAAAACAGAATCAAAGATGTCTGAATCCTGACATCTCTTTCTGTCTCTCTGTCGCTCTCTTTGGGGGGACTATTCTTAAACATCAAATTGTCAACAGTCAAAGGTAAGTTTTTGCAAGTATTATAGGACAACTATTTACCACTTTTGTGCATGAATGAGATCTAAAATTGTCATTGACTACATGACTATTGAACCGTTTGATGTTAAGTAAATATCTGTGTGTGTCGGGGGAATCATCAATATAATAATAATTATCTATATTTCAGAGAAAATAATTATAGTTATAATTCATACCACTTCAGACTAGCTGTTTGGGGTTCATAAATGAGATTCTAAAACCCTATGTTATTGAACATAATAAGTAATTTTAGTAACTGATGCCTATATTCTCTAACAGGCCCCATACATTAATGCTGCATGTTCTCTAAGAGATGAAATCAGAGCGGCAGCAAAAGATGACTTAAGTAAGGTAATTAGTGACATTTCATATTATATGTAGTTTATACGCGTTTTATCTGTTCTTTCAGGGAAACTTGCTAGGAATTTTGAGACTTAAAGGTTCATTCTTGTTTATTTACATGCTGAACAAATTGTATTCATTTTATCTTGGATAAACACATCTAGATTTTATATAGACCCCCAGATTCCTGGATTATTTATATTAGATGACAATTTTATTGAGTTTATCTTTTCCTTTAAGGCAGCTGAGGTACAAGTTGTATAACTGTCCGTTCTTCTCTCCAGGCTGAATTAATTTCAATCGCAGATCAATTTCGTGACTATAAAATGGTTGATTTAGGAGTCAGGATAGAGGATTCATTGTCTGGTACAGTTTGGGAACTCTGTGATGTAGAGACACTTAAGAATGAACGGAGTGAGAAGCTTCGCAAAACACGGGAAGCCACTATCAAGTCTTTGCAGGTGAAGATAGATCAAAAGGTATGTCTAACCTCATAATTGAGTTTCCCCTCAAGTGTTTTACTGGGTTTATGTTCTGTGACTTATAGAAAACTTACATTATTTTTTTTATTAGATGGTAAAAAAGACATTTATTTTTGCAATTAATTAAAAAATGTAATAAAAACGGAGAGAATGGCATTCGTGAAAACTATAAGTTCGACAATTCAGCACTATATTCTACCAGAGTGATAAAACATTAGTGAGCCTTTGAAGAGTTGGAGTAAAAGCTTATCCCCAGTAGTTTTTCATTATAAGCCCGAGTTTATGGCCTTAGTCTATGTAAATCACATTATTTTGCTTCAATCTATGTAGATCTATGATATAATTTTGTTTCCTACTTTGGCTACGATGTACCTTGCAGAATAAAAGGATGTCAATCTGGTGCAGATGATTTATTTTTACATTATAAATACTCCATATGAAATTGTTGATTTATATGAAGTCCTAATCTGCCTTTCTAATTCCTGCAGTCAAAAGATATTGAAAATTTTCAGCTGGCATCCATTGATCCAAAGGATTATTTTCAAAAACAGACAACAAAGTACAGCAAATTTGATGATCGAGGATTGCCAACACATGATAGTGAGGGCAAAGAGTTGTCTAAGAAGGCCATGAAGGTGAACTTTACTGGATTTATCATATCGTTTACTCAGCATTTTGTTTGAGATATATTTAATGAACTTTAAGTCAATGTATAGCATCTGTAAGTTCATGCTGTATGTGCGTGTGAGCATTGTACATGTATTTTCCCATGATTGTCTATGCATTTGTGAGTTTCTGTCTGTGTTCCCCCATAAAGCTTACTCCTTCTTTGTGCACCCTTCACAGGATGCTGAGAAATTGATGAAAAAAGCAGAAAACAGACATGACAAATACAAAGAGAAATTGGCTGTGCAACCTTCATTTATTGAAAATCTTAAATCTGAGGTGAAGGACCTACAAGAAAAATTGCGGGAATTGGAAACTTGTCAGTAGTATCCTTTGGGCTCACTTCAGATGATGACAGGGTTCAAAGCTACGAGTCATTGCTAACTTCAATAGGTGATGATTCCATTTTTTTAATTTAACATGCACCCTGGATAAAAAGGGCTCTGATGTTTGTGATATGTTCTAAAGAGAACATAGCTAAGGTTTGCTCATCTAACTTATTGAGTCAAGGATATTTATTTTGGGAACTATAGGAATCTCAATGTTCATCTGCGAATTCATTTCAATTGTAGTCATTACAGTGTACATGCTGAACTTTGAGCATTCAGAATAGCATTGAAGTTCAAAAGAAGCTAGTGAGCTTTGCATTGATTTCTTCTTCAATGAATTGTTTCTGTGGAGAGGTGGATAACTTTGTGGCCTTATCAGATAGAAATTTCAGTTCCATATTACTCATCTCAAATGTTCTTTATTCACAATAAAAACACTAATTTCCACAAATAGAAACTGAAAAATACTTTGGTCTCTCTAGTTGGGCTCCTCAAAAGAGCATCAAATACTTAAGAAAATGAACAGAAAAACATTTTAAGATTACCACCAATATAAATTCCAACCTGGATAATGAATGTACATGCCCCGAAATCAATTGGAAACATCCATAATTATTTTGGTATGTTGTAGGGGATTCACAATCAAGTTGATAAGCTAATTTTTAAGGCTAGCTGGAAATATCGATTTATAAAGTGCTTTCATTTTTCTATTGTTAGACTTGGTGTCTCAAGTTCTCATTGTGTTAGCTGAGATTCGATGACTTAAAAGATGTCCTTTTATTGTGGGGTATTTGACTTCAAAGGCATCTTATTGTTTGGATCATAGATTACATACTCTCCAAGTAGCCAAGTAATCTCCAAAAAAATTGCATGCCGAGTAATTTCTACTTTTACTCTTGGGCAGTATGCAGATGGATTTTCTCGCGTCAAATTATCGAGTAATTGCTAGTAGCTTGCAAAAAACCCACAAACTTGGAAAGTGTGTGTATAAATATGTCTGTGTGTATATGCATGCAAACTTGGCATCCTGTGTATGTTTATAGATATGTATGTGTGCACAGTGCAGTCTTGAGTATACACATACATAAATATCCACACATTTGCCGAGTATTTTCCGAGTCAAAATTTTTGGGCTTGCCGAGTACTCTTCGATTCCGAGTATGTAAACTATGGTTTGGATATGACGGACACAACAAATGACAGACACATTAAAACTAACTCAGATGTTTTTTGGTATGAAAAGGCTTCATTATGATAAGCAGTGGTTGTAGAGAACCATGTGTTTGGAAATGATTACATGGAGTGAGAATGTGCCTTTGGTGGTCTTGAAAGATTGCTCTTTAATTGGGCTAACATGACTGTAAGGCTTGGCAACTTTCCTTTTTAGTGAGATAACATCTAATCTATTTCGGATGATAAGAAATACTTACTCTTTGAAAAGGCCCCTATGTATTTGTTGGATAAGGTGCCTATTGCAAATTGAAGGATATTTACCTTTGTTCCACGGGGATGCATCCCGAACCCTCAAACCCACATTCCTATCCCTAGTGGTGTTTCATGTACAATGGGATGGTAGAGGATGCCCCTTGGTTGTACCCATCAAATTTGCAATACTGGAAATGTTTTAGAAGTGGTGGAGAAAACTAGGAAATGTCTAGGGGACATTCGAACATCCCTGACTTGGCCAAGGACATCTATAACATCCCTCAATCGTCTTAGGGATGGCTAGATATCTCCAACATCAAAATGACAATTCACAATGCTTAAGAAAAAAATGGCACCTAGCTGCATATAATTGGGTTTAAAAGGGGCATGGAGGTCCCACAAACCCTCGCACACCCCTTATTTATTGTAAATGAATTCAAAATAACATTGTGTAAATTTTCAAACATTTTGTTGTGTTGTGCTATTGTTGTTGGAGAGAGCTTGATAGACACAAAATTGGAATGTGCTCCACTTATTGAATATAGAGTTGGATTCATGTGGTTATCGTAGACTAGTTCCATCGTCTAGGTTCATGCATTTACTTGGTTGCCACTTCTATCAGTGATTCATTTAGTGATATTTAGATATTATATCCAATATCAATATTTTTAGTTGATTTGATCAAATATTAATTTATAAATTTAAAATCATTATTTTATATTAATATTGCCCTAATGCCATGCCCCTTCATGCTTTGAACACTTACTATTATTAAGGTTTTCTTGTTCCATTGATAGATGTATAGTACTAATAGCAATAATAATATATATTATGTGTATGTGCATATATATGTTTATATGATACCATACTAGTATATTACATATATATGCACAACCACACACATGCATATAATGATATAGTTAATTGTTACACTTGTTGGAGTGGAGCAGGGAAACCTTAATGGTGGGTGTTTGAGGCAACAAAGGTTTGGGGCTAGGGTTGTCCAATGTCCAATTCCATGGAACATGTTGGAAAAAGGAGAAGTGAAGCGTAGGATAAGCATATTGTTAGTGCATATTTTATTAGTCGCTTCCCTCAAATGTTGAACAATGGTACATTGAAATATTTATTTGTAGCAAATGCAAAATATAATCTTTAACTAAAATTGAGATTTTTTAAATTTTGTTTCAGTTTATTGTTGTTGTGTCACAAAAAGTTTTACCTTTTAAACATCTTTAATCTAAAAAATGAGCACTAGCAACAATGATGACAATGTGAATGAGATGGGTAGTAACAAAGTAAATTCCAAACACAAGCTCTATTGGAACTCCACAAGATTGTTTTGTATGACCTTTATCCTTCGCTAATTTTTTTGCAAAAGGCCTTTCAACCCTAAAAAATTCTTATTGCAATTTTCCATCAATTCAAGAACTAATAAGGGTAAAATTCATGGGGCAATAAGCATTAGTTGTGTCATATTTGCAAAATTGATCGTTGTGGGAGCTATACTAGGGTTGGATACCATTTATTAGGTGAGATTGCACATGGGTTTAGAGTTTGTAAAGATATGTTGTTAGAACATTGGGCTGAAATGGGTTATTAACACTACTAAGAAACATTTATCTAGGTTGTTGCAATCTATTTATCAACATTCTAATATATCAAATGGAATGGGTCATGATAAATGGAAAAGGAAAGCCACTTATATTATACATGAGAAAAAGATAGTGGTAGGGTTATTGAAGTAGCAAAAATGTGAGCAAACCAATGATTTAATTACCAATTTTTTTTTTTATGCATATATCATCCCATTTGATTTGGTAAGGTCTTTTTATTTCAAAGGCATGTTAAGAGATGTAATGGTAGTTGGACTCTCATATATTCCACTTGGAGAATACAAAATGTGTGCCTTTCTCCTTGACAAACAAAATTGAATATGTGATAGAAGAGATGAAACAAATATGGATTAGGAGTGGTTTTATTGTCATGGATGGGTGGATTGATATTTGGCATTGACCACTCATTAATATTATTGTTATAGATTCTATTGGCTCATATTTTCTTGGAGATTGATTGTTTTAGGAAATATAAGGATGTTGATTACCAGTTTGGCCTTTTGAAGGAGGTCATAGAGGAGGGTGGGTCTTCTAATGTTGGGCAAATTGTAACAAATTTAGCTCATGTTTACAAGTTTGTGTGATAGTTGAGAGAACTTACAATTTTTTGGCTCCATGTTGTATAAATGCTTTGAAAGACATTGACAAAATAGATCGGGTGAAAACAATAATATCTGATGCTAGAGACATACAAATGTTTGTATGTAATCATCACACTTCATTTGCATTATTACAATATTATTCAAAGAAATAATTCTTCAAAGCAGTTGAGATTAGATATGTTCGCTATTTTACTTTGCTAGAGTGGATGTTGAAGGTGCAGGATGTCAACAATCCATGATAGTTTGTGAAGAGTGGAAAAAGTGGGATCAATAAAAAATAAGAGGGAAGGTGAGAAAGGATGTTTAATAACATTTGGTCCAATATTTAGTAATAATTTTTTTTTTATTAATTATTTTAAATTTTAATATTGTTAGTCTTATAATTTGTTAAATGTTGATTTTGGATATATTTTCTCTATTATCACTTGTGAGGTTAATTATGTATGCCATACAGACTCTCTTAGTCTTGGAAAGATTTATGAGATTTTTGATAGCATGTTTGATCAAATGATGATCTTACATTATAATTCTATGAGGAGTATATTATGTCTATTTTTGCAAAGAGGTGGAACACAATAAACACTCATTTTCATATGGATGCCTATGCTTTTAATCCCAAGTTGTGTGTTCCTAGACTTGACTATATTATTCCTTCTAACAATGGTGAGGTAATGGAGGGGTTTATGAAGGCC
This sequence comes from Sequoiadendron giganteum, assembly GCA_007115665.2. Taxonomy (NCBI): domain Eukaryota; kingdom Viridiplantae; phylum Streptophyta; class Pinopsida; order Cupressales; family Cupressaceae; genus Sequoiadendron; species Sequoiadendron giganteum. Next base: position 343,430,092 of record CM021107.1, read on the forward strand.
ATTTGTAAGATGTATAGTGTTGAAGAGACAACCATACTTTAGGAGTAGTAGCTTCAATTTTTTCATCTTTAGGGTCCTACATTCAACAAACCGGAGGCTAGGACATATATGGCTGCTATTGCACAAAAACCCCATTAGATAATGGAAACATGGGAAGGACACATTGGAGTTGAAACAATTTGATATTCATCTAGTCTAACATATTGTTAGTTCATCTATACTTGTTCACCTATGGTTTTATCCACTCAATCAATTGAAATAGGCTTACCTCTAAATTTGTGAAAATGCTAGTTACAATTTATAGTGCTTTGAGACTTCATGAGCAACAAACTATCAAATATTGACAAACTCAAACAACACATTAAAATGTTAGTTTGATGAGGAGGTGCAACTAGGATTGGTCAAGCTTCCATTGGTCAAATGATTGCTTCGGCTAAAAAGTGACAAATAACTCATTTCATATTGGTAGCCCAAATGAAGCCTATTTGTATTTTCATGTTTGAGATTGAGTTTCAATTTTTAGCTTTAAAGCAAGGTCAACATATTTCCAATGTTCACCCTAAGCTTGCAGACATATTAGCTTCAGAAAGTCTAATACTAAGCAATCCTTGATGGAGCCTCCAAGGGGAGCAGAGGCATAGGACCTGCTCTTTGGGCTTAGGTTGACATTTGATTACACATAATGCATACCTATAGGGTGGGCAACAAGTCAGCTATCATTTTGGCAAATATGGCATGCGAACAAAAGGTGGAAGAGGCTATAATAGATAATGCAAGTTTGCATAATAAAGAGCAATTTAAGAAAATAATTCTTTCCGAAAAATGATGCCCATGATCAAGTGTGGCATAGTTTTGTCAACATTGTTCCTTTCTCGCATGTTAAATGTTGGTTAAAGCCAAGTGCATTGGTGACTACTTATGCAACAAGGGAAGTGATGGTAGAGCTAGCATGTCAAAGTGGTCTAATGTAACGAGTTAGGGGGATACCAACATGGATGAAGTAACTTAAAGAGATTTGAACACACTAGTTATGCAACAATGAGTGGGAAGTAAGAAAAGTGATGTCGTGAAAATTGAGGAGCCAATTCACATCCCCACTCCTATTGATATTGTCCCCCATTCCAACCAGAAGCATCCAACTTAGCGACTCAAAAATTTGTTTATGCTGACATGTTTTCTTGCAGGTATAGGCGGCCCATCATGACTAGAAATGTGCCTAGATTTAACATGCTTCACATATCTGAGCATTACTCCCACATGAGCAAAGGAGGTGGTAGTTTGTGCCAAAATTAAAAACCATGCAAGGATGTGACAACTTTAATCAAAATCTCAACACCTATTGCACGACTATTCAATATCACTACTGGCTCCCATCACAAACAACTTTTAATACCATTTAAAAGTCATTTCTAGAGCATTCTACATCTGTTTTGCTTCTCTTTGTGAAGCTTGGCGATTTGTGGGTAGCAAAAATTAGTCTCAAGTTGAAGCAGGGAGAAAGATAAGGTGGAACTATGGACTACAAACCCTGGAATCTTCGAGTTCCAATGAAAGTGAAAGCTTGGGAGAGGTTGTTTGAGGGTTATCTGTTGCACGAGTACCTAGACATAATTTTCAATTTGGATTGCACAAGAGTGGAAGATTGTGTGCGCACTGTTCTAGGAATAGAGATTACTAGTTTGTAGGCGAGGTGACTGTTTCCCTCCCAGGTTATTTCTATCTTCTTTTCTAATTTGTTCGACTTGCTTCAGTTGCTAGGGGATTTAGAAGAACTCGCAGAAAAGTTTGTGAAAAATGTGTTCCTGGTTGATAATGCTCTCCTCAAAGGGGTGTAAGAGTATGATATTTATAAAGGGAATGGTTTCTTGGAGGGCTTCTCCCTAGGAAATATCTAAAACAGAGATAGGGATTTTCAAAAATTTACAATGCTATCAAATAGGCTTTTGAGCATAAGTGTGACCGAATTCTCTTGAGGGTCATGTGCAGGAACTACAACTGCCTTTGCAGTAGCATGGACATTAATATTAAAGAAAAATATTATGCAATAGCATTTCTTTGGGTACATACAGACCACCTGCCACTGAATGCCTTTTAAGGAAATTATTCTCAGTCGAACTTGTCTCTGTTGGCGGCTCCAAAGTTGAACACTTCCACTATGCGGGGGGATACTGAAGTGGCATCGACAGAGGAAGATGAAGCGACATAGGGTCAAGGTGAAAACTCTTTTAGGCATTGAGTGTATGGAGGAGTAATGTCAGTAACAATTTTGCATAGCTTTTGAATCTTTTGAGAAGGTTAAAATGTATGATGGCTTATGCTTTATATTACCTCGAGTGATATAGATTTTGTATGGGTTTTGAAAAGACCAAGTGCTATTAAGATCAAATCTAGCCAGTTTATACACACATACTACCTACAATGTAATGCAATATCAGTAGAGGCAGTCAAAAGGTGTTAGTTTTCTTTAGGGTTTTGAATATGACTAGTTCTGATGATGGAAAAAATCATATGTACTTCTATTTTACTAAAATATAATATATATATATATATGTTATATTCCTTTTACCAAAAAAAAAAACTATAAAATTGAAATAAGAAATCTTACTGTTGTTATTATGTTATACCTTATACTGATGCCATATAGATTAATTGTTGTTATATTGTTATATTGTTGTCATGATTTACTTATATTATAATGTTGTGTTTGATCTTGAACTAATAGAAATTTGACTCTTCGAGTCTCTATTTATCTCTTTGTATATAGTTGTTATCCCCTTGTAATCCCAATAAAGTGGACCTCAAATTGTTGTCCTTGAAATGCATGCCTATCATCCCATTGGCCCCATCCTTGAAACACCATGGAACATATATATTTTCTATCTTTGGTGTCTAATATCAAAAATTCAATTTCAACCTAACAAACATTTGTTATACCCTAAAGAAGCACCATCAACAAATTTGAGGTGTGAGATAAGAGAATAGATTTGTGTGGATGACAATCTTTTGAGGTCCTCTCAACTTAGCTATAGATAAGGATCACTAAAGGGATTTCGCTCATATTTACTAGGTCTTTTTTTAATCCCTCTTATTGAGAACTTAGGCCTTACTATCTATGCTCCCTAAGGACACATCCCTTGCCTAAAATGATGTTGTCCCCTATAAGGAATGTTGTGAAGATATGTGGGAAATGTCCTCACTCCACGCCTTTTTTGGAAAAAATAGGAAACATCCTTGGTACGATTGTTTTTAATAAGGGAGAATGGCTAGAGGATGTCTAAATGTCCCCTAATTGTTTAGGGGACAACTAGTTGTCCTCTACGACACATGCACTTTTTTAAACCTTTTTTTAAATGGAAAAAACGGACCGATGGGTCGACAAGGACCCCGACGCCCCTTTAAACTAAACCTAAACCTAGAACAACCCTGAAAACAACAAAAAACAAACAAAACAAAAACTTGTTTTGACATTTTCTTATTTGTGAAGAAGAGAAAGAGAAAGAGAAACAATGAGAAGATGAGAATGATAGTGAACAAAAGGCACTAGAGCATCAAATCCATGCCATCAAAGAAAGTTTACCATTTATTATTCATTTGTTCAAGTTCTTTTGCATTTTTTTTTGGGTTTTTTAAAGTTCCTAACATTTAGGAAGAGTTTTTTGTTTATTTTTTGTTCTATGTTTGCATTTACAACCATGTTTTAAATTTCAACCAAAAGAAACAATGTGCAACATTAAGTAGTGAGAATGAACAGATTGAAATTAAAATACAACACATAATTGGAGGTCATAGAAGTATGGTTTCCACTACAAGTTCTTCTAGGAGTGGAGTGCAACAAATATTCTGAGTTCAAGTAATCCATTTGAATTCCCTTTTCAACTCCTCAAAAAATATGCAAAATACCCATTTAACCCCCAAAAACCTCTTATAATTTGCAACACATGTATAGACAAATATAATAGAAAATTCAAGGGGAATAGAGCATGGCTATGTCATTTGTGCAAGAAAGACTATATAGGTGGTTATACAAAATTTTATTTTCATCTTCTTGTGTAAGTGGACTTGGGGTAAAAGGTTCTGAGGCTATAACCCTGGCTTAGAAGGTTGAGGTAACTAGATTGCACATGGAAGTGGAGGTAAGAAAAAAGGGAATTCCAATGGAGATTATGTAGTCTAATGTGTAATTGCCTACAAAAACAATAGATTCTGAAAGTTAAAGGGGAGAAGGTTTTTCTTCTACCAAGGGAAATAAAAGATCTAGTAATGTTGTAGGATTTTTTAATGCACAATCACAAGTGGTGGTTGAATCTTCCACTGATAATTATTTGTATGTCCATGTCATTCCATTTCATGTGGTATGTTCTGTATATTTCAAACAAATATTCTAAGATGTAATAGGTGTTGATCCCTCATTTTCCCTACCTAAAGAGCATAAGTTACACACCACTTTCTTTGATAAAGAATATTCTACATAAAAAATGAGATATAGGGATGGTAACTCCATCATTATGAATGGGGGGATCAATATCAAACATCAACCATTCATTAGTTTCATTGTCACATGTTAAGCTAACTATTTTTTTAAAGCTAATAGTTGTTTAAGAAAGATGAATGATGCAAACTTTCAATTTCAAATTTAAAAGATGTTATAGAAGATGTTTGAGCCTCTAATGTTGTACAAGTGGTGAATGATTCAACTCATATATAAGTTAGTTGGATTTATGGTGGAGGGTGTTGACAAACACATTTTTAGAATCTCATGTTGTGTTCATGCATTGAACAATGTATCAAAATATATCAAGAAGATAGATTGGGTGAAGTAGTGGTAGAAGCTAGAAACATATAGATGTTCATTTACAATGATTACACTTAACTTGTTTTGTTTTGAACTTTCTCAAGGAAGGAATTCCTCAAGCCCATGGATACTAGATATGCCAACTATTTTATTTTGTTAGAGATAATAGTTGAGGTGTAGAAGCCTCTACAATTAATGGTGGTTAATTTAAATTGGTGTAGATGGCTAGAGACAAGCAAGCTTGAAGGAAGAAATATGAAACAAAAAATCCTTGACAATGATTGGTGGTCCACAATAAGGTAAGAAATTGCTAGTTTTATTATTAAATTTTCAAAAAATAAATTTGTTGATGTTTCTAACTTATAAATTATTTTCATTCTTTCTAATAGCATTTACTCCTCAAAAACACTCAATAATTATAGCCCACTCACTCAACCAAATTTAACTATTAAACACGTGTTTTATTTTATAGACACAATCTCACACCAATACAACCAAGTGGTAAGGTAAAACGATGTGCCACAAAACCATTGACCCCTCATTTAATATTGGGTACTAAGTTTTCACATTATTAAATAATTTCCCCAAATATTAAATTATTATCCTATCTCCTACACATAAAATAATAAACCCATGTTATAATACAACTTACAAGTGGCCCCAAAGAATTACCTAATGTGGCTAAACTCACCTCTTAGATGCACAACTAAATGTATTTAATTACAACATTATAATATATAACATTCTATGCAATCGTGTACAACACCAAATCCTAACATTCTCCCACTTGTTGTATACATTACATAAGGGTCAATTAATAAAATACACTATCATAGTCATACATGAAAACACATGAATCTCTAGTATGCTATCGTGCTCCATCAAGATACCTGCAATAAAACTAAAGTGACACCCATCTCAAACAAGAACTCTCATCCTCCAACATACCACCTATGAAAGAAAAGGAATATGCTAAGGTGAATATGCACTAATCCAAGAAGACGAGCATCAAATCCAAATGATAACAACGGCTCCAAGCTATTGTCAAAAGTAAAAAATCCACATGATCAGAAATATCATCCACAACACATTCTAATACATCCAACCATCCATACCTCCTAGGTATCAACAACATTAGTAAACTCATGCCAACATATGCAACCCATAAACTGCAATCACAAGCTCCTTGTATCGAACCTATCAATAAAGAACATACATATCCATGAACTCCCACTGCATGGGTAATGTCAAATTTAAAAATGATCAAGGCATATAAAGTCTACCAAACAACACTATACCAAGGTGTGATAAACGATCAAAACGTAAAGTACCAAGGACAAACACAAGATCCACACATGCAACTCAAATAGCTACATACTCTCTCACAACATGTCACCAAAATCCTCCCAAATCATAAGAACATGAACCTCCAAGAAGGAGCCCTAAAATGAAGAGAGAACGCTTGCAAATCATAACATGTCCTTCTACCAACACCTCAAAGTGTTATGTTGTGTCAAGTATGATCTCCTTACAACCCCAAATGAAAAGTCTCAACAACGCCCAACCACTTGACCCCGCACAATAGAGTAGTTGTCTTGAAGATTTGGATTTGTTTCCCATTGTCATAGGGTCGACTCACGCAATTACCGGGTTTTCCCAATGGTGTGGACTGCAGGTGTTTGCACCCATCCCTAGAGAATTAGACTCACCTCAACTCACTCCTCCCCGAACCCCAACTTGGCATCTAGTAATCGCAAGGTAAGGCGAGGGGGGTCGTTGGACTGAGTCGCAGGGATACCTCTGAGTTACAAAAAAAAACATTGCCCAACCACTCAATCTCATAGATCAAATGCAACATATGAATCATGCGTAATACTAACATGGATGTAAGCCTCTCTAACCAAGGAAATCAAACTCAATGTATCTATTGCTAAGTCAAGAAATCAACCCAATAAACATCTCCTAAACTCCCATCAATGAATGAACAAAAATAAAATCATATGCACAAGGAGATAACAATGCTAAACATCCCTCAAAATGAATCCTCTAGAACCAACTATTCATAGCTCAAGATCCATCTCTATGAAAGATAAAGCAATAAGAACTCATGCTAAATAATCCTCAAATGAGTCTCCCAAAATCAATCACCATGGCTCAAGACTCATTCCCATAAAAAACTGTTGAAGTTGTAAAAGCCAACCTCACAGAACCCAGTGATCATCTACAAGCAAAATACCCTGTCACGTAGAAGAGATTCAAACAACACAAATATATTGCTCTGCAAACCAAGAGAGTAAAATTACATAAACAAGAAGTGAATAATTACAATAAGATCAATCCTTATGAAAGGAGATCAAAACCCTAAAAGTGAGTAATTAATAATTAATAATTAATTAATTATTAATGGGCCTAAGTTTAGTTTAAGTAAAAAATAAAGTAAAGGTGACTTAATTAATTAATCAACATGATTAAATTAATTAAGTAATTAACCTATTACTCTAACACCCCCCTTTAATATGAACTTAGGGAGAAGCTAAAAAACTAACAAAATACATGAAAGAAAAGATGGGTCCTGACAACAAGGTCTTGACAACATACTAATCTCTCATAAAAAGGAGAAAGGGAGAAAACCACAAGGGAACAAAACTCCCCCCCCCCCTCCCCAAAAAGAGAGAAAAGAAAATAATGCAATGCACTAATGAAAGAAGGATAGGAGGTGGATTACATGATACCCCCCATAGACAACTTCTATGATATAAGTACATGTACAATGGTCTCCATAGGAGAGATAACTTCTATGATATAAGTACATGTACAATGGTCTCTATAGGAGAGATAAAAAGAGACAAGAAGACCCCCGCTTAATGAAGACACTCCTATCGCAATGCTAGATGCCTGATGTAGAATCCAAAAAGAGATCCTAAAGAAGCAAATGATATTCCTCCCCTTGGGAAGAAATGGATCTAAAGGACAATGTCGAAGAAACCTTGTGAAGAGTGATGAACCAATTTGTCTCAAGATGTGTGCCATGATAGGATGTTGAAAAATCTCTCTGTTTGAACTAAAACATATGATGTTAAATCCAAACTAATGTGGAAAATCCTATAATGCAACCTCTGAATGCATGGATAATGGTGGGCATACAGTGATAACCTGAATATCAAGGTAGAGCAGATGTATGTCCTCAAAATAATCCTCAAGATCTGCAGTGTGAGACTCAACAAGCAAGAATGTGTCTACAAGATAAGAATCCCATGATGTAGCAGATAATGAATGACCAAGATGGTCATGAAGCTGAACTGAATTCATAAGGGCCAATGTGGCGATACTGATGTCATCAAAAACAATGGATGATACATGTGTAATCTCAGTCTGAAGAATAGGAACTATGAGACAAGCCTCTGATCCATCGAAACATGCAAGAATGTCTAAATACTCAAGCTCCTCTAAAGTATCATGATCAAAGGGTATATTCTCTCTCCAAGCAATGGGTAAGAGACAATCTAAAGCAAGATCCTTTGGGAATGGAGAGAGATTAGGGTCTCCATATATCTTCCAAAGACGTGTACAAAGTGGGTGGGGAAAATCAATGTTCGATACAGCCCACAAAGTGTCATTATCAACACTAGACAATATAAGTCCTACTCTGTGATCTCTAGTGATATCCCAAGCTAATTTTCCCTCTGGAGTGGTTGGTTCAGGTATGAGATCATACAAATAAGGAAAAAAACTAAGCCACCTACAATGTGTAAGTATGCCCTTTGCCCATGACCCATAATTACCCTGTTCCAGGATTACAACTGAAGGGTGAGTAGAAAAATCCATGATAACTCTTCAAATTAAACAATATGAGAAAATTGTCCTTACTGCATGTAGATCAAATGAAATAGAGCCAAATGATGCAAACAAGAGGTTCCCAAGTGACAAAACATCCAAGTAATTAAAAAAATTGTAAAAAAACAAAAAGCTGAATAAAATATACCTAGGGAAAATCTAGGAAAATAAGTCTGATCATTGTGTAGAGCACTAAACCAGCTTTTCGATGCCGCAAGAATCGCGAAAAAGAAATACCTGAGTCAAAAGTTATGCTTCTTGAAGCAAAAACTGAAGATATGACTTCAACGGCTCAAAAATCGGTCAAATTGGAAAAATCAGGAAAAAACATCCTGCACCACTAGATCGAGCTTGGAAACAACTTTCTGGCGATATTTCGTTTTTTGAAAATATGAGTTCGTATGCAAAGGTTATGGCCAAAATACCAAAATTGCTCCAAAAAGGTTTGTATGTTAAGCTTGGTGGTTTGGCTAGCCACTAGCATTAACCGCTAGAGGTTAACTGACAGTGGCAGCCATTACCACTATTTTTTTTTTTTTTAAAACTCGGATTGCGTGTTGTACTAGGTTGTACGATCTAAAAATGAAAAAAAATTGCCTCCCGAAGTCACTATGTCTAATTTGGACGATTTGACAGTTGATTTTGGAGTTTTTGGGCACTTTGAATGCGATGGTGAGGTCCTTTTGGGCTCAAAAGGCTCCAAAATTGTAGGTACGCTCTAGATCAAGAACCCTTCAAAAAACTTCAAACCCTCACAGATCGAGCTCCATATAACCAAAATTAACAAAACAAAGGTCAATCTTGACTATTTCGAACCTTTTGGACGCAATGGTGAGGTCAAAATTGACTCAAGATGCATTGAAAATTAAATTTAAAGGCTTGAATCCCTCAAACAATGAACATGAAGCGACAAATTTGAAGCTCTAGTACCATGTTGAAGTTGTAAAATCCAACCTCACAAAACCTAGTGATCACATGCAAGCAAAATAACCTGTCATGTCGAAGAGATTCAAACAACACAAAGATATTGCTCTGCAAACCAAGAGAGTAAAATTGCATAAACAAGAAGTGAATAATTACAATAAGATCAATCCTTATGAAAGGAGATCAAAACCCTAAAAGTGAGTAATTAATAATTATTAATTAGTTAATTATTATTGGGCCTAAGTTTAGCTTAAGTGAAAAATAAAGTAAAGGTGACTTAATTAATTAATTAATCAACATGATTAAATTAATTAAGTAATTAACCTATTACTCTAACAAAAACAAAGCACAAAACATAACACATCTAAAACAAGAATGGAAAAATACCTCAAACAATAAACCACCAAGAGTGGGGAATGAGAATGCTCCTCTAGGATAACCAAGTCATCATGACTCACTCCAAGAACAATCTCCTCTATAATTCCATCATCAACTCATGTCCATATCTAGGTGAAGGCTCCTCGATCTTCCTACTGAAACCCCCAAAAGAGTAATAGTCTCAAGCAAATGTCTCTAATCACAAGAGAATTGCAGCCTCACCCAAGTCTCCAAATATCCATGAGCACCTACCAATGATCAATCCATGCTAATATCCAAATGCAACATCATACTATCATGAATCTCCCAAGAAAATGACCAATGTAATCAAATACCAAGAGAACTAACAAGATCAATGTCAAAGCTCCAACCACAAAATGAAGAAGCCAACATGACATCATGATTTAACGATCTCCTCCTAGGAGATCACATGCATCAATGCATACATCCTGGTCTCAAGAGAATTTGTATCATCCAAAAATATAATCTAAAATCAGCAGTGCATCATGGCATAATACCAAACACACTCTAAACCAAGAATCAACATCTCCAATCATGATTTAACCATCTCCTCCTATGAGATCCACTATGTAGTACACTACACATGCTCTCCAACGCCTATTTGAAATTGAAAATCCAATTATGTATACCAAAGATATGTCAAAAATTGTGTACAAGAGAACATTTGGTTTAACATTTAGTTTCTAGATCCCAATTTTTTTTGACAAATGCAAAATCAAGGAATTAAACCTGAACCACTTTGTGGTGCTTAGGGAGAGCTTTCCATTAGCTATTGGAAGTTGAAAATAAAAAATCCTAGGTGAAAGTTATGTCTGTTTAAAAAATGTCCTCCAATTTTCCATGTTGGTGGCTAGCTGGTAGCCCTTGGGCGACTAGTCAATGGCCCCATCATGATGATTGCACATCGATAGTGCTTGGGAAGTGCTCCATTGGTGGAAGTTTTAAATGGTGGTAGGAGATTTAAAAAATAAATAAATTTGTTTTAATAAATTTTGGCTGGTTAAGAATTTTTAAGCCCATGCAAGCTTTGAGTTGGCTCCCGCAATCGGGGACTAAGACCGAGGACCCTAGGGCTCACCAACCCAATGATTGCTAGTCGAGGAGTACTGGCGTAGGTGAGGACTAAGCACCTTGCAAAATCTAGTATAGGTTGTCAACATTGCACATGACGACAATGACTATATAGGGGGTACAAGGGATGGGGGTTTGCGGAACCCCCACCCCATATTATTTTTTTTAATTTTAATTTTTAATTTTTGTAGATTTTTTAATTTTCATTTTTTTTTTTTTGCAAATTGGTGATCATATGGTCAAAGGGGTAATTTTTTGGAACACATTTGTTGTTGCATTAAAAGATCGACCTATTAACACTTGATACAAACGCTAGAGATAAACGGATCCACCAGAGATAGTTAGTCCATATCTCAAATCTAAAGGGATATGCTAGTGATTAGTCCAACAATCCCCCCTCTTTTCACTCGAGGGGATTAGAACCCGCGAAGCAACTCTGATACCATTTGTTGGAAAATGTTTTTTTTTGTGCCAAAAGATTGACCTATTAATGCCCAATACAAATGCTAGAGATAAAAGAATCCATGGGAAGTGGTTAGTCCAAGTCTTGAATCTAAAGGGAGATGTTGGTGATTAGTCCAACATAATTTGGCAACAAAAAATTGCAATTTCTCATAGTTGTCAAAGTAGGGAAAATTTTATATCAATTTTCATTTCTTAGCCATCTTGGATCCAATGGTGAGGTTCATTTTATCTCAAAATTTCATATGTGAAACTTCCTCTACAAACCCTCGTATGAAAGGAAATCTAGGAAACCTTTTTCACCCAAATTATTCAAACCCTAAATCTGCAATAAACCCAACAAATTTGCAAACCGTAAAGCCCAAATTTGTAAAACAACACTTGCACATGTGTTACATATCTTGTAATGCCTCAAATATATCCTGCATAGCCATGAATTCAACTTTACACCAGATCTATTCAAACAAGGGTTATAAAAAAACTTGGGAGCTCACACCTCCCACAACAATGAAAACTTTGATACCACTTGTTAGGAAATAATGCATCAATACCCAATTCATTTAATCCATTTTCTACATAACCCCATGAGAGAAAAGCATGCATACAAGCCTACAAAATAACCAAATGCATAGATCAAAATAGATAAGCCACAAGATATGCCCTAGGAAAACCCTCAAGAGGAAAAAATATATCCTCCAAAATAATTCATACTCCATCTATTATTCAACAAAAAAATAATACATGCACTTATAGAGTTACAATAAATACTTCACAAACATCAAGTCTCTTCAATGCATCCTCCATGTGTCCAAGCATGAATCTGAACATCCCATGCCATGCCTCAATATGCACTCCTCAAAAAGACTCAATAATGATATCCCACTCACCCAACCAACCTTAACCACTAAACGTGTGTTTTATTTTGTGGATGCAAGCTCACACAAATACAACCAAATGGTAAGATAAAACCACGTGCTACAAAACCATTGACTCCTCATTTAATATTTGGTACTAATTTTTCACATTATTAAATACTTTCTACAAATATTGAATTATTATCCTATCTCCCACACATAAAATAATAAACCCAATGTTACAATATAACTTCCAAGTGGCCCGAAATAATTACCTAGTGTGGCTAAACAAACCTCCTAGATGCACCACAACTAAATAATTATTTAATTAAAAATATTAAAAATATAAAACTTTATGCAATGGTGTACAACACCAAATCCTAACACCCGTTGATCAAGAGTAACAACCTTACCTCTAGACAATCATAAAAAACGTTAGTCATCCATAGTGATTTGCAGCTAGAAGATCTATAAAACCCTAAGTATCATTAGACACTAGCCTCACATTGGAATATTAATCTTAAAGATGCTATATAGGTTGACGAGGAGGAATATCAATTCCCATACTAAATTTTAATACCCAAACATTGGAATTTTCACAATTTATATAGCATGGGCATCTCATCAAACTGTTTGTAGGTTTGTTGTTTTGGTTTAAATTTCAACTTGTTTCACAAGAATGTTTTTGAAATTCATGTATCCTCATTTCCTATTTTCCACAATAATGAAATAATATTCATACTAAATTTATTGCATAAATTTTTTAACAAAGGCTTATTTATATATCCTTGCATTGTTAGTACAAATATTATGCTAAAAAAAAATAACAGTAAATATGATTAATGAAATTTAGATTTTTAATACTTATTATTTCTCTTGTAAATACACCCATCACTCCATAATATTTCTCCTAAACTCCCAAAGGATATACAACCAGTACAAAAATGGTACAATAGCCTCCCATGTTGGTATGACTCTAATAGAAAGTGTACAACAAGGAAAAATAATATGCAACATTATAATCTGGTCGATACCTTTTTGTTGATGGTTGTTGACCTTGTTTGACTGCCAATAAGCTCCATGTCACCCTCAAATACTCCACATAAACTTGCATGTCACATTAAAGTCTAAAATCTCCTAGTTTATGGTTCATGACTCTTCCAAGATATTCTATTTGATGTTGTGCTACCTAAATTTGATCCTACTAAAGGTTGCGGTGGGGTTTAGGAAGTCTTGAAGACTTCATAAAACAAATCAACCACTCTTCACTAAGATACTTCACAAAAAAATATGTCTTGTTAAGAGCTGAAAATGGTACAAGTGTTGGCCAAGTAATAAAGCGGTACAGTTGTGTATAGAGGCAACAAATAAATTATAAAATATTTCATTCTATAATTCTCTCTAAACCTTCAAACTCAAAAATTCATCTTGCTTGGAAGACTTCAATTTTTTTAGAAGCCTCCAATCATCAAAGCCAAGTGTGAAATTTATGTGATTCCATTATGATCAACTATGGAAGATATTGCACCACCAAAATTGATTTCCCTTAGGGTTTTCATCCTAAGGTTTTGCTCTACAAGAAGCTTTGAAAATCCACAATAACGAAATAAAAACCAAGCATCACTCAAATGAGACCCTTAAACCCTTTTTATAATATTCTTAGAAGTTTTTGAAAATTAAATTTAATCACTTAATTAAACCTTTTTGTTTCGTAAAGTGACTATTTCATATTCAAGATTTTGGGCTTTACTCACTTTTACAACCACCTTAAAATAATTAATTTAAGTCGTCTCTTAATTTACTTTTTTGACAACTTACAATTTAATAGCATTTTTTTCTTGCACAATCAATTGAAAAATGTTGAAATAGTTTGAAAGTGAAAATTGAAGGTGCCAATATACTCAAGAGCTCATCGGAGATCCGACTTACTAAAAATACACACTTTTCCAAAACTAACATTTTCTTCCAAGATGTTTTGAAAGCATCTGAAGTGTTGGAACTACTCCCAAAAAGCATCAATAGATTCAACAAAATCCCTAGAGCTCAATAAAAATAATTAAATTCCATTTTGAAAAGGTTGGTGCTCTATGAGATAATTGGAGCTAACTACGATGCAAGAGTGACCAAAAATAGGGACATTATAGTTCCCCCTTCGCGAAGATTGGTTATCCTCAAGCAATAACAACTTAGACATTGATTGATCCTATATGAAGCTCAATGTGACCTCAAGATCCTAGATCAATCTCAAGAAGGTCTCACCATGCTATTGTTGCACAACTCTGATTACTACTAGAATACCATTGTTCCAAGCCTACACTCTCCTTTCTAGTAACTAAAATAAAAAGTCATCCTAATAAACAAAATTGGAATACCTATAAGGAATAGATTGTGTCATATAAAATACCCCATTCCAAAGTATCTCAATACAATCAACATCTACAATCCCATTGTCTAACATGATCCTAGGTAATAGGTAAATTAATCCGTTAAATAAGAGAGCATGATTTTCAACATAGCTTAATATGGTGTCCCAAAAATGATGTTGGCTAATCCCTATCAATTGGCTGATACAATTTATGGCAATAGTGTTACAAATGAAATTTAAATTCATAGCTATCCCATAAATGCTTCCACTATCATAAATTGATAGTATCTCATTACCACTCAATATTCAAGTGTAATGCAACCCCATGCACAACAATCCACAAAATTAATTGTAATCATCATCGTAACATATGGAAATACAAAGGTTATCAACATAAAGTGATTGCAACAACTAGTACTCACCTATGTGGAAGTTAGAAATATTTGAAGCATGCTTGAAAGACCCCCCACAATACGCTACCATAAAATCTACAATTACTCAAAATCAATCTACTCAATGAAAAATCTTATTGAAATCAACATTGTAATATTAGGGCAACAACTACAATGATGAAATATTCTTGTATGCATAGGAGATGTGAGCATGGAAAATATTGAAAGGACTTCTCCATTGACTAGATTACCTCTACCATTCAACTCCAATAGGAAAATACACTACACTTTTGGAAATAATTTTCAATCCTTTTGTATGCAAGTAACAAAATTCATGTATTGGCTAATTGGAAGGTGGATAACTCTACATCTGAAATCTTGTCCAATGACCTTCCATAAATAGTTCCTTAGAAAACTACAACCACCATTCTTCCTTCTTTGGTAGGTGATCTATCAAGATAATCACCAGTCAAAATTGTATCATTCTTGATCACATGACTACACACATCACTCAAACTTGATTTATTGTTTGCATGTGAACCAAGGGGCCAATCATGATAGAAATTATTCTTAATCCATTCAATTTATGGAAATCCACCATCCCTATTCCGAGTCATTATCATAAGACTGAAAACTTCACTCGGATCCCATATCTTGTGATTATAAAAAACATCATAATAAAATTTCTCCTCTAACCTTGTGAGATTATGCTCCTGATGTTATTCCCATAGGCTATCAACATGTTGAATCTTTGTGCTATAAGGAACACTAAAATTATTATGCAATATTCCATGAATTTTGCATTCTTATTCATGTTTCTAAGGGTACCAAATTATAAAATTCCTTGTGAAGCTCATCAATTCCTTTAATTATCTACTTGATTTCCATGGTCCTTGTTTTAGATGCTTGTTCCTTAGGTGTAGCTACAATAGATGAATGATTTTCAACTTTCAACTTTGTAGAGTGAAAAATGAACCAAACTTAGCTCTAGGTTAAGTTCATCAACGTCTTTCTCCTTAACTCAAAAAACTTGATAGCATGATCCCTATCTAAAAGTAAGTTCAAGTAATATGATTTCATTGTTCTTGAATCTTCTTTGACTACCTACAAATTTGCAAGAGAAGATACTCTTGCAATGCCTTTTTATATCTTCGCCACCTGGGCCTTCCAAAAGAGATCTTCAATGAATTTTTTGTGTTATCAAAATGTGTGAGGGTTGCAACAACCTTATCTTTAGTGACAATCAACTAATTCTTCAAATTATGTAACTCATTGTGCCTTTGATAAAAATCAGCTTCACACAATAAATTTTTTTATTTGTCTTGAAGAACATGACTCTTAAATTAAGTTATCTATATGATATCTTCTTTGCATATTTTTTTTTCTAAGTTTAGGACAACACTGTTCTCAAAAGGAAAATTATCATAAGATTTCCCTTCATCATATTTTGGTGGCAAAACACTTGGAACCCATGGACTTATGAGCTGATGGTTTTGATCTGAAATATTATACTCATTGTGTTCCATGTGAATTGTTATTTCCTTAAAAAAAATCACTTTCCAAATCAAAAAAGTTGAGGCTAACATGAACACTCTTCTCCATAAGTTTTGTTTGGAAATCTACAATACAATCAAATTCATCATGCTCTTTTTCTAAAATTTCATTAGTGATCCCAACAATTTTATCATTTTCTTTCATTCTATTGGTGTCAACAAGGAAGCTAATAGTCTCAAAAATATCATTGATTTTCTCTAAATTTGTATCCAAAGTTGTTGAAATGACACCTTCATTAAACATATTCCCAACATATGTAGACATATGCGTTTCAATGGAGTAATTCTAGAGCTTTTTCATACATACCTTTGTTGGAGTGAAGATGGCACTAAGAGAGGGGGGGAGGAGGGGGGGGAGGGGCGGGTGGTGAATCAATATCTTAAACAGTTTTAACATTTGCCAAAAAATTAAACTTAGATAATATATGCTCTCAAAATTTCAATGATAAATGCATTCATGAGTTGAATGCAACCATTAAATAATAGAAATGAGAGTATCAATGCAAAACAATGAACATAAAAAAATTATCATAATGAAGCAAGGATACCACAAATGAGACCATGAGACAAAAGATTTGTTGAGTGGAAAACCCTCATGGGGTAGAAAAACCACTCCTAAAATGCTGCCATCCTGGCTTAAATTTGAGAACCACTTCTTGCATTGCCTTACAGGCAAATTTCACAACATCTACTCAAGGAGCACCAACCCCTCATTTAGAAACACCCATTTCAAGGAGCACCAACCCCTTATTTAGAAACACCCATTTCAAGGAGCACCAACCCCTTATTAAATATTAGAACAATAATACATCAAAGGGTTTCTCTATTTCAATACAACTCACATAGAGCCTCTTAATCAAATACCCCTAATATCCTAAAGGTTCTCAATTGAACCTTCAAAATACCAAACATATTCAAAAGAAAAGAATCACTCTACATTCTCTTTTTAGATTTTCAATTTTAGAAGTTATCACATATAACTTTTAAGAACAGTCAATACAAAAACAGTGATCAATCACCGTGTATCTATCTTCTTTCAAAAAGCACATATTCTTGTTTTTGAATCTTCACCCAAGGGTTTTCAGGTAAGACAGAGTGTCATAACCATTTTGATCTATGAACCCTAACCATAACAAAATCTGCACCAATAATATCATGTGTTCTAAGAAAAACCAAAATACACCAATAATAAATCATCTATCTTTTGAAAAGAATTGAAAGAACATAAAACCCTTATGAATCTATTTACAAATGAACTTCCAAATTTGATGACAGGTGGAGAATAATCAGAGACGCATCTATTTCCTTCACATAACATTTTTCATGCTGATAAAAGCAGAAGTATATCACTGCTAGGGCCTGAAAAAGATTTGTAACTGAACCCCTATCATCATGAACCCAATAACCAAAAATAAACAATTCTTTCAGAATACCCATAATGGGAAAAGTATAACTGAAATCAAAGCATTCTTTTCTGACAGAGATAATTAAGTAACCACCTATCCTTTTTCAGATTTGAGAAAAAAACAATAACTCTCTTTTTTAAAACAAATACCAAATGATGGAAGAGATACCTGAACAAGCACGAAGCTGAAAAAAATGCATGAGAACCTGTATCGAAGTCTTTACCAACCCAAAAGAAGGAAAACTAGCAAATCTCCTTCCAAACTCGAGCCCTCACCCAATGAGAAACGACAGACCAAGTAACCAACCACGAATAGCTCTTACAATGAGCTTAATCTTCTATCTTTTGAGTTGCAACAAGTAATCATCAAAGAAAGAGCAGTTACACATTCTTCATGGTGGTGACTAGGGTTCCAATCCCTAGCAAAGTGAAAAGAAAAAACTGACTTTTCCCTAACCTTTCAAGATATTCGATGACTTTGTTGGAGTTAATGAATCATTAAGTCCAAAGTAGCAATACATAATAATAAACAACTTACTAAAATGTTGATGAGTCTGTAGTCAAACATTTTACCATGGAGGTCGACATTATAATCACTTTGACAATTGCTCCAAAATGACAATCCATATTATCACTTAATAAGCTTTATTCAATGACCAATGATTTCCAAAAAAACGATAAGCATAGAGACATATAATGGTTGTCAATTGCACTCAACCAATAATTATATACAACATAATTTACAGTAAGTCAATAAATCAAGTGCCTAATAAGAGATATATCACCTCTAACAAATGCTTAAGGAAATCCAATAGGGTTTACTTCATTTTAAATGCCGACTCCTATATGCCTTTATAAGAGATGACCTTTGATAAATACTTTTATTAATATAGGTCATAGTGATAATACCATAATGCTCGAAGCCTTAGACAGATTTCATATGCCAAATATATCAATAATACCATCAAACAAATAACGTTGCTTGAACCTAATATGTATTCAATGCTCCCAAGTAATGTGAGTTCAAGATGGCTTTAGAGTCTTTAGAAAGACATGAGTATAATGATGTCAATGAGCCAAGATTCATAGAACAAGGTGAGTCAATAACCATTGATACCATGGAGATAAAATGATGCCAAGACGATATAGAATCAAATGACCATGTACTGAATGCCAAACCAATATCAACCCTGAAAGAATGATCATTTGAAACAATATACCTGCTGCATATACCTGAACCTAAAATTGAATTAGCAAGAACATGACCAGCCTGAATAACTTGTATCTATCAAGATAACTAAGTCACATATCTGAAACTAATGCATGCCCTGTCATAAAGAACACCATGTCAAATATCAGTACCATCATGTAAAAACTGAAACTTGAAAGAGCATGCAATGAACCAGGAGTATCACCATATGATCCAATATATATCATCAATAAGACAGCTGAATACTGAATATGGAGAGAATAAAGATCCTGAGAGACCAAATCTGAAGCAGTCAAACCATGAGACCCAAATCAAGTGGATTTTTCATCAAGGACAAACCATGATCACAACTGAGAATCAACAAACTCCCCCTTTGTCCTTGATGGAAAAACACAAATGACTCTCCCCCTTTTTGCCCTAATGACAAAGAATAAAAGGAGAATACTGTGAAATGCCATGAATATAAACAACTGAGAGTCCAACCAACACATATCCAGCTGAAAGTATGAATCAAGAATCAAAGATCAACCAATATATCATCACTTCATAATCAAACAACTTTGCTGCATATATCTCCTTGTGTTAATCACATGGATAAATAGAATATCTTTGCATTCACAACAATCCAAGACCCAGTCAAATTAGATACTTAAAGACAAATCACATTAGGAAGCTCCCCCTGATGCTTTGCATTAACTTTCCTTCACAAAAAAAACTTTATGGACTCACTAACTTCACATTTTAGTTGAAATTGCTTTGAATTTACAGTAAAAAATTGTTGGTTCTATATGCTGATTAGCAAAGAAGTTCAAAAAAATTGACTTTTTCATATAAATTATTATCACCATGTATTGTGTAGCCATAATACTGTCTCTGTTATCTGAATGCCACCTTGAAAAACTTTTGCTAACTTTATTTGTGGATATTGTTCCTGTATTTGGAGCCTGTAACACACTGCTACTTTCAACATGTAGTTGGTAGTGATCAAGTCACAATACTCACAAATAGATGTTACCTTATACCATGGAAACATCAACATGCAAATATCATAAAATCAAGTGCTGTGAGAAAAAAATATCAATGTATGCATCAATTGCACAACCTGCAAGTAGCAACTCACTATCAAAAATACAAAGGAATATCATTGTCAAGCACCTCAAGAATGAACTGAGAATATAATAAATACCACTTCCATACATCAATGACAAGCTGAGAATGCATAGATCACCATACTATATTACAACCAAACACCAAAAGTATTTTGTACCATGGGAATGAAATATGAAAGAAACCTCTCCCTATGATATAGCATTGTTCAATCACCACTCACAATTATCATTGCTTATTACTTGACATGTGTCAAAGCAACAAATGTTGCTTTCATTGATGTTATCCTATCTTAAGTAACTATCTCATGAAACCTGGATCATTAAACAGTTGTTATACCAACCAACAATCCAAACCATAATGCAATACCAAAATGCATATAACCCCATCCAGTGGAATATCAAACTGAACATGTCAAAGATGAACACTGATAATACTAAGAAGAACCATAGGTAACCATAATTTGAACCAACACTAGTAAAACAGTAGTAGTGTATCATCATAATACCAGTATGCATCATAAATTCATAGAAGCATACATAAGAATAGTTGAACCAGGAATGTAAAATAGACATGAAGTCTCCCCCTTAAACCATGCATACTTTTAAGAGTATTTAGACAAGACTGTTTCAAGAAGCCTTGTAGCCTTGCAACTAAACAATCAAAATTGGAATAAATTTCATTGTCATCTTAACAATAAGAGTCTCCTCAAAGCAACATTCATTGTACAATACTTTCATAATTCAGCCTTGCTATAAAGCAATTGCAAAAAATGATATCAAATGATTTTCCAAACTTTTCCATACCTTTGTCACCAATGAAAAAGCTTTACCAACATATCTACCAACATGGATTGAGCATAGGTACTGAATACATAATCCAATAACGAATCATATATATATAGCCATTGTATGGAACAGTATGAAATACTAAACCATTGAGTTCAAGAAATGCCACCTTTAACATAAATTAGCACCACTTTCATATCAGATTAAGAAGCATGACTAAACAGTGGATGTGTAAACTTACTGTCACCAAAGAACTATCATTGTACTTCAAACTTGAATTCCTTAACAACCTATAATAGATGATCTCATTATACACAGTACAATAATCATGATGAACTATGTTATATCCAAGGCTGTCAATATTTGAGAACTTTTATTTAACATAAACCTCCAATATCATATGCAGACCTTCATAAAAATTTCAACCAGAATAAAGCAAAATGAAAAATTGACATTTACCAAACATTTCTTAACTTCTTATACCACCAATAGCAAATGCATGTTGTCATACCTCATTCTTGACCTCATAGGGGGAAAATATGTTACCATAATAGACTCCCCCTGAGTCTTTGCTTCTTCTCAAGACCTGGATGACAACACCTGTGCAAGGAGTGCACAAGGAGTTTTCACAATTTCATCTTTATTGCTCTTCTTGTCATCTTGATTACACTTTCTTCTCCACACCAATGTAAACTTTTTCATTTGTTTGTTTAAAGTGTTAAGTCTGCATTTCTGTACTTTATGCCCAACGTTATTACATCTGAAAAAAATGATCTGATGATTATTTTGAGGAATAGAATACTTCCTATAGAAATTTCCAGCTTTGTTCCCTACATAATTATCACTTGTATTCATTCTACAATCTCTTCTTAAGTGACCAAAATTGTTACAATTGTAACACACCACATTCTCATTTCTAGAGACATTAGAATGATTCTTATTTGACCATCTCATGCAATCAATTTCCTTATGACCAAAGTCATTACAAACATAACAATATCCTTGAAAAGAATGATTATACCTAAATGACTGATTATGCCAAGGATGTGAAGATCTGAATACATTTCTCCTTTCTCTGTTAATACCTTTAAATTGTCTTCTAGCAACAGTGTCATCCTCTGATTTTGTTTTCTCTTCATTCTCCGGTGTAGCAGCATGGTGACCAAGATCAACCTTCATTCTTGGTGTAAACCTTTTTCCATCTATAGTAGCAAACACTCTTTTAGATTCTTCGACAGAGCTTTTTCCAACCTCATATCTCAATCCTGTAGGATCCTTAGAATGCTTTTTCCTGTCCAACATATCATTCAATAGATTATTACTACGATAAAATTTATGATTTTTACTTAATTGAATCTTGACATTTTCAAGCTCTTTCCTTAATGCAACTATTTCTCCTTCAAGTTTTTTACATTCAATTTTTTTAACCTCCAAATCAGACCTTACAACATCTGCTATCCTCTTACATTCTTCAATTTCAATTTTCTAACTTATAATCATGTCATCTTTAAGAGTTAGTTCTTTTAACAAGGAATCATTATCTAAACTTTTCTTCAATCAAGCAATCTCATTTTCTAGTTTATTACACAATTCATTTTTGTCTTTTAACTTGAATTCCAATCCCTCTTCAGTCCTTTTTCTATAAACCATTTCAGCTTTCAGAAATTCCATAATCTTTTTATCATCATTATGATTTTGTATTACACTTTTATTGACACTAACACTTTGTTGTAAGCGTACCTTGAGATCCTGATTTTCTTGTTTAAGATTTTTAAGTTCATCTAAGGCAACAAGCAGTTCTCCTTCCAAATCAACTTCAAAATCATCACCTTCACATTCCTTTTCACCAAATTCTTGTTCAAAGTCATTTACTAAGTGATCTCCTTCTTCTCCAATTGCAGAATCACTTTTAGTATCAAATGACAGGGGTATTTTCTGAGACAAAACTTCACTAGACTTGACAGGGACTGATTGATCAACTTTTTCCTTGACACTAGTGGTTTTCTTTTGACTTTTGTTTCTTTTACACTTAGCCATAACGAATACTCCATGATCAGTAAACCCTAAGTTGGTTAGACTTATGCACGGGTATGGATCTATACACCAACATCAATTGAAACTAGATATGTCTCCATAAAACACATAGTATGTATCATTCAAACAAAAGTACTTTCTTGAACTTGTGACATGTTTGAAAAACTCCAAAATCGGAATCAATCCTAAGTGGTTTAGACCTATATGAGGACCCTACGATCTGATACTAATTGTTGAAGTGAAGATGACACTAAGAGGGGGGGTGAATCAATGTCTTAAACAATTTTAACATTTTCCAAAAAATTAAACTTAGATAATATATGCTCTCAAAATTTCAATGATAAATACATTCATGAGTTGAATTCAACCATTAAATAATAGAAATGAGAGTATCAATGCAAAACAATGAACATAACAACATTATCATAATGAAGCAAGGATACCACAAATGAGACCATGAGACAAAAGATTTGACGAGTGGAAAACCCTCCTGGGGTAGAAAAACCACTCCTAAAATGTTGTCATCTTGGCTTAAATTTGAAAACCAGTTCTTACAATGCCTTACAAGAAACTTTTAGAGCAACCACTCAAGGAGCACCAACCCCTCATTTAGAAACACCCATTTCAAGGAGCACCAACCCCTTATTGAGAAACACCCATTTCAAGGAGCACCAACCCCTTATTAAATATTAGAACAAGAATACATCAAAGGGTTTCTCTATTTCAATACAACTCACATAGAGCCTCTTAACCAAATACCCCTAATATCCTAAAGGTTCTCAATTGAACCTTCAAAATACTAGACATATTCAAAAGAAAAGACTATCACTTTGCATTCTCTTTTTAGATTTTCAATTTCAGAAGTTATCACATATGACTTATAAGAACAGTCAATACAAAAACAGTGATCAATCACCGTGTATCTCTCTTCTTTCAAAAATAACATATTCTTGTTTTTGAATCTTCACCCAAGGGTTTTCAGGTAAGACAGAGTGTCATAACCGTTTTGATCTATGAACCTTGACCATAACAAAATCTGCACCAATAATATCATGTGTTCCAAGAAAAACCAAAATACACCAATAATAAATCATCTATCTTTCGAAAAGAATTGAAAGAACATAAAACCCTTATGAATCTGTTTACAAAAATGAACTTCCAAATTTGATGACAGGTGGAGAATAATCAGAGAAGCATCTATTTCCTTCACATAACATTTTTCATGATGATAAAAATAGAAGTATATCACTGCTAGGGCCTGAAAAATATTTGTAGCCGAACCCCTATCATCATGAACCCAATAACCAAAAATAAACAATTCTTTCAGAATACCCATAATGGGAAAAGTATAACCGAAATCAAAGAATTCTTTTCTGACAGATATAATTAAGTAACCACTTATCCTTTTTTAGATTCGAGCAAAATCCAGTAACTCTCTTTTTTAAAACAAACACCAAATGATGGAAGAGATACCTGAACAAGCACAAAGCTGAAAAAAATGCATGAGAACCTGTATTGAAGTCTTTACCAACCCAGAAGAAGGAAAACCAACGAATCTCCTTGCAGACTCGAGCCCTCACCCAATGAGAAATGACAGCCCAAGTAACCAACCACGACATAGACAATGAGCTTAATCTTTTGTCTTTTGAGTTGCAACAAGTAATCATCAAAACAAGAGTAGCTACACATTCTTCATGGCGATGGCTAGGGTTCCAAACCCTAGCAAAGTGAAAAGCACAAAGTGACTTTGCCCTAACCTTTCAAGTTATTCAATTACTTTGTTGGAGTTAATGAATCATTGAAGTCCGAAGTAGCAATACATAATAATAAACAACTTACTAAAATGTTGATGAGTCCGCAGTCAAACATTTTACCATGGAGGCCGACATTATAATCACTTGATAATTGCTCCAAAATATCGATCCATATTATCACTTAATAACCTTTATTCAATGACCAATGATTTCCAAAAAACCGACAAGTATAGTTCCTCTTTGGGGATTTTTATTTATTTATTTATTTATTATCCTATGTTACTTAGTTTGAGGCTTTCTCCTTGTTTTCAAATTGCTGGCATATGTGGTGTAATGTGAAATTTGTAAACTGCCATATCCCGGGGGGTTCCTTGGCAGGGCGTATAGGGGAGTAGATGCACTGGGGAATCATCTTGAAAGGGGTTGTAAATGGTACCGGTATGGGACGGTCATTGATCCATTCTCCCCCTCGTTCTATGATTGTTCCTATCTATACAAAGGAGTCCTTAGAGAAGGACATCAAGATCATCTTTTTGATTTTCTATGGTATCCAGGAATATCCATCCTTGTAAACCCCATTGTGTGAGCTTTAAGTTGTAAATTATGTGATTGTATGAGGACAAGCGCACCCATTGGGAAGAGCATCCTTGCTATTGTTGTGTGTACATGTGAAATTGCAAGTAAATGTGATGTGACATACCTATGAACTATGTGAGGAGGATAGTAACAAATGATGCAAGTTAATATTCCATGAGACATGGTATGAGTGCCATGATTATAAGGTAAAATATCAACTTAAGGACATATTTGGACAAAATGTGAAGCTAGCAATCCTAAGAAATGATGGGCTATTGACATAAAATATATATGTCAAAGGTTGTTAATTCATTTAGATATATTGTTGTATTGAAGTTGGTTACATTGTTAATAGATTAAAGATACATGGATGGTTGTTAGCTTTTGTTGAATTAAGTGTGTATCAGATAAAGGTTCTATTGTGATAAATTTTGTTTGTGTATTTGAATGTTTAAATCATGGAAGAGATTGTCTCTAATGCATGCTTATAGTTGAATGTTTTGGTTATTTCATCAAGAAAGAAAAGTAGTTAGTATGTTTAATATGTTAATGTATGTTACTATATGGAGATTATGTTCCAGACCCTAATGACTTCTAGGAGGAAGTCTAAGCTAAGGGGAGGGGGATGTAAGACCCAACTTCGTATGTACTTAATACAACCATAATTTGTTATATGTTTTTCTTGAATTGATGATTAAATGTACTGTGGATAATAAATAAGGTGATCTTTTGGCAATATTCTTGCATATCATTTTGACATTATGTTTTATTTTCATTACCATGGAAGTGGATTGCACTCATATACCATGGAATGCAAATTAGATTCTAAATGAATTATTATATAGTTAAAGTTTAGAATGTTCAACTAACAGATTAATGTGATATAGAATTGATGCTCACGATCACGTTGGTAATGTGCAGGAAGCAACGATGTTAGCATGAGAAAAGAGAACCATCAAGAGTGAATCAAAAGATTACTTTGTAAGGATATAAATTTGACCCCATTCGGGGCCTAGAAACAAGTGGAGCTAACATATTGGAGGACTAAGGGTGTGAGGGAATTTAGTTGGGATTCATGTGAGGTGTAAGTGGGGAGTAGGTCTTGGAACCCCTAGCTAAGTTTGAAACTCGGATGGAACCTTGAGTGGGATTTTAATGAGAGTTGTTGGTCAAATTTTTGGGTTAGGGTGCAAAAATAAACCCCCTAGGGTCTATACCATAGTGGTAGGGGTCAAGTAGGCATACAATAGTGCTTCAAAGACATGATTTGACCCTTGAAAAGTCCTCATAATGATGAGTGAAGAATTTTGAGGAGAGGATGGGGTGGAAAGATGGAGGGGTTGTCCAAGTGCATGTATTTTATTTGATAAGGAAAAGACCCTAATTTATGAAGGAAAGTACACTCCACACATCCCCATCCAAGAGTTGCAAGTTGAAACTTCTATATATTTTTTGAAGAAGGAGTGGGGTGATACCCACTTCTCCTCTTGGAGAACTTGAGTGGAGATGAGGAGCCCCTCTCTTTGGAGAGGTAGTGATCAAGGTGGCTTGGCTTGGAGAGGAAAGGTGGATACAAGAGTTCAATTCCTTCATCTAAAAGAAAAGAGATAAGATCTTCCTAACCCCATTTACCCTTGTTTATTGGTTGTAAAAAGGTGACATTATTTAGAGCATGGCTGAAAATAGAAAGTAGAAAACTTAGAGGCATGAAAATTGTGCTATGTTAGCTTAATTCCCTTGTAAAATTGAGAAAAGACTCCATTTATCATCATGGAGCTAAAATAATTTCTTGCTCGGGGGTATGGCTAGAGTCCACGGGGCTCCATGATGCCATTACGGTAGGGTGGAGAGCAAGCCTGATTCAGTTGTTTGTCATTCTTTGTTTGACTAAAAATTAGTTGGTAAGATGGGAAGCTATTATTTTGTTGTAATATGAAGGATAGTGGGAAAAGAGCGAGTCTTTGTTTATCAGTTTGCTACTCATTTATTTATGTGTGTAATTATAATGTGGAATGGTGAATATATTATGATCTTGTGTTAACGTGTTTGAAGCAAAGAGTTGTTTGTTTTGTTTGTTTGGTTCAAAGGAAATATATTGTTTTGCTTGCATCTCAAATAATAGAGTATTAAAATCAAACAGTATATGTATAGATCTCTTAGAAATTGCCTATTTAGAGAAATTAAAATGAACAAGGTTTAAATGAAGTTTTGGTAGTAAGAACGCAATTTCCTTTTAAGTTGTTTCATTTAATCTATATCCTTCCCTGTTGAAATTTACTTAATGTAGTCATCAATCTCATCAAAGAAATCCATAAGGGAAATAAAAATTAATCTATGTAGATGCGGAGTAAGAACAAATAGATTCAATGTAACTAGGGCCCTCTTTGCAGTTTGATTCTTACATCAGCCTGTTCATGCAAAATAAATAAATAGAAAAACTGAGGTAATAACAGGGCTCGCACTTGGCAGAATAGGGTATACCTTGGTCTTATACAAAAAAACTACCTGTCTTGAGTACCCATCAAATCTGATAGTCTTTTTACCTTGCAGAACCGAGCAGTTATGTATGTGAGAAAATAAACATATATGTATGTGGATGGAAAACAAAAAAATGTGTGTTGTGGGATCTATGAAGTAAAGCCATTGGCGGCTATGGACAAAATGGTAGGGTGAACAGGAGGCCTGCCAGTTCAAAATTCATCTCTTAAATAAATTTAGCTCCCAGTGGGCATAACACAACCATTGACCATATTAACGACAATGAGTCTCATCTTGAGGAATCGCACATAATCAACCACATTCCTACAAAATACCAATTAATGGATTAGCTTCCATGCACTCTAGTTGAGTCTACAATAATTTTCATTCCCCATCAAGCCTATACTAAGTCGCATAGAGGTGCAGTATCGTGATGCACAAGCATCTCATAACCAAGCAACAGTTTGTATCGTATATATCTCATGGCAACAAACGTTCCAAAAACGTAGCTAGAAAAATAGGCTTTCTCGCTGAACCATGCCAACATGCTTTGGTAACTAATGTCAGTACCATCATTTCTTTTTCTAAACTTCAATGAAATAACACCTTAGCCTTGGCTAAAGCGATAACGTGCGGGCTCATGGCAGCAGTCGTAGGGATCTCAACTTATATTACCACTGTGTCTCTAATTTCCATGATTACCACAGTTGGTATCCTCACTAGCTTGAGAAATGCCTCTTTTCCCGTGCATAAGAGTTGAACCATAAGATGAATACTCATAAAATCATAAAAGGGTTGTTAGAACAGAGCGCTCAAAAAATTGACACAAATCTTGTTTGTGTTAACTTCTAACTCCTCTAGGTTGTACTTCCATCCAAGTGATGAGTAAGAGTTGTATAGAAGAGGTCCATTTCTCATTAAGACTGCGCCATCCCTGCCACCAAGATCAACTAACATTTTAAGATATTAATTTGTATTCGGCGTCGATCTCCAATACATTTATTGGGTGTCAGGCCATCGTTGAGGTCACTGCAATTGCCTTAATGCATGCACTAATAAATAGGAGAGGGTGAGCCACACCGTTTCACAATAAAAATTTTTGTCGACTACTTGCATAATAAATGTTGTGGTGAGTATGTTTCATTAGTCCCTCCCAGGCAAGTCAATCACTTAACAACTCCCTCGAGTTGCACAGGGATGAATTATCCTAAAATTGAATCTCAACCATAGACAATACAAGCAATCAATGCTATTCCTCCTTTTCGTGTTGAATTGGCGAACGTTGAACCATTGTTCGAGGATAGTATTTTTTGCTGGAAGCGGATAACATTTATCTTTGACTGTCGTGCAACAAATCCTTCAGTACTTTTTGCAGATCTCATGCCTCCATGGTCGTTGCGAGTCTTTAATCCTCCACCCAATTAAAATTTCGGCCATCTGCAAAACTCTGTCCATATGTGTGAATTTACCTACAACATTGTGTCAGAAAGTGACCAAAGCAAGTACCTATCTTTCTCATTTAAATTTAGTAACAGCTAAGATAATAAGATACCTTTCTTTTCTCCACGACTCTACAACATGTTGATTGTCCTTGATGACACTGTAATGGGGAAATTATTGATTTGTGGGTAAAAATACCAAATTTAAGCTGGTCTCCTCGGTCCTTCTGCCCCAGTTCACTATCGCCAGCCTGAGGATCAAAGCATGGATTTTCTTTTATCTTTTATGCAAATAAGACTTCATTAATATAAATACATGATATGTGTATGTAAAGAAAACATTGGAACCAATTATGCCCTTCAATGCACTCATGAATAACCTGGTATAATACCATGAAAAACGATCTAAACAATATTACCAATACTAAATGCAGTAATGATAATGTCCTTCACCAAGCCGTAGATCTGCGCAAGTTTATTTATAATAGTTGCCAATAACTATATTATTGTTGAGGGCGAGTTAAGGACAAAATTAATTACGAAGATGTTTGTAAAATTAAACAATGAAAATATTCTGTAGTTATGAAATTAAAAAAAATATACCACTACTTTGGTTGACATTGCCATCTTCTCCCAGCCACCTCACTCTGTGTTTCTCGGTCAATGATCTTCTTAGCGATTAGGGTTTTCTTATTTCCTCATGTTGTTTTACTGACGTGAAACTTTGGGGCGTAGTCTCTCTTTTTTTAAGATTAGGGTAAAAAAAAAAAGTAATAATAATAATTTCCCCAAACTCTTTGGCTTCTCTTTCACGTGAATTTTAAAATGGGCATCAATATAATAAAGTGCTGAAATACGCTTGATTTTTCTTAGGGAGAAAATTAATGGCTTTAAAGATTGAATTTAAAATGGGCAAGCAATGAAATAAATATATTATATAATTGTGAGTAATTTATCAAAGTAAATTTTGGGTCATCTACATATTTATATTCAGGCAAATATTAGTGCTATTACTGTAGCAAGGCAATAAAGATAATTTGTAATATTAATATTAGAAAGGATATTATTACATTAGTAATTATTATTAACCATGTAAGGGTAATATTGGTATCCACATAAATATTAGAAGTATTGATATTAAGTTACTTACATATATTAATAAATGTAACATTTATATTCAACAATAATATTGATGACAAATATGGTGTTAATTAGTTCAAAGGATAATCTTAGTGTTAAGTTAACATTATTAATCATCCATACAATATTAATAATAATGTTTAGGGGAGCAATAATATTTGTAATGCCAAATTAAAATATAATTATTACTATAATTTTACCAAATGTAAATAAATGCTAGTTGTTGAAATTGTATTTCGAATAAATATTTATGATCTTTGTAAATTGTAAACTTTCATGTTTAACCTCTGCACTATCTTAAATTTACCTTTTTATTTACCTTGTTTACCTTTTTATTATATTATTAACATTGGTATCGCTTAAAAGATTATTACTAATTTATTTATTATAATTCTAAATAGTTAGCATGCCCTTATTAATAATCATTAAATAATGAAAGTTACTAGCAATGAGAGAGAAAAAAAAAAGTTGCAATTTTCTAGCAAAAATTTATGGGCATGACACATAGAGACATATGATGGTTGTCGATTGCACTCAGCCAAGAATTATATACAACGGAATTTACACTAAGTCAATAAATCAAGTGCCTGATAAGAGATATATCACCTCTAACAAATGCTTAAGGAAACCCGATAGGGTTTACTTCATTTTAAATTCTGACTCCTATATGCCTTTATAAGAGATGACCTTTGATAAAGACTTTTATTAATATAGGTCATAGTGATAATACCATAATGCTCGAAGCCTTAGACAAATTTCATATGCCAAATATATCAAAAAAATAATCAAACAAATAACATTGCCTAAACCTAATATGTATTCAATGCTCCCAGGTAATGTGAGTTCGAGATGGCTTTAGAGTCTTTAGAAAGACATGAGTACAATGATGTCAATGAGCCAAGATTCATAGAACAAGGTGAGTCAATAACCATTGATACCATGGAGATAAAAAGATGCCAAGACGATATAGAATCAAATGACCATATACTGAATGCCAAACCAAGATCAACCTGAAAGAATGATCATTTGAAATAATATACCTGAACCTGAAACTGAATTAGCAAGAACATGATCATCCTGAATAACCTGTATCTGTCAAGATAACTAAGTCACATATATGAAACTAATGCATGCCTTGTCATAAAGAACACCATGTCAAATATCAATACCATCATGTAAAAAAAGAAACTTGAAAGAGCATGCCATGAACTAAGAGTATCACCATATGATCCAACAGTAAACATCAAGAGCCAGTAAGTATATATCATGAATAAGATAGCTGAATACTGAATATGGAGAGCATAAAGATTGTGAGAGACCAAATCTGAAGTAGTCAAACCATGAGATCCAAATCAAGTGGATTTGTCATCAAGGAAAAACCATGATCACAACTAAGAATCAACAACCTCTCAAGATAATACATTTCCTCCAACAAAAAAAATCTACTATGAACTCCTTTTCCTTTTCTTCCTCATGCTCCTCATTTTTCCAATAAGGTTTTAATTTCTAATCACACCAAGAAAACACCATTTCATCTAAGAACTCTTCAATTGATAAGGATTCTTGGTCATCCTTCCACTTGTTATTCAATAAGATAGATAAAAGTGATTGTGGCATCATTACTTTCATTAACAATCAAAGTCACAATGGACTACATGGTTGTTATAACATTATTTGCATGGTATTTTCTTATGGTAGCAAAGAAATGGTGAATTTTTTTTAAAATTTGATCTTCACAACCCATATCTAACATGATGTTACCTAATCTGATTTTTGAAAATATTTTTGTACACTAAAATATCCCAAGTCTCCGAGCGTCATTTTTCCTGGTCGTCACCTTTTGATAATTGAATAATTTTAATTATTCAATTATGTTCGATCATATTCCTCTATTAATTAAATAATTTTTAATTATTTAATTGATTCACCTTCTCATTTCTATCCTGATCAATTAAAATTATTTAATTGCGCCACTAATATATCCCTTTCTCCAATAATTAAATAAATTATTTATTTAATTATTTGTCTTGCATCCATAGTCAGATAATAATTATTTCTCTTTATTCTTTTATACTTAAATAATTGATGAAATTATTTAATTATGTGTCATTCCTCCCTTTTGAATAAATAATTAAATAATTTAATTATCCATGTCTAATTTCTATCTCCTCCTTTAATTAAATTTTAAATCTTGTCCATTTTCGAATAAATAATTTAAAACAAATTATTTATGCATCTCTTCTAGTCAAAGATGCCCTATCATTAACCCCTGTCATGGCTTTCATTGTTGTCATAGCCATTGGGCATCATAGTCATCAGCGTCATACCTGTCATAGTAACTTCATGAATGGCATATTCTTGGTGCATCAATTCTAGGTCGTTGATCTAAGCATCTTTCTAGAATCTCGATCTAAACCCTCCATTTTGTAACCCCCATCTCATTCATTCTCATCCGTTGATCTTGGAATCCTTCTAGAGGATTAATCTCAGTCGTCCATTCGAAAGGTTGTCTATAAAAGCAACCTTTCTCCTCCATTTTCAATTTAACAACTAATTGTCTCCAACTTTCTACTTACTATTTTGCAAGTATTTGCACATGTGCAACAATAAATCCGAGGGCAAAGATTGCAAAAATGAGAAATAGGAGAGCAAGGGAAGTGATTCAAGATTCAAGCATGGGGAGTATTGTGATTTAGTGTTGTTATTTTCTCATGCTTTCATTGTTTTCTTTTGTTTAGGTGTGGTTAATGGTCTAGAGGTGTTAGCTATCACTATTCTAGGCTAGAAACTAAGAAACCCCATTTTACATTGGTAAACCCAACGTGAATCTTACAATTTTGCAGAGAAATTCGTTTTTTTTCTTGTTTGTTTTTTCTGTTTTGCAGGTTACAACCAAGAATTCACACAAAATCTCATCATCTTATTTGAGCATATAAAAATGGGCGCATGAAATATTAAAAAGCAATTATCTTTCTTTTGTAGGTCTCACTTTTAACTTTCTGAAACTTCAAACGGTTTGAAATTTTGACATGTTTTGAGAAAGTTATGGTTGTTTTAGTGCTCACACTGTTTTAGTGCTTGCAACTTTCTAAGATTTAGTTGTTAAGATCCAAATTTTCTTTTGTTTATAACAGTTTTGTTGTGCAGGATTTTGCCAAACTATTTCTGGGTTTTGAAGGTCTATGTCTTAGCTTTCCATAGATTTTTATGGTTTCAATTTTTTTTAAGTTATCACTATTTTAGTTTGCTATTTTTATTCAATTTTTTTTTGGTTTATTGATGTTTTGTTTTCAGTGTGTGGCTTTCATCAAGAAGATCTAACTTGTGGTTTTGTAGTATTTTTGGCTTGTTTTGGATAAGAAATGTTTTGTGTGTTTTTCAACACACTTTTTGAAGAGCTAAAATTGCATTTCATTCATTAGATTTAAAATTTACAACAAATTGCATATTTCATTCATGGGCTTAAAATTTACAACAAATTGCATATTTCATTCATGGGCTTAAAATGAACAACAAATTGCATTTTCCATTCATGGGTTTAAAATGAACAACAAATTGTATCTTCCACATTCATAAGGTTTAAAAAGAACAACAATCTTCATTTTTCACTCATGGGTGTTAAAATAAACTTGCATGTCACATCATCGGTGTAAAATTTATAAAGTGTCTTCAAATCTTAAGCAAAGGTTTAAAATTTAGAATTGTCTTTTTTCACATAGATTTAACTAGGGGGTTAATAAACCACTATTTTTTGTGCTTGTAAGATGGTAGGTATATGCTCTCACCTTGTGCACACTCGGTGATTAGAAAGCCAAACCCATCCAATTTTTTGTTCACCCATTAGAAGGGTCTACCTTGGTGGGAAAAAGTACTCACCCCAAGGGACGATCCTAAGTGATAACGGGTTAAATCCAAGTCCTTTTGAACCGCTATAGAAATTTGTGATGCAAGGAAAGTTTACAATCAACGGGACGTGGTACGTGATAGCTCTCCCTTAGTATCTTTATGATATGTAACTCCTTGTTCTAAGGGTAGGGAGACCTCCTGAGGTATTTTATCATAGTAACCCCTGAACTAGATGCCCTTACTAGACACATCTTGTTTGTAGCAACTAAAACCCTTCATTTTGCTGGTGCAGGAGGTCAGACCTCCGAAGCCGTCCTACATACTCGCGGTTCTTAGTAGAGATGAAGAGTTCGTCATGGGAGATTCAAGAGAACTCGAAGCTTGGTTGACTAGGAGAAGTGAGTGTCATGGAGGGGAGCCAGTGTGGCTAAGCTTCTAAGTCATCCACTAAGAATAATCACAACTGGTTAATCCAAGTGGGAATTCAACAAATATTTCCCTTGCCAACCTTAGGATTTTGCTTGTATTCTTTAAAAAATCAAATGTTTTTACATCAAACCAGTCCTCAAACAAAGTGCTTGATATTGTATGTTGTGTTTGCCAAGACAAATTTCATCAAAATTAGTCAAAAATCCACTCAAAACCAGTCCAAAATATTAAATTTTCAAAATAACCTTTTGTGAACCGCAACTTCTTGAAACAAAACCACAACAGACTAATCACCAAATTTTCAAAAATCATTGTCTAAAACGGATCTAACTCATCTTGACTGTGATCTTGATTTCCAAACCAGAGACTTGTAGAACTTTACCAGTCCATTCCATCATCCTCATTTAGGATTGCATGGAATTTTAGATTGCACCTTAGGTCACCTTTTCCTTCCATAATTTATCTTAGGTCTGTTGGAGTATGGTGATCACTGAGAGGGGGGGTGAATCAGTGATCATAATTTTTTTTTTAAATTACAATTTTCTTTCGAAACAAAAATGCAATGCAATAAAGTAACTAATCAATGCTCACATCCACAAAATTGAGACACAAGATTTTCTTGAGTGGAAACTCTCATGGGGAATAAAACCACTCGAATTGGCTTCACTAGCCTTATCTGAAAAAACTGATTTGTACAATACCTCACTGACAAATTTCCTATCTCACTGACAATGTTGTCTCACTGATAGACTTTTCAAGATTTGCCTCATTGGATTTTTCTCACATGTACAAGTATAAATTAATTTGAATCACAAAGTAAGATCTATGTTTAAATACATCACATTCTCTATTCTATGATCAAATCAGAATCGGAGATTTGAAAGTAAACCAAAGCACTAAATGTGCTTGCAAATGAAACAACAGTATGCCTTTCAAAAGAACTTTCAGAATGATCTCTCTTTTTTTCCCAACTACAACAAATTCTTTCTCACACTAGATTTTTTATTTTTATTTCATTTTTCTAGCTCTTTTTCTCACTCTCTTTTTCAAAACAAGAATGCCTTTTTAATTGTTCTTAAAAAAAATTCAGTTACAAACTAAAAACTGAAATGCTCAGTGCCTCTTTTACTATTTATTATTTTTATCAACAAAAATAGTTATGAAAAAAAATATCTCATTACCCATAATCAAGGATAAGCCAAAGCCCTAACAAATAGACAAGGGTTTCGAAGAAATAATTCATCATAGACCTCTGAAACAAAAAAATTAACAAATGCACAACAAGCTAACTAAAATTTTGACATTCTAGGAACCAAAAACCATTAACATACAGTCGGCACCATTTAAACACTGAAGATTAATCATGCCATTAACTACCAGAGGATGTTACCTGAAGATGCGGCTTGAACAACAAAACTACCTCTTTTCACTTAGTGGTTGCCGAGCAAAGTCTTGTCTGAGGGACACTGAGACTATCATTTGCAAACCCTGGCAGTCAACAACCTTTCTCTTCAATTATGTGAAGAGATAATGATAAACCTAACATATGCTAAGTCACAAGACTTAGCATTCCCCGCTTTCACTTTATTTAAAAAAAAACTTTTCTCACCTTTTAGTGCCCGATACCCCATGTGATGGAATTTACAAATATGCCTTTAGTCATCTACTTTAAGGCCTCCTTTGTTTTTAGAATATGTCATGCAAATATTTTCCAACATCAAATATGATAGGATGTCAAGGCTTATAGACCTATTCAAAAACATTTTTAGCCACATCCTCATATATTGTATGCTTTGCAAACCACTAGCAATATCAAATGACTTGAGTGGAGCCATAATTTACCTTAACAGGATAAACAAGCTTGTGCCCTAGCTTGAGGAAAATAAACACAATAACTTCACAAAATGAGCTTGGCAAGACTTTCATTATGTCTTTTATGACATATGATACTTTGAACCCGATGACATTTATTTCCCCTTTTTATCACAATGTCTTTGAGCATTGTAATACTGAGCTCTTTGCCTTTGTGTAATCACAACCTTTGCATTAGGTATGAGAGAAACTTTCTTAATGAAATCAATATACCACTCAATAGCTATCAACCAAATATCACCTATGCCAATGCTCATATCACAAATGTAATGTCACCTGTACATGAAATATATCACTATCTGCACATCAAGTGTATGTTACAAGGACAAGCATCATTATGTGTCTTTTGGAAACAAGGACAAACCAAAACAAGGAAGAACAAAGAACAAGGTCTTAGGTTGCACATACCTTCTAGATTTCAGACATAGTAAAATTATCAAGCCTTTGTACAATCCTTGGTTGCTTATCCATTTTGTCATTGACCTTAATCCTTCATTTTTATCAACCTTTATCATTATCACCTTTATCAAATTTGAGTCTCAAACTTGTGTCCTAGTTTAGACTCACCTTGTCAAATCCATCATCTTGGTCATCAAAAAGGTCAATGACATTTGGGTTTGTTATCTTGGACCTACATTAGCTTGGTTTCCATCCTTTGTCTCAAATTTTAGAGTTCATAACCTTAGTATTATCATTCATATCATACCCTTTGACCATAGCTTCATTATCATTCTATCAATCCTTAGTCTTGGACTTAAATTTCACTTTTACTTTGCATCCTTATATCTCAAAAACACAAAAACATAGTTTCATTTCACCTTAGCCTTAGTTGCATCACTACCCTTGATGATTAATTTGGCATCATTTAGTCTCCTTGTCATTATCCTTCATCATTAATTATTCCACCTTTGATATCCTTTGCATCCATTAGTTTCATTTAGCTTCATTTAGCTTCATCCTTTGGTCTCAAAGTCAACATTATCCTTGCAAGATCTTGCATCCTCATATCCTTATAATCCAAAAGAAAATCACAAAAACATAGCTTAGTCCCATACCATCTTGCATCATTTAGCATTTACCTTCATTTGCATGCCATAGCCTTTGGTCATAAGGTCATTATTATCCTTGCATTATCACTCCACATCCCTATATTATCCCAAAAAAAAACAAAAAAACATATCCATTGGTCATAGGGTCATTATCATTCCATCATTCCTTAATCTTGGTCTTGGGTACATTGGCACTTTACATCCTGATATCCTTGAAAATCACAAAAAAATATCATAGTTTCATATCCATTTTGCATTGACACCTTGTATTGTCATCCAAAGGTCACAAGTTTTGTATGGTCGTCACTAAGTTTTCCTTATCCATCCTAATCCAAATTCATGACCATGTCTTCACTTTACCTTGATCTTCTTCATAGACAAGATGAATACCAATCAATCCTCAATCGTCAATACCAACCACTCACATACCCTTCTTACCAACAATCCATAAGCTCTAATCCTTCATCCATCTACCCTCACTATCAAGAGTCGCTTGACATAATCCATACCATTAATCCCCAACAAATGTCCATTAATCATCCTTATCCTAACCTTGACAAGGGAAACCAACCTTCCAATAGTCCATTCTAATCCTCCACATCCTATCATAATCCATCATTCAATCCATTCCAATCCTCCACATCTTATCCTAATCCATCATCCACTAACCCATTGTCATCCACTCCATCCCAAACTACAATACCATCCAATAAAAAAACATTAATTAATTCACTCCAAGGACAACTAGCAAAGGAACTTGTTCGACTCCTAAATGAAAACAAATTTAGGAAATCCAATCACATTGTTGATCCTATTCCATCCAATAGTTTTTCACTATTATGTCCTTCATTGCCTACCAATACCGAAAAAGATCTTGCTATTGAAGCTCTATTATTGACATGTCAAAATCCTGGGTCTATCAAAGAAAATCATATCCTTGACCAAAATCAAATTCGATTGCCTAAACTTGAGGATAGATGTCAAAAATAAAGTCCAAAGCATGACATCATATCTTCACCTTATCAATCAAGATCGAAGCAGTCCATCTCATGACCCCATCCTTAAGTCCATCCAAGAGATCCTTCTAGATAATCATGGAATCCAAAATACACCTATCCTTGATCAAGATTTAGTTCTCAATCGTGTCATCCAAAACACACCTATTTTTGACCAAGATCCTACCCTTGAACATGAAGTCCAAAATGATCCTCTCATCAATCTTTATGCCATTCATGACCAAAAATTTGAAGTTGATCTTATCCAAATTCCAAACACCTCCATTTCCCAAAATGAGACACTTGCCTCCTTTGGACACATAGATAATCAAACAAATGAAATGGATCAAGTCAAAGGAGAACACAAAGAAGCTACTATGGATCAATTCAAATAAGAAGATACAAAATCTACCATAGATCAAATCGACATCCCAAATGATCAAGAAGAAACAATCATGACGAATGATAACACCAAAACATCCTATCAACTAGGAGCATCTACCTTTGTCAAAGCAAGATTTATTGTAGATGAGAAAATTTTGAGTAATGGTTTCCAACTAAATAATTATGGGTTCACATCTTGCTTTCAAAGTAAAAAATACCCCATCACAAATAGAATATTTCAGAGCATGTAGTGTCAAGGAAGAGGACTAGGCCTACATGAGCAAGGCATTATAGAACTAGTACAATTTTATACAAATCCTAGACATCAAGGTCATGTTTATTCTTCAATCAGAGAATCAAATGATGTTAGTGGTACCTCCTCGATATTGAAGGCAACTTTATTTGATAAAAAAATCAAAATGGGGGCCATGGGTAGTCCTTGTCATAAGGTTGTTGCCAACACTCCTTCCATCCATACCATAAACTATCATTCCAACATGAATAAATCTTCCATTTGGAACCAACAAAAATTAAATTATTACAAATCCAAAGTTCAAAATCAAATGTCAAAGGCCATTGAATCAAACAAAAATACAAGTGGACAAATGAAGTTAAAATGGATCCCAAAGAAAAATGGATCAAGAAAAGAAAATATTCCAAATCTAAAAGTCAATACAAATATGGAGCCACAAGAAAAGAGGACTCCCACATATAATAAATGTCAACCTTCTTCTAAATGGTCATCAAGTAGGGCATATAAAGGTGTTGGTTTCAAACGCTATCCCAATCAGAATTCCAAACTCCATCATCCACCATCCCAAGTTTGGAAAATACAAACTGCTACATCCAAATGTCCAAATAATCCTTCCACAAACACCATCATCCATCATTCCAAAAATCATACCTCACGAATATGTTGCATCTTGGCAGCAACTCTTTATCATAAGGACTCCCATAATACTCTATCATGATGTGCATATTCTGATAAGGCCAACACTAGTATCAGAGAGGATCACAATGGCATCGATCATTTGTATGCGAGTGCTATGATCCTGACAAGACAACTACTCCATAAAGGTCACTATTGGCATATCATGACACCAGTATCTACATAAACACCATTAAAGGATTAAAAAAAAACAGCAATCATCCAAAACATCAAGTCAATATAAAAATAAAATAATTGTCACCTTGATGAAAACTTGACAAATAAGCGTCTTGTGTGACATCATCAAAAAAAAAAAGAAGAAAAAAAAGTAAAGAGAAAAAAAATCGTCCAATAGTGAAAACCATTTTTATGGTGCTTTGGATAAGTACCATGATGAAAACCTAGCAAACAGGCGTCATGTGTAAGAGAAATTATCTATGTGAACCATTACGCTTGAGGAAAAGTTGTCTCATCTCCCATTCCTTTCTCATGACATTTCCATCTATCCATCCAATCCACATTGTTTCCATCCATTTTCACACCTACCTTGATCTTGATAAGAAATGGGGTATAAACAGAAATCATGTTTTGGGAAAATTCTTGACATGTCTATTGTTTGGTCATACACTACCCATGAAATATCATATCATTGCCTTCATAGAATTTATCCAAACCCATATTCTAGAGAAAATAAATTATTCCTATGTGAAATAGTCCTTGGAGATCATATCCTAATTCTTCCATCCAATAATCCTCATGTCTCTTATCCTTTGCAA
This sequence comes from Sequoiadendron giganteum, assembly GCA_007115665.2. Lineage (NCBI taxonomy): Eukaryota > Viridiplantae > Streptophyta > Pinopsida > Cupressales > Cupressaceae > Sequoiadendron > Sequoiadendron giganteum. The sequence continues at coordinate 343,470,948 of CM021107.1, forward strand.
AAATCAATCCATTATATTTTCATACCTATTGTAGGACTTGGTTTCCCTTTTCATTGGTTTAAGGATTCTAATCCACTTATCCAAGTTTCCTCCATAATCCCATATAGTCCTAAGGTTAGTCATTCAAAATGCAACAAGCCTAATCCATACAATCTTGCTATGCACTCTAGCACGTCATCCAAAATGCTCCTTGGATTTGTTCCTATCCTTGTTGTAGATCTTGATCCTTTAGTCACATTATCATCAACATGATATGTATTTCCCAATCCTCATGTTGTTTTAGGATGTGTCCTTCCCATATCAAACAACATTGTCATCATCATCACCATCAATTAGTTTTCAGCTTGACTAGGGGAAAGACCATGTTTGTCCTTGGATCCTTGTGCATGCCTTTTTGGTTGATTGTGGGTATCTTTCACATGCATTTTTTATGATCCCTATAGTTATCATCCATAATAAAGTATCATCCTTCATCCATAATAAATCTTCCTCCTTCTTCCATGGCCTAGGATCCAACGACATTTAGTCTTTTTTGCTTTCTTGATCACCCTTTTCATTCGTCCACTACTTACCCCTCGCGCATAGTGAATTGGTCCTATACCTAACTAGGGGAAATTACTTGAATTACATCTTCATGGGAAATAATAAATGGTATCAACCCTTTAAAACCTTCAAAATCCATAAAAATCATAAAATGTCTTGAAAAAAATCAACACATTTCAAAATCCAAAAAAATCAGAAAATCCTCAAAATCCAAAAACATTGAAAGGCTTCAAAAATCCCAAAAATAAAGTTTGAGTCTAAGTCTGAGTCAGTTTTGTTAGAGTGGTCGAACTACGAGGTCTCTGCGTGTATAACATAGGCAAGGCCATCAATCAATGAGCCCCCGAGGCCACCTAGGTCAGTCCTTTAGGGTTTTTCAAGTCTGGTCATAGTCTTGGTCCACAAACAATCATCATTTGAACCAACTCATGAATCAACATACAGACATAACCAATAAATCTTTCAATCTGTCAACTCTCAAACCAACCAATCATCAACTCAATTAGGTGATTGGTCTTATATCAGAATGGGGCATTCTATCATTTGTCTCATTCAGTCTTCTCTCTTGCCTTTTATCAGGATGCATCCTTCCTGGGATTAGACTTTTTCAACCTTTTCATTCACCTTAAGCAGGATGTGTCCTTGTAGTTAGGTGTCTTTTCAACACTTGTCACTTGGTCAACTTTATCAGATGTGTTCCTTGCCTTAAACAAGATGCGTCTTTCTTGAAATTGGGTATCGTCACATCACTTGGTCATATCAATTAATCTTTTCCAAACAATCAAACAATCAATCTTTTCAACCTTGTCAATCAATCTTGCCTTAATCAGGATGTGTCTTTCTTGAAATGGGGCGCGATCACCAATATTGTCAACTTTATCAAATCAGTCAATCTTGTCACCTCAGTCAATCAATCTTGCCTTAATCAGGATGTGTCCTTCCTGAAACCAAACACAATCAATCAAATCAATTGGTAAACCTTTTTCCACTTATCAATTAATTCTTGTCAAACTTATCAAATCAAATCTTGGTCAACCTAATCAATCATATCAAACAATCTTATCAAAACTATTGGTAAACACTTTGTTAGTTTGGATTTGTCTTACCTTTTTGATTGGTTCTAGGTCATGTTACTAGTCTCCTTGAGGATGTCCTATTAATGGATTTAGAGGGAGGATGATGGATCATGGCTTCTTTTCTTTGCTTGCTATTTGTGGTTTGTCTTGGAAAAAAGTGGGATAATTGGATCCTTAGTATGAGTTGGGGCATTCCTTGTCTTTTGGCTCTGTCTTTTGAACTGCTTGTCTCTCACAAATGGTCACCTTGCACACCTTGGTTTATGTCATATCATGGTGTTTGTGGTCAATTTGTGACATTTTTGATGCCCAACGATGATAAATATAAAAATGTAAGCATGAAAGTTGGTTCCCTTATCATTTCTTGTCTATCTTATTTCCCCTTTTTGCGCTAACATCCCATCTCCCTTATCTTTTCCATGCTAACATTTCTTCTATCCTTCATCCTCTAGTCTTATCTTCCATTTTGAGAGCACATTTGTGTTCTTTGAACCCGCCTGTCCTCTCAAGGGGGCATACCACAACCCTCCTGGTCATCCTCCCCCTTTCTCTTTACAGTGTGGCATATTTTAGAATTAATTTTTTTTGACACAATGCGATGAACTATATTATGTCAAAGAGGGGCAAAATGTAGACATTGAAAAATATCCTAATTCTGCAAGCGCCATTTTTCCTGGTCGTCACCTTTCGATAATTGAATAATTTTAATTATTCAATTATGTTCGATCATATTCCTCTATTAATTAAATAATTTTTAATTATTTAATTGATTCACCTTCTCATTTATATCCTGATCAATTAAAATTATTTAATTGCATCACTAATATATCCCTTTCTCCAATAATTAAATAAATTATTTAATTAATTATTTATCTTGCATCCATAGTTAGATAATAATTATTTGACTCTTTATTCTTCTATAATTAAATAATCGAAGAAATTATTTAATTATGTGTTGTTCCTCCCTTTTTGAATAAATAATTAAATAATTTAATTACCCATGTCTAATTTCTATCCCCTCTAATTAAATTTATGAATTTAATTAAATCTCCTTTTTCATTTCCTCCAAATTGCCACTTGTCCCTCTCCATTTTCGAATAAATAATTTGAAACAAATTATTTATGCACCTCTTCTGGTCAAAGATGCCCTGTCATTAACCCCTGTCATGGCTTTCATTGTTGTCATAGTCATTGGGCATCATAGTCATCAACGTCATACCTATCATAATACCTCCAAGAATGGCATATTCTTGGTGCATCAACTCTGGGTCATTGATCTAAGCATATTTCTAGAATCTCGATCTCAACCCTCCATTTCATAACCCTCATCTCATTCATTCATATCCATTGATCTTGAAATCCTTCTAGAGGATTAATCTTGACCGTCCATTTTAAAGGTTGTCTATAAAAGCAACCTTTCTCCTCCATTTTCAATTTAACAACTAATTGTCTCCAACTTTCTACTTACTATTTTGCATGTATTTGCACATGTGAAGCAACAAATCTGAGGGAAAAGATTACAAAAAAGAGAAATAGGAGAGCAAGGGAAGTGATTCAAGATTCAAGCATGGGGAGTATTGTGATTTAATATTGTTATTTTCTCATGCTTTCATTATTTTCTTTTGTTTAGGCATGGTTAATGGTCTAGAGGTGTTAGTTGTCACTATTCTAGGCTAGAAACTAAGAAACCCCATCTTAAAATTTCAAGTATGGTTACCCTCCTAGTAAAATCAAAACTTGTGACATTATGCAAACCTTGGAAACTATCCACCAAAAACTAAAATATCTCTTTCATTATGTCATCATTGTATGGAGTTTTAGGAGCCACTATTTTTATGATTTTTCTTAAACATGAAGTAATGATCAATCTCACCTCATTATCTTTGTGTTTCAAAAAAAAATCTTACCCAAGGAAGTCACTATAGGAATCATGGTTGCTTGAATTAATTGAGAAGGTGACTAATTCACCATGTGCAAACAATCCTCTACTTCCTCCAAAGTGTTGAGAAGAATGTCTTTTGAATAAGATAGGTGTTCAAGTTTACCTTCCACGTTAAAAAGTGTTTTACCATATCTTATTCACTCAATGATGCCATGATTCACAACCCAAACAATTTGGCATGATACTTAGCTCTTATACCAATTTGAATTCTCCTACCAAATTTCTATACCAAAATATTACAATTTTCATAATTTATATAACATAGGCATTTCATCGAACAGTTTGCAGGTTTGTTGTTGCAATTTATATTTCGACTTGTTTCATAGGAATGTTTCTAAAATTAATGTATCCTCATTTCCCTTTTTCCACAATAATGATAATAACACTCATACTAAATTTATTGCATAAATTATTTAACAAAAGGCTTCATTTATATATCCTTGCATTGTTGGTACAAATATTAAGGTCAAAAATTTCAGCAGTAAATATTGTTATTGAACTTTATAACTTTAATACTTCAGATTGTTGACTTGTAAATACACCTAATACTCAATTTTTTTCTTGAACTCCCAAATGATGTATGAGTGGTACAAAGAATGGTACAAAAACCTCCCATGTTGGCAAGACTCCAATAGAAGGTGTATGACATCAAGGAAAAACAAAATGCAACACTATAAACTAGTTGACACCTTTTTACTAATGGTTGTTTAGTTGATTTGACTACCAATAAGCTCCACATCACCCTCAAAGACTCCACATAAACTTGTAAGATACATTAAAGTCTAAAAACTCTCGATTTATGGTTCACAACTCCTCCAAGATATTCCTTATGATGCCATACTACCTAAATTTGAGCCTATTAAAGGTTGTGGTGGATTTTAGGAAGTCTTAAAGACTTCATAAAATGCATCATCCACTCTTAACTAATATACTTCATAAAAAGGTATGGCATGTTAAGTGTTGGAAATGGTACAACAAGTGCTGGTGAAGTAATAAAATGGTATGGTTGTGTATAGAAAACAAATAAATTATAAAATATTTCATTTATTTTGTTTTGCAATTCCCTCTAAACCTTCAAACTCAAAAAAAATATTTCTTGCAATACTTTCACAAATTTTGAAAACCTCCAATCATTAAAACCAAGATGGAACCTGTGTGATTCCACTACAATAACTAGGGTAGATATTGTTACACCAAAACTGATCTCCCTTAGGGTTTTCATCCTAGGGTTTTTCTCTACAAGAAGCTCTCAAAATCCACAATAAAGAAATAGAAATCAATTATCCCTCAAATGAGAACCTTTAGCCCTTTTTATAATCTTCTTAAAAATTTCCAAAAATTGTAAATTAATATCACTTTATAATTAAATAAACCCTTTTTCTCCATAAAGTGACTTTATTTCATATTTAATATTTTTGACACTTTAGTCACTTTTACAACCACCTTAAAATAATTAATTTTAGTCACCTCTTAATTTATTCTTTTTTACAACTTACAATTAATTTTTTTTGTTGTATCGTTGGAAATTATACTCCCTTGTAGGTGATAGTACAATTTCACGCTTAGTGTGGGCCTATTTTAGTGACCCTTGCATTTATGCATTTTCAACACCTCCTAACTAGGCCCTAATCTCCTAAATTATGTATTATGAGGCCTGTTTTATGACTTTTTGACAAATTGCAAGCATTGAACAAATGCATTCAATTGATGTTTTTCCCTAACTCTTAATGTCTTGGAAAATAGGGCCAAAACCCATATGCCTTAGGGTGCATGATTCTCCTTATTTTGTCGAGGATCGATTTTGGATATGTCAGTGTCAACATTTTAACATTCAAAATTCAAATTGTAAATGTTGGCTATCAGTATCTAATCTTCAATAAATTAGAGAAATTCCTATAAATACCTAGTCTTTTCACCATTTGAAACTAGAAGAACACAAGAAAACAATAATTTGAATCTTGGAGCAGTGAGAGGGCATTACATTCCGCCAAATACATTCCAATTTGTAGGTTTCCAAATTCATTTGTAGATTTAATCAAGGCATATTCCATGATTGAAGGTTGATGCTAATAAAAGAGCATGATGAATTTGGCCATTTCCTTCAACCTAATGACTTGTTTCCTAGTGTTCTCATCTTCAAGCTTCATCCTACTTGCAACCTAAAGCAAGGTATCATTATGTTTCAAATTTCCTAAGGGTTTTTTGACTTCCTCTTAGGTAGATCTTGTCATTTTTATATAGGAATCTTTCTCTAATGCACTTGAGTAGGTTTTATGCATTTTTAGCTCATAACAACCTTAGATGCACTCAAGGTTAGGGCACACACACTATTATCAATCAATTTTATTGGCTATTATGGAGGTAGAAATACCAAAATAGGGGTTTGATTGATGAAAACTATTATATAGTCATCCCCCATCTCTATTTTAGTCCGTTAACCATCAAAATATTGCAATTCTCATATTAGGGCACACAGTTGAATTAGGTTAATCACAGTAAATCAATTTCAATCCATTTCTAAGGCTCAAAAGAATTACATATAGGTCTGATTGAATCACCTTCATGGTTGAAATTCGATCTAAATTCCTTGTTGATTTGCATCCTAATATACCTTCAAAAAAGGAGAAAAAGAAATCCTAGGTTTTGTTGGTTCCCAAATCAACAAGTTGCAAAACACTAAAAGTATGCCAATCTTTATAATTGGGATTTTACAAGTGAATTGGCCAACGAATGAAATCAATCAAAATGATTGGAATTCCCTGCACTTTATGCTCTGTTATGCCTAGGTGGGTAATACCTTGTGTTCACCACTGAATGTTAAATCCTTAAGACTAATTGGTGAATGTTGAATAGATTGTGAATCACATTAAATTTTTTCAATTAAATCATCCTATACAATCTACTTCAAAATGGCATATGATTTTTGAATTATATTTTCAACTACAAATAAGTCTACTCCAATAATAGAAAATCTAATTTGGATATTTGAATTTGATACAAGGGATGGTTTTGGAAAAAAAAATTGATCAGTGTCTTTTCCTGGGTAATGGAGTCAATTCAAATTTATATGTCTTCTTTCTAGGTATAACTCAAGCTACTTGAAAAATATTGTTTATGATTGGCATAAACATACTAAATTCTCTTTTATTAGGTTCTTATTTATCCAATTGATTCCTCCCAATTACTGTGACCTGTTTAAAGGAATTTAATTCTTTCTAGAAGAAACACTATTAAACAAAACACACAAAACATGAATTGTGTTTTGACAAACTAGACATATGCTTGGTATGCTAATTTGAATAACCAGAAGAAAACAAAATGGAGACAACTAGGTAAAATTTATCAATATTATTCCACAAGTAATTGACACCCAAAATTTAGACACCAGAGAAAGCAGCTCTTGATTGATATGCTTTAGAAAACATGCCTTGACAATGTCTTTTTCCAAAATCGAATTCCCCCAAAAAAGAACCCTTCCCCATGATCTTGGTTTCCTTCTTATAGGAACGAAGGAAACGACAAGCTTTAGACTGTTCACATTCTAAAATTTTCCCTTTCATATTCCCATCATTTGGTATTACATTCTGCAATATTCATTTAGCTGCTTGCCACCTGGTACTCTATTTAATTTTGTATTTATTCGTCCCCATGCCTCTGCCAACATCCACCATTCCACTTTCTTGCTCAAGATTTCTCTCTTTTGTGACCATGATCAACTCTTTCTATTATCAACACGGAATTAGCCATTCATCATTATCCATTCATTCTTTGTGTCATCATCCCTCACATTCCTGCATTACACATATGAAGCCCTACTCTAACGTTGTCGCATGGAAGTGACTTCAATTCTTTTCTCACCAAAATTTACTTCTCTCCCTGATAGAATCCTCATATTATATTATTCTTATGCTTCAAAATTTTGAGGGGAATGGTTTCATACTCCCACCAAGATCCACTTCACCCTTCGATGTGCATTAGTATCCCCAGATGGTGCCTTGTCGGGCTATCGATGTGATATTGAAGCAAGTCCCATCAACATAGCTTGGTCTCCTCAACGAACTTCAAATGTATGCTTCTCTTCAGTCAAAACATGAAAACTGTGAAAATTGTCCTCCCAACATTCTATTGTCACATCAATATGCATGGATGCCCTCCGTACCAATACTTTCAAAGCCAGGGTTGTGCATGTTACTATTTTAATGCTATCACTTCTTCAAAGGGACACTAAATTGACTCCCACTGAGGCAGTGTAGTCCTCTCGACGTGAATTTTTTCATATATGGGTATGATGGTGAATGCGAACTTGAGAGAATTACTACAAGAGTGCAATAAGATATTCACTATGGAAAATTCATGTGACACAACAAATAACAAGGTGTGTAAAAGAATCCTAGCAAGACATAAGTTAGGGTAAAACATGCATGTATGATGAAAGTCATCCTAAGAAAAGGTAGAACATAAATTTTGGACTAGAAAAATGGATAGTACACAAGTTAGGACTCTTTTAGTGGACTCCTAGAACTAGGGTTCGACAAACATTGAATGCAAGATAGGTGAAGATTTTCTAGTCCTAACAGCGGCTCTAGTTGGGGATGAATGGATAGATATACATTGCAAGAATCCAAAACATTTCTCTGGGACATAGACCAATAACAGACAAATTGAACAAAACAAAAAACACCAAAATCGAGAAAACCCTAAACTACTGTGCATGGAAAATAAATTCTTTAAGAAAAGAAGTGTTTCAAAAATTGTCCATGCACTGGAAATTCCTGACTCTCACCCACCATATTTTGCAAATAGTATGAATCTTTTCCATATTTTCCAACAATCACAAATGGTCCCAGCCAAAGAGCTTCAAATTTTCCATGCTTTCCTTTGTCTTGACTCTGAGAATTCCACATAAGAACCATATCATCAACTTGAAATTTCTGATCCTTAGCCTTCCTATCAAAAAGATACTTCATTTGTACCTGTATTTTTTCATTTTGCTTTTGTGCCTGATTTATGATTTCATCCTTCTTTGCCAATTTTCCCATCCTTTCTTTCATTGGCTTAGGCACATCCAAATCCTCCTACAATATGAATTGATAAATAGAAAAAAGATTATACATTGTAATTCTTTCTGGAGCTCCATAGACTAACTCAAAAGGTGATTTTCTAGTAGCCCTTTTCATAGTGGTTCTATCTTCCCATACTGCTAGCTTCAACTTTGAGTCCCATGCCTTTTGTTATTATCAAGCATCCTTTTGATTATCTTCATGATACTCTTGTTACTGGACTTTGCTTGACCATTAGCTTGGGGATGATACGAATAGGCTTATGATATGATTATTCGATAAGACTCAAAATTTCTTGAATTCATTAGATCTGAAACACATACAATTGCTTCTGACAATTCTTACAAGAACTCCAAATCTGGTGATAATATTTTCCAACAAGAAATTTATGACTACTTTACTAGTAGCTTGTTTAGTTGGCACTGCTTCAACCCATTTAGTAAAGTAGTCAGTGGCGGTAATAATCCATCTATGCCCACCACTTGACTTATCTGTTATCTCTCCTATAAAATCAATACCCCATTGAAGAAAGGGAGCATAAATATGCATAGGTCTTAGAGGTAAAGCTCCTTGATATTTCAGTTTACTAGAAAATTTCTAGCATGCTTCACATTTTCTTACATGTTTATGAGCATCAGTAAAAAAGTTGGCCAAAAATAGTCTGCTCTTAATATCTTATGTGTAGTGGTCTTAGCTGAAAAATGTCCACCACATACACCATCATGCATCTCTTTCATAATTCTTTCTGCCTATCCTTGATCTAGACACAAAAGTAGAACAACATCTTTATCTTTCGAGAATAAATCATCATTCACAAACACATACCTTGATGCCTGTAGCTTTAGTGTCCTTTTTTTTACTGTCACTCAATCCATCAGGGTACTTCATGTGTCTAAGGTAGTGAACTATATTAGTCTACCAAGGTGTATGTTCAATAATAGTCACCATACCTTCTTCTTGTTCAACTTCACATACCTGTGCAACCTCCAAATTAGATTCAGCCATTAATTTTTCCAACCCTTGTCCTCTTACAAGTTTGGTGATTTGGATGTTGATATTAAATTATTCGATTCTATTTATCCATCTACACCTTCTTCATGTAACCTTTGTTTGTGTGAGGACATCCTTGACTGCTGCATTTGGTACAAAGGAAATCACTTCTGCTCCTACCAAGTAGGATCTGAATGCTTTCACCACCTTCACAAGTGTATAAGATTTCTTCTCAGTAGCATCGTACTTTAATTTGGCTCCTTGAAGCAATTTACTAAAAAATGAAATTGGTTGTTCATGCCCTTCCTCATTCTTCTATAACATGATAGCAGCAATAGTGTGAAAATAGGCAAAAGAAAAAAATTAGGAATGGCTTACCAAAGTCAAGAGATTTCAGAACTAGAGCCTCTTTAGTTTCCCTCTTGATTGATAAGAATTCCTCAATAGCTTCTAATGTCTAGTCAATCTTTGATCCCTTTTTTTAACATTCTTGCAATGGGCTTCACAATTTCAAAAAATTTAGAAATAAATCTTCTAACAAAATTAATCTGCCCAAAAAATGACTAACTAGCTTTCACCATTTTAGGGATGGGAATCCTATCAATTTCTGTAACCCTCTCTGGATCTATCCTTATACCTTCTTTAGAAACTACATGCCTAAGTAGCTTACCTTCAGTCACAAAAAAATGATATTTTTTAGGGTTCAGAGATACACCATACTCAAGTGCCTTTATGGACATCTTTTCCAAATGCATGCAGTGATCCTCTACCTTCTTTGAGTATGTTATTAAATCATCTTGATATACAACCATTATGATATTGATCAAATCTGCAAAAGATATGTCCATAACTCTTTGGAATGTGGCATCATCATTCGTGAGGCCAAAAGGAATCCTTACATACACATAGGTACCCCAAGGTGTAGTAAAGGTAGTTTTGTATTGCTTTGATTCCTTAACCTTGACTTGGTTGTAACGAAAGAACCCATCCATCATGGAAAGCAATTCACATATTGTCACCCTCTTCAAGATAGCCTCCATATTTGGAAGTGGATAGTTATCTTTTAGTGATGAAATATTTAAATTATGAAAATCCACAGACAATCTTATATCACAATTCTTATTCTTGACTGGTACCAAATTTCAAACCCAAGAGGAATGCCTGATAGGTTTGATTATACCATTCTCCCCGAGCTTCATCAATTCTTCCTGCATTTTTGGTGCTAAAACAAGATTGATAGACCTTTTCCTTTTCCTAAAAGGTTTAGCATCTGGCTTTAGTGGGATCTCATGCTAAAATAGATCTTCTCTATAATATTTCAAATCTTCATAGGACCATATTTCCTTAGCATGCTTTGGCTTTTGGGCTAATTTTCTTGCCTATGTATACTTTCTTTGGAGCATCATTAGTGCCAAGATTCACTTCTTCCAGATCATCCTGATGAACCAGTTTCTGCTTCAAGTTTGACCTATCACTTCCATCAAAAACATGCTCCAAAGCCACAAGACATTTAAGGTTTTTTTTTGTTTTTAATAGTACAACCTCTTGGCCTAAAATAGTGTCCTTACCATCAACATTTTTAACCAAAGCATTAAATTCTATCTCTTGAGCCTCATATTTGTCTATACATTGAAGAAAATTTATCAAAATCCTTATCATCATCTAACACTTTCCAACTATACACATTGTTAGGAATGTAAGGTCTGATCTTAAATTCTATCTCTGAGACACCAATCAATGTAATGTCATTCCTCCTTAAAGCAATATTTGCAAGAAAATTAGCCATCAAATTCTTTGACCTATCCACCCAATCTATTGAGAATGCATCAAAGAGCTCAATTTTATCCCACACTGCATGCTTATATTGCTTGAGCCTTTTATTCTTTGTGGCATATTTAGATCTTACCCGTGATATAACCAATTCAGAGTCTCTATATACAGTCATCAACTTGATTCCATTTTTGACAGAAAAATTCAAGCCCAATAGAAATGCTTCATATTTTGCTATATTATTAGTAAATTCAAATGACAACATAAATGAATACTTGAAAGTTTTACCACTAGGAACAATGAAGAATACACCAGCTCCATTTCCTTCCTTATTGTAGGCTCCATCAAAATACATTTGCCAGACACCATTTTTATCCAATTGAACTGCATTGCCAATTGGATCACTATTTTGTAATTGAGGTCGTGATTTTTCAACCCTGAAACTTCCCAATTCGAAATCACACAAGTAATTCATTTGATTAGGATCAATTCTCTCTACCAATCACTCAGATCTTGGTTCCTTGTATAATTTGATATGTTTTCCATTCATAGGTATGGTTGCATATAATAGATCCAACTGAATGTTTCCACCAATTGTAGCAGTCCATTGTCTTGACAATAACATTGCATAATATGGTGGAATGTCAACCACGGTAATATTAGTCCTATATGTAGCTTCTGGATAAGAAACCAACTTTATCTCCACATCCATCATGACACCAATGACAGGAATTGATCTATTATCTATGGCATAACACTTTCCATATGTAGAGTCAACCCATAAATCAAGCTCTTTCATGATTTCCATAGGCATGATATTTATTGTTTTTGATAAGGTAAGCAAGGTTTTGAAAGGATCAAGAACCTTTTACAGAACTATGAGGAAAATTCCAAATAGCATAGACACAAACATTGCCAAAGAAACAAACCTAGTAGAAAAATCGCAGAAGCACAATAGGAACACAAACAACACCTGGTCAACAAAAACCAAAAGAACAACAACTCAGAACCAACAACAGTCCAGAGGCAACAAAAAATTAACAACCCAGACTTGGAATCTTGACCAAGAGCAACCAAACACTTCAGATATGAATCGGTCCTATTGAATCAAGAACCACACCACAAAACATCAGACCCATAAGACTGCCTGAAACCACCAAGCCACAAAACACCTGTAGCAGATGGACTGCAACATACCTTGGATTGCAACAGTTGGACTACAACAATTGAGTCAAAGAATAACTCATCACTCAACAAGCCTTGAAGACTGCTAGTAACAACTAGGCCACTATCCACCTACATCATTTGAACAACAACATTTCTTCCACTCAAGTAAAACAACCCTGAGCCAAATAGTTTCCCACCAACAACAGTGTAAGGAACACAAAAATTCACAACAGTACATTCATCCAAAAGAAGCAACCAACCAGACACCAACCCCGAAACCACCTCAAAAGGATGGGGCTCCCCTCTATAGGAGAGGAAGAAGTGGGGACCAAAACTACCAAGGAACTTCCCTCCAAAGCCAACACACTCCACCTCGATAGGAACTAGCAAAGGAGAGAAGCGCTTCCCACCATGTCTACAACCACCAGCTCCACCTCAAAAGGAGGGCTCCACCTTAATAGGAGAAATATTCACCTATATTGAATAAACATTAGTAGAACATGGTAGCAAGCACGAACTCCAGTAGAACAGGCAAATACCTCCTCCCAAGGCATCCAGATAGAAGAAGCAAAAGGGCCAAAAAAAAACCTTCCAAAGGAGCACGAAGACCAACCCACAATGAAAACACTTACAACAAGGGACAAGCAACACAAATCTTTCTGTATAGACCATTCTGTAGCACACCTTCAACACACCCCCATCTCCCCAAAAGGAAAAAGATGGTCATACAAACCTCCAACCCTAATAACAAGAGGAAAGTTATTAAGAGAAAAGCACCTAACAAGATCACCGCTCCAATGAGCATCTTCAACCAGGCTACCACGTAGCTTGCATCAATCATGAACCTACCCGGAAGATATAAAAACACAATACCCCAAAAGGGGCTCAAAACAAAACCCTTTTGGAAGGAAAGCACCAAGAGAAAAACATCCATAACCCCACTTTCAAACACCGCCGTCATAGTCCAAGGACCCAAAACAATCAAGGAGACAGGGCAGGTGCCTAGAAGGCACCAACTACCACAAGATAGAGAGAACCTCAAACCCCCACAAAGGCAACAAACAAGGAATCCAATAACTAAAAGGCTAGACCAAAAGAGCATTATCACAACTCCACCAACAAAAACAAGAGCCATTCCAATATAGAGGAACACAACCACCAAAAGCATCGAGGAAGAGGGAAACGATATCCTATTCCACAACCACAAAACCCCACTCCAAGGCCCCTCCCAACCAGAACCCACGAGAAGATCAAAAACACGAAGGAGAACAACAACCTCCCCACCCCAAAAGAGAACAAACGCACCCCCAAACAGGTCATCCAACTCAACATCAAGGCCCTCCATAGAAGAGATGTCTAAGAGAACACGGGCCGAAAAGCGGCCATAAAAAGCCTCCGCCAACAAACCAGAAGAAACTACCACAAATAAAACCCAGCTTAAACCTTCAATATCACCACCACAATAAGGAGGGGAAAAAATAAGGAAAAAAAGGGAAGGAACAATGGCCCGAAGCCCTAGCACAAGCAGACCAGAGGCAACAGCCCCACCAAAGGCCATAGCCAAACCTTCAGCCTCAACACGAGCAAGGACCGAGCACATTTTTCAAAACAAGCGCACCACCAAAAGCAGGATGCCAGAGAGTCCGCCAGGAACAGCGGATGGAGTTCACCATCAAACACCCACCATAACCACCATGCAACCATTGACACGACCAAAGCAATAGAAGATCCATCAATGAACAAACAACCAACAAGCATAGACCATCCACTCACCATCTTCATCGGTCCCATCCTCGTCTTCCTCTGCGTCCTCAGAGGAATTCAAATTTCCTCTTCCAACGTTTCTCCCACTCGCAGCCATTACATGATATTTATTGTTGCTCTTGAATCTATCATACAATTCTTCACCAACCTATTATTAATCAACAATGTGGTATAGAAAGGATCAACTTGGGATGGACTCTTTGTCAAGGTAGTTCCCAAGTAAATCTTAGGAGTCTTTATGGTCTCACCTATAACATCATTCACTTGCCTCTTATTCTTTTTTGATTCATTCTTACCTTTATCTTGAACTTCAGGCTTATTTGGCATATTTGAAATCAATTTCATAGCACTATTTCATATCATCAATTTTCATCATTTGCATCAATGGAACTGATAATTTGACTTGAGACAAAGCTTGAGTTATATCAAAAGAGGCAATACCTATTAGAAGTTCTATTTTTCTCGCTTCCATTTTGGTAAGTTTTTGCTCTCCCATTACTTGTTGCTTAGGGTCACTCCTTTTCTTATTTTGATTATCCTTTGCTATGTCTCCGGGAACACATTTTTGAGTTAACCTTTGTGTATTTGTATTTTCATCATCCTCTTGAGATTCTGGGATGAACTTCTTATTGGTTTTTTGATTCTTCATAAATAGATTCCTAGGTGTACCTTGATCAACATTGACAATTCTATTTTTGAGATTGTAGTTGTTTCTAGCTTGTGCTACAACAACAAATGTAAGTGTATTTATTTCCTCTTTAGTAGGTCTCCCTCTTTCTACCCCATAAGGCCTAATTGCCAGCATATTTACAGTATACTCATCTCTCTCTTGATCATATGACGTCTCATCTTCTTGGATTGATTGTGCAACCACACAATAATCAGGGGAATGAGGCAAACTACAAGGCATGCACCATGAAGTATCCCCTACCATATTTTCCCCATGTCTCCTCAATGGGTTAGGTGTTCCTCTGTGGACATTTTGATTCTGATCTTCAACCATAGGCTTCCCATCCTTCAAATTAGTTCTATAGGGCATATCATGTAACCTTGGTCTTTCATTCTTGTGAAAATTCAACTTATCATAAGATACTCCCTTTTCATTTCTTTCCACTTTATATAATAAATCCTTTACAACATTCCAAACCCTTTCTAGTTTGTCTTCCTCCTTTGGCTGTCTATTTTGATGAGCCTTAGGGTTCTACAGTATTCTTACTTCATCTATTCTACCAATTTTCCTTGAAGCCTTTCTATTATTTTCTGTTCAAAGCAGCTTTGAATGCTTCAACAAGAATTGGAGGATTTCTTGTTTTGAGTTCATATCTTGTTTTTGGATCAAAAGCATTCAAGTAGAAAAACAAGTACATAGGATCAATTGATTTCAAATGATGTAGAATTTTGCTGAACAACTTCATAAACCTAGTATTGAAATCTGCCACTCATTCATTATAATGCTTCTAGATGTTGGTTAACTCATGCAAAGAAAATTTTGGATTAGAATCACCATCATATTTCTCTTTAAATCTTCTTTTGAATTTGGCCCAAGATCCAATTGAGGCATCAAACAAATTTCTATAGCAGTCTCTTGCATTGTCAACCAATTATTGCATGAACAATTTCATATAAACATCTTCATGTTTCACATCAAAATTATCCATGATAGTTTCAAATGCTCTTATATGATCTTCTATTGAAATAGCATTATTACTAGAAAATTTTGGAATTTCTTTTCTTAACTTATTATCAATAGCATTTGGATATCCCTGGATGCCAAAAAAGTCAAATTGTCTGAATCTATCCACATTCATTGGTCCCCTTGTAGATGGATTCTTCCTTTGATAAGGCTAGTACTGAGGGTGTTGAAATCCTTGTTGTTGAGGTTGATGGTAGAGTCATTTTTGTACATTATGGGAAGTGCCTCCATGATTATACATATTTCATTGTGAATTTTGACGAGGAGCATGATATTGATATTGGTATTCCCCTGGATATTGATTATATCTTTGATTTTGAACTCTTACCCCTCCCTGGCTAGGAGGAACAGGATACGCATTTCCTTGAGAAACTATTGGAGCACTCACTTGATTCAATGTGTGATGTAGAGATGTTATGTTGTATATGAGGAGCATTACCTATGCTTCCATGTCTTCCAACTATGCTATGGGATACCTGCAAGGCCAAAGAACCACTTGTATTTGCATGTGTTCGTTGGTTATTTACAAGTCTATACTATTGTGTACTTGGAATAAAATGAGAACTCAACTGAAGCAGTTCTTGCTCCAATTCTTGTTGTCTCCTTAACGACTTGAGCCTTTCAATTGCTTTTTCCATCTGCTCTATCATTTATTTTAACTCTTGACAAGTTGGTTCTCTTATTGTAGTAGGACCACTGTAAGTATATGTGAAGGGTCCCATAGGTGATACTTGTTCCATGGATCCATGTTGAGAGTTCTCAGCATATTGTTGGACCATTCTATCCTGATAATCTCTTTATGCGTGTATCTATCTTGCTTCTTCATCTAGATGAGCATGAAATTCCTTCATTTTTGAGGATCGAGCTTAAAGGCTAGGACATATTTAGATAAAATGTTTTATTGAAGAGCATGGTGAGGATCCCTTGGTGGGATTTTTTCATTGTTATGAAATTCTAATCCATGCAAGGGACTATTATATATTCTGAAGTGTTGTTCTGATGCATTCCCTTGGTCATCGTGTGTATTATTTTGTAATTTTGTAATTTTAGGTTGATTCGATGTGGCCCCCCCTTTTTAGTATTGGTTTTTGAAGTGGGAGGGGACCTTGAACCTTGCTTTTTTGTCCACTTTTTATCATCATTCTTTGGGCTTCCCTTATGCAAGGATCTTCTACCTTCCATCCTAGATGAAATTGTGATGCTTAGATGTCTAGAATCCGATCTTTCTAATTTGATGTTCAATTGATCACTAACACACAATTTCTCAAAGTTTTTCAATTAGAGTTACTAACTCCTTGTCAAAAAAGAGGAAAATACTTTAAATAATCCTTTAGTTTTCTAGAGCTCCAAGATGAGATTCAAATTCTTCACTTATTCAAGCAAGTCCCCAACAGAGTCGCCAATCTATTGGTTCCCAAATCAATAGGTTTCAAAACCCTAAAAGTATGCAAATCTTTATAATTGGGTTTTTTCAAGTGAATTGGCCAACAAACAAAATCAATCAAAATGATTGGAATTCCATACACTTTAGGCTCTACTATGCCTAGGTGGGTATTACCTTGTGTGCACCACTAAATGTTAAATCCTCAAGACTAATTGGTGAATGTTGAGAAGATTGTAAATTACATGCAATTTTTTCAATTAAATCATGATGTACAATCTACTTCAAAATGACATATGATTTTTGAATTATATTTTCAACTACAAATACTTCTACTCCAATAATAAAAAATCTAATTTGGATATTTTAATTTGATACAAGGGATGGTTTTGGAAAAAAAGAATTGATTGGTGCCTTTTCCTGGGTAACAAAGTCAAAATTCAAATTGATATGTCTTCTTTTTAGGTATAACTCGAATTACTTGACACAATATTGTTTATGACTAGCATAAACATGCAAAATTATCTTTTATCAAATTTTTCTTATTTATCCAATTGAATCCTCCCAATTACCATGACCTGTTCAAAGAAATTTAATTCTTTCTAAAAGAAACCCTATTAAACAAATCACACAAAACATGAATTGTGTTTTGACAAAACAAACATATGCTTGGTATGCTAATTTGAATAACCAGGAGAAAACAAAATGGAGACAACCAAGTACAATTTATCAATGTTATTCCACAAGTAATTGACACCAGAAATTTAGACACGAGAGAAAGCAGCTCTTGATTGATATGCTTCAGAAAACAGGCTTTTACAATGTTTTTTCTCCAAAATCCAATTCCCCCAAAAAATAACCCTTCCCCACAGTCTTGGTTTCCTTCTTATAGGAATGAAGGAATTGCTCGAGATTTCCCTCTTTTGTGACCATGATCAACTCTTTCTGTTATCAGCATAGGATTAGCCATTCACCATTATCTGTTCATGCTTTGTGCCATGACCCCTCACATTCCCGTGTTCCACATATGAAGCCCTACTTTGACGTCGCCGCATCGAAGTGACTTCAATTTTGTTCTCATCGACATTTACTTCTCTCCCTGATAGAATCCTCATACTGTGTTATTCTTGTGTTTCAAAATTTTGAGGGGACTGGTTTTATACTCCCATCGAGATCCACTTCACCCTTCGTTGGGCTATCAATGGGACATTGAAGCAAGTCCCATCAACATAGATTGGTCTCCTCAACGAAATTCAACCATATGCTTCTCTTGCATTGGAACATCAAAGGGACTGTCAAAACTATCCTCCCGTCATTTCGTTGTCACATCGATATGCATGCAATCTCACCATACCAATACTTTCGAAGTCAGGGTCGTGCATGTTACTGTTTTAATGCCATCGCTTCTTCAAATGGACACTAAATTGAATCCCATCGATGTAGTGTAGTCCTCCCGACATGACTTTTTTCACATATGGGTATGATGTTGAATGTGAACTTGAGAGAATTACTACAAGAGCGCAATAAGATATTCACTATGGTGAATTCATGTGAGACAACAAATAACAAGGTGTATAAAAGAATCCTAGCAAGACACAAGTTAGGGTTAAAAATACATGTATGATGGAAGGCATCCTAAGAAAAGGTAGAACATAAAATTTTGAATAAGAAAAAATGGATAGTACACAGGTTAGGACTCTTTTAGTGGATTCCTAGAACTAGGTTTCGACAAACATTGAAAGCAAGCTAGGTGAAATTTTTCCAATTCTAATAGGTTTTATGCACTAAACTTAGGGTTCCCTTTTTATAATGTTACACTTGCACAACCGGTTGAAAATAAGAAAAAATGTTGAAATAGTTTGAAAGTGAAAATGGAAGGTGTCAATATACTCAAGATCTCACTGAAGATACAAATTATTAAAAATAGACACTTTTCAAAAATAACATCTTCCTCCAAGATGTTTGGAAATCACTCGACATGTTGAAACTACTCCCAAAAAGCATCAACAAACTCAATAAAATCCCCAAAGCTCAACGCTAATAACTGAATTCAATTCTGAAAAGGTTGTCGCTCTCCAAAAATGTTGGATCTAACTACGATGTTGGAGTGACCGAAATGGGGACATTACAAGGAACATGAATGATTGGTCGATATTCTGTTGGACGAGACAACCCTTCATAATAGTAGTAATTCAAAAATAGACTATGATTTTGATGTAGACATATGAGAGGCAAATGTTCATTCGGGACATCTATATATATTTTATATTTATTTCATTTTTAATTGATATGTGTAGCCTTTGGGATATTTTTTGTGTTCTTATATAATATATATGCACATTGATAGAAAAAACAACTAAATTTCACCAGTTTATTTATCAATTTTCACGTAAAATATCAATTGAATTCTAATGTTATGTATTAATGTGCTATAATGTCTATGGCGAATGCTATATCAATATTCATATGAATATTTGAAATTTCTCTATAATTAAAAAAATATTTTTTTAATAACCATCCCCTACTATCCCATAAAAAATGGACTAAAAAATCTTGTATCAAAAATGTGTCCCCATCCCCAAAACTTGGAGGAGCATACCTTACCATGCAACAACAAATTCAAACAATCCTTTAGAGAAGATTTTTTTTCTCATTATTTAGGAATTTTTAATGAAATATTATCATTGGTTTTCTTATGTCAAATTTAATGATATTTTCCATCCTTTAAAAAGCATTCCCTTAATGCCACTTACTATGACTCTATCTAAAACATGTCTTCTTTTTGCATATCCCCCATAATTTATGAGAGGGGTCTCTATACAAAAAATTTCTAACCTTTTTCCATTACTTTAGTGATACAAGAAGATAAATCACTTTCATCATCTTGTGGCATAATGGTTGTACTACACTTGAACAATCATCTTTACCATTAAAATTTTAACACACTCATCAATATTTACAAAATTGATAAAGAAAAAAATGTTGATTGGTAGAATGAAAACATTATTTTGCATCTAACTACCAAAATGTCTCTTCATTTGCCTCATTTGTGTAGTGATGTGTGTTGGTTATTCTTGAAATAGGCATCAAAAGAAACAATAAAAAATAAGGTTTGTTGGTTTATACATTTGATCTCTTCAATAATTATACATTACTTGTATAAAAATCTTGCATTATGTATGTGTTTGAAAAATTTGCTTCTTTTAATCGAAAAAAATAGTATAGCTATCTAATGGATAAAGACAATTTCCACTTATACTATGTGTGAAGATTACCATAAATTATGCAATTTCACTTTGCAATGAAAGGGGTGGATACCATATGCAAAAACAATTAAAACTATGTACAATATTTATAGTATTCAAAAGACTTAATTTTTTTTTAAGAGTAATATCGAAAAATATACATGCAATATAATATTTCTAAACTTCTACACAAGGTTTAAGCTAAAATAGACATTAAACAACTCATACAAATATTTTATATGTTTTCTACAAATATAAACACATATTTTTGGAAAATTACAAAGAACATGCATCTATCCACACCAAAAAAATAAGGGTTGGTGAGATAAAACATGATGCAAAAGGTTATAAAAATTAGAGGAGAAGAGAAACATAGAGAATCAATCAACTCAATATAAATCTTGAATCTGTCAATTATTTTCATATAACTTAGAAAGTCTTACACAAGGCTATAACATTTTTTTAAATAATGAAATTTATATTGAGAATAATAAAATTTGAGATATATGTAAAGGTGCATAGATAGTTCAAATCATGAAATTTTATTTAATATAATAGAATTGTGACTCATATGGGTTTCAAGTCTGTGAAAATTTACCAAATTAACAAGAATTATATTGTGGCATTTTAAGGAAATCAATGTTCCTATACATAAATATTGTAGGTAAATTAATTAAATCACAATACTAATCATAAGATAAAATGTTGGGTTAAATAATGTTATTTAAATAAAATAATGATAGTCAACTCTACATTTGATGTTGATTTTACTATTACAAATGTTGCTAATTGATTCATCATGAAGAATAAAATTGGAACTTATTAGACAATTTCCTTGGGATTGAAAAAGTTGTCTATTGTTTTGCTTCACTTTTTTTCACTTACAAAATTGGTCTTTGCATCCATGGATCTAAATGCTATACATAGATTTGATGTCAATAATCTATTTGTCTTGTTATATGCAACTTGTTTCTAAGTACTTGATTAATGTTGGTAGACACTATTTAAGAATTTGATAGGTTTGGATTGTTGTCCTTTAGTCAAATCCATTCCATGTTAACAATTAACAACTTGGTGCAATGATTGAAGACAACAAGTGATGTGTAGTTTATCTAGAATGTTGATGTTATGCCCTTATGATGATACAATATGCAATTGAGCTCTCATGCTTACTCTTAGATGATCCTAGTTTATAGATAGATGATCCCTAATGAATTATTGTTTTTAATACAACACTTAGCATGAAATCCAAATATTATCTTGAATTAGTTGATTTGTAATGGTTATTTGGAAAGAGAG
Source organism: Sequoiadendron giganteum (assembly GCA_007115665.2). NCBI lineage: Eukaryota > Viridiplantae > Streptophyta > Pinopsida > Cupressales > Cupressaceae > Sequoiadendron > Sequoiadendron giganteum. Next base: position 343,492,878 of record CM021107.1, read on the forward strand.
AAGACATGAGCCCAATTTCAAATTTCAAATTTGAAAGTTTAAGGGGTAAATTTATCTTATAGAAATGAATTAGGTTCGCTTCTGCATTGCATAAGTGACCTAGAGTGATGAACAACTAGGATAGATCAAATTTAGATTCTTAGGATGTGGGAAGATGGAATCAAGTTAGGATCAAGGTATTTGTCATCTTCCGTGCAAAAATATATTTTTCTGTACACTAATTTGTGTGCTAGGGAAAAACATGTCAAAAGTGAGCCTAGAACAAAGGGGGGAGTATAGGCATGCAATTTTTACAATTACATTTTTCTAACAGTTTTATTTGCATGTGAAATATGAAAATTTAGGTCAAAGTAAAACAAGTAGTCAACATGAAAGTAGATATTTACTCCCATAAAATGATACAAATAAGGATTGACAACTCTACACAATTTCTCACAATGTGTACTCCGATTGAAAGGTTTCAAGCATTGAAGAAAAAAATCTAATGTGTATCATCTATCTAGTATTTGGAAGACAGATGCAATTTCTCGAACTATTTGTGAACAAAAAACAATTGTAAATGACCTTGTAGAGGAGGGTAAAGTGACTATTTGGAAGGGAAATAAGAATCTTCTTGAAAAAAAAGCAATAAAAGGAATATGCTTAAACATTAATAATAATAGGACTCTACTTGGAGTAAGTGAGAGGACTCAATAACCATATTACACCCTAACTTGACACCTCTCATCTACTAAACAAGTCATTTTTTTGTGAAAATTTCAGCATGCCTCTATCTATAGGTTAATTAAGAGATTGAAACTATTATTTGAAAATTTGGGTATCAATGTTGTACCTACATTAGCAATGTCCTTGTTTAAGTCCAAAAATAACCAAAATAAAGTTAGACCAAAACATGTGCCTCAAGGCATGTATTACCTATCATCTTATGTGTTATGATACAATTGATTATCTATCTTATTTGACCTGTGAAAAGATATTTTTTAATCCATTTCTTAGATATAAAAATAATGGCTATCAGTGCTTAACTTTACAAGTAAGATATAGAATGAAAAGAGAAAGGATATTTTTGCACAACACTATAGTGACCATTAGTGTATAGGTGACTGTTGAGTCCTTTCTCTTAGTAATACTAGGACTTTTCTTGGTATAGAAATACTAAGAACGTTTTTAAATGAAAAAATTCATCATAACCATGATATAATTACTATAATCATATCCAACAAAGAGTGTTAGTGCTATTAAAATCTCCTTCCAAGTGGTTGTATACAATAAATTCAAGGAATTAAAGGAGAGGAGGAAAGCATATCATCATACAAAACTTAAATCATGTAAGTAGGTGTTAAAGAGCATCGTGCGATAATAAATCAAGAAATACTAAAATATAATTGTGTAATCATATAAATTAAAGGAAATAAATGTTCCCCTAGCATTCTCCCCACCAATCAGGATAAAGAAGTGATAGGCATAGAAAGATAGATAATGAAAGAACAAATTAGATATCATAGAAGATGTAAGCATGCAAGAAAGACATGAAAGCATATCCAATAATATAGAAAAATGAACCTATAAGGTCAAATATTTTCTCCTTTGTGTTATCCACCTTATGTTCTTACATCTATTTTAGTAACTACTCTAATAAGTTCATTATAAGGTCATTAATCTAGAATTCTAGCCTTTTTACTCATTTTTTTGGTTTGATTTGCATTGATCCCTAACCCCTTTTTAATTCTATATCATAATAAAAAACTTTGAGGAAAAAAATTATAATTGGGTCAAAGTTCATCAAATCAATAGATCCTTGAGATAAAAGTCACCTAAACACTTGAGCCCAAATTAACTCTCTTTGACTTCAATTTGGTGTAGAAGCACCATATTACATTCAAGCCTCCATGAGGCCAATTTGTAAATAAGTGTTTAATGAGTGTTTTGGGGTCATTAAATAAGGTATTTAAAGACCATTCTAATGTATTCAAGTCATTTGATAGGTATCTGGGTGGGTTATGTGGTCATTGTGTCAAACTTGCAAAATTTGTAAAAGTTGTCACTTTGTAAACTTGCAAAATTGCAAGATTTGGGAATATGAAAGGTCATAGGTGGTTAGAACTCAAAGGACAGGTAATGAATGGTTGGAGAGCCCTGGAATATGTTTAAATAATTTTTTTTGGTCGATTCCAAGCAGGGGGAAGTTGTATTGTAAAGTTTAGCACGTTCTACACTTAATAAAATTCTAATTTTCTACAACTTCCAGCGTATTTTCTTTGTTATAGTACTTCACAAGTGTGTGTGTACGGCCTGGTTATGATATGAAATATATTTGGTATTAAATTATGTTGATTCTACTTCATTTTACACTTTGTTTCATTCGTTTTCATGAGGAATGGTGAAAGTTATAGTATTTTCTATAAAAACAGTTACAAATCTGTCCTAGGGTAATAGTGAGCATCCATAATTACATAACTCTAAATCTAACCATGGAAAATTCATGAAATATTGTGTGGGGGTCTGTTTTGGTGTTTTATTTATGAATCCAAAGTTTTAGGTGTTGAAAATGAGATTTGATGCCCTTACAAGAAAGCCCTAGGCTGAAATAGTGTTAATTTTGAGCAAGAAAGGAGAATAGAGTGAGGGTTTGATATTTTGGTGTAGTAAGAAGTCTTCCAAGCGCTAAAGATTTATGTTTTGGTAGTTTTATAACCTGTTTCAATTATTCCCATAGTTATTTGAGGGTTTGGAGTGAGTTAGAGTGTACTTTCTTTGTTAAATAGGCCTATTGAAGCCTAAATGAAAATGAGACAATCATTTTTAAGGGCGTTCTTTCCAAAACAATTCAAAATGAGTTTGAAGTATGTTTAAGAAGGTCGAAATGGGTACTCAAAAATGTATTTATTTTTTGGAGATTCAATCTGGTTTGAAAGATACACCCAACTTTGTATTTTGGGCTTCTTTAATCAATTTGGCCTTTTGGGTATGAGTTATGAAAGAACTGAAGTACCATTCTTTAGAATAAGTTTTATTGGCTTAATCCTGTCATTTCCATGGTTTTCATGGTGTAATAAAGGTTCATTAAGAGTTTGGCACATCTTGAAACCTCTTTTTTGGTGTATTTGGAGCTTTGGAAACCATGTTTCATTAAAGTAAACTTGTGAGTGTTTTTGGTGATTTGTCAAAATCAATGCTTTGTGTCTTGAAATCCTTTGAAACCCATCATGCTCTGCATCACAATTATTGGGTATCAAATAGTGTAAGCCTAATCTCACTTAAAATGGTCAACATGAATATCCTCTTGACATAAAATGCCCAAAATCCTCATTTTGAATAGAATATAGTCTCTGTCTCAAGCAAGCATAACAAGTTTTGTTCTACAACTTCATTTAAATCAAGATAGTGTGAATTATAATCCATAATTGAAGCTTATCTTTTAGATTCTATTACCATTATCCTTCCTCTATTCCTTTTTCTACATCATTTCATTATGTCATTATCTTTCTTAAACCTTTTCTTATAGTTTCCAATTTCCCCTTCACAATCTCTCAAGTTTCCCTATTCTTTATTTTCATACTCTCCACATCCTCTATTTCCAAAATCACCTTGTGGCCCACTATCCAATCAATCATTGTTGGGGATTTTGTAAAATTATTTTGAAAACCATTCATGCTTTCTCATTTTTTTATTGGTCTATAACTTGGTAATTGAGGAAGTGGTTTACTAATAATTTGTAGGCACACAAATATTGTTAGAATGCTACCAAAATTATTAAAATTTTATTGTTGTAAGAGAGAGGGACAAACCATTGCAAGGCCCTAGGTCACGGAAGGCCAAGAGCAGAAAGGCTGCCCTAACTTACCTCAGTTTCAAGGAAGATTAGGATAGGAGGGATGAGAACGATGAGGACTAGGTGTCCTTTGACAACTCTGCAAACCCAAGAGTTGAAGGGAGACTAGACGAGTCACTTTTTAAGGTCAAATCTACGTCTCAGGTAGCTCTCTGTCTGAGGATAGAAGCATAGTTCCAGGATGACAGCGTGATGCGCTAGCGTCTGTATGACTAGAAAACCAGAGAGGCGAGGTTTAATCCTCAAGAAAGGATTGTTAGCCTAGTTTAGAGGTTTATTGAACAACAGAATGAGATTAAGAGGAATGAAGCATAAAGACGACTTTGATAAAATAAATATATTACCACAAGGGTGACGAAGACGATCTCGCACAACAGTCTTCCCACCAACTTGCTTCAAGATCTCTCCACCTGCACACAATCAAAAGAGGGAAATCTTGGGGCTGTTTAGGGGCCTACCTTAGTCAGATCCCCATTTTGATGTTCCCACCTCCATGGACAACCAAGTTTGCAATGATAGAAATAAAAATAAAGAAGGGAATACAAGCTATGTCAACAAAAGATACTACAAACAGTACATAATTACTCAACCAAAGATGATAGAGAAGATAAGAGGAGCTTACCACCTCCGTCTAAAGTGCTCAAGGATTGTGGAGGAGAAAATGAGAGGAACTCAAGCCTCTGTTGCAATGGTGTTTGTCATGTGCTCGCACTATTAGAGTGATGGAGTAGTGGATTGTTGTTATGGAGTGTAAGGTGCTTCTAAAAAGCTTGTGGATGCTTGAAAAAGCGGAGAAAATGTGAAGAGATGAACTCAAGATCTTGCAAAACTCCCTGAATGAATGAGAGAGTGAAGAATATGAAGGAAAGGATGAAAAATGACCATATTCAGGTCAGCCAGCTGAAGAGGGGCATTACATTTCGACTCCCAATAGGAAGTGTAACGTCTTTGTAGTCTCCATCCGTAGGAATCTGCCAGGGATGTAAGCGTACTACGCGGATGTATGCACACTATGCAGGCGTCCCCAACAAAAACGCTCCCACTAGCACACAAAACAGGCACCAAGTGGAATGTGAGTAGCGGGCTTAAGTGGAATTAAGCCTCTGCCTTAGGTTTTCTAAAGTGCAAGGGGGTAAAAGGGAATTTGTGTTAGGGGTGAAAATTCACGCTTATACATTTTTCCCCCACTTTAGCGAGCACGAGTACTGATGAGTTCTTCAGTAAAGTAGATTAGTAAGGAAGTAACAAAGTAAGAGATGTATACCTAAACCGACAAGGAAGAAGAGCATAATCTGGCTAACTCAAAAGTGAAGGAGAGGACTTCATAGTTCCATGGAACTATAAAGATGAAGAACAAAAGTGCCTCACAAGCTCACGGTCCTGCAAGGGAGGTATCCTTCAAGAACTCTCATATGAAGGAAACTAGGAAAATCACCTTACAGACCCGCCAACCTACAAGGAAGGTATCCCCCAAGAACTCTCACATGAGGGAGACCAAGTAAAGGGGACTCCATAAAGTTAGAGAGGGTGACATGCTTACCCATAGATAAAACACATTAAGAAGCATCCACATAGACCAGTGAAAGGATAGTCACGCAAACCATCGCTAATTTGCAAGACTTTCAAAGGGGTCCCTTGGGAACCCTTCAAAAGGAAGAAGGGTCCACTCAAGGGACACACTATTTGAAAAGTGGAATCTAGTTGGACTTCCCCCAAGCTAGACATAAGGATGCAAAGTAGGCCTAGTCGGGCTGCCCCTAGACTAGACATGAAGAAGTAAAACCAGTCTAGTCGGGCTGCCCTCAAGCTAGACGCAAGGATATGAAACCGGTCTAGCCAGGCTGCCCCCAGGCTGGATGCCATAGAACTTGTTGAAAACTTTCAAAGGGATCCCTCGGGAACCCAACGTGAAAAGGAGGGGTCCACTCAAGGGACACGTTCGAAAGCTAACGTTTTCTTTCTCGAATCAATTCATCATCAAGGAATCCTTTTGAAATATGTTCACTTCATCAAGGAATTCAAAAGGAAGGAGATGCGCCCATGTGAGGGGAAGACTAAGACTGTTCCCGCTTCAGAGGAGGGTTTCCAAGTCATTTCTTTATGAACCCATGATGAAGGAAACATGTTCCGCTAGGGTTTCAAGTTGAGAACACAATTCTAACAAAGAAGTGTGTGAAGGATCTTCGAGAAAAGATTCATTTGAAAACAAATGCATTTTCAAAGGATCATGCAATGTAGAAGTAACGTTGTCACACATAAAAGGGATAACTCAAGCAAAGAAGAGAGAAAGATAAAGAGAAAGGAAAATAAAAGAGAACACAAGCAAAGGGCATAGGGGGATCTGGTTTCGTGGGGTTAGATCTTCCTTTATTTATATATGTAATAGGTAACTATGGTGTAAGGTGAAAGGTCATCAATCCCCAACCAGATCAGGAAGAATGCACGAAAGACAAAGTAAAAGAAAAAATCGGGTCAACATGGAAGGAGACCTAAATGCTCTCGATGCTTTGCATCATCCCCAATTTATCAAAAGTCAATCACAAACATGGAAGAGAAGATATACGTATAAAGGAAGGTTTACAACACAAACACCACGCCTATACCCAAGCATCAATAGGGGTGACAAGGGTCATCTAGGCACATATAGCATGATTACGAGGGAACACGTCACGGTACACACACACACATCTTGTAAACACTGAAAAATGTCCTAAAGTCTACAAGCAACATTTTTCCTTAGTCATCATCCTCTAATAATTAAATAATTTCAATTATTTAATTATTCTTGATCATATTCCTTTATTAATTAAATGATTTTTTAATTATTTAATTAATTTACTTTCTAATATTTATTCTATCCTGATCAATTAAAATAAATTAATTGCGTCACTAATACCCCTTTCTTCAATAATTAGATAAATCATTATTTATTTAATTATTTATATTTCATCACATGTTCATAGTCAGATAATAATTATTATTTGACCTTTTATTCCTCTATAATTAAATAATTGATGAAATTATTTATTTATGTGTCTTTCTTCTCCTTTAAATAATTGATCCAAATCAATTAGCCATATTCAATTTCTATTTCTTCCTTTAATTAAATTTATGAATTTAATTAAATCTCCTTTTTCATTTCCTCCAAATAAATTATTTATTTGCCACTTGTCATCCTCTTTTATTTTTGAATAAATAATTTAAAGTTTTTGGTCAAAGATCCCCTGTCATTATTTCATGTCATAGTCTGCATGTCCTGCATGTCTATCATAGCTGTCAGGCGTCATAGCCGTCGGCATCATATCTTTTCCATGTATGGCATATTCTGGTTGCATCAATTCTCAACCGTAGATCTTGACATCTTTCTAGAAACTCGATCTTGGCCATCCATTTCGTAACTTCCCTCTCATGAATCCTCATCTATTGATCTTAGAATCTTTCTGGAAGATCAATCTCGTCCGTCCATTTGAATGGTTGTCTATAAAAGTAACCCTTCCCCTCCATTTTCAATTTAACAGCTAATTATCTCCAACTTTCTTGCTTACTATTTGCAAGTATTTGCACAACTTCAACAACAAATTTGAGGGCAATATTGGCATAAGAAGAAATAGGAGAGACAAGAGAAAGAATCAACTTCAAAAGAGAGTGTTTTATTTCATTTGCCTTCATTTTGATAGCTCTCTTTGTTTGTATTCTTTTGTTTATATTGGGATAATAGTTTAGAAGTGTTGGCTATCACTTAATCTAATACTATTTGATTTTCCCTATCTTAGATTGGTAAATCCGACATGAATTGAATAATATTGCAAAAAAAAAAATCGTTTGTTTTCTTGTTTGTTTGGTTGTTTTGCAGGTTACAACCAAGAAGTTGCATAAAATCCCGTCATCTTCTTTTGAGTACAAAAAAATGGGCACATAAATTCTTTAAAAATGATCATCTGGGTTTTGTAGCCCTCATTTTTAGCTTTCCGAAATTTCAAACGGTTTAAAATTTCGTTAAGATTTGAATAAGTTATGGCTATTTTAGTATTTGCTGTTTTTTTTAGTTTAGTTGTTAAAACCCGCGTTTTCTTTTGCCTATAACATTTTTTCATGCAGAATCTTGAAAAAAAAATTTCTGGGTTTTGAAGGTTTGAGTTTTAGCTTTCCATAGATATAAACAATTTGAAATTTCGTTAATTTTTGAGAAAGTTGTGGTTGTTTTAATTTTCTGTTATCATTTCTTTTGAGTTACTAATCTCTTGTTTTTAGTATGTGGCATAGCTTGGAGGGAGTCTAAAAAATATTGTTTCTTTAGAAACAAAAATCGAGTTTTTCATTTCTTTAGGCATAATTAATTTTATTTATTTTCAACAACTACAACAAATTGCATGCACACGCATTGGTTAAAATGAACATGCATTTCATTTCATGGGATTAAAATAAACACAAATTGCATCCACACTCATGGGTTAAAATGAACATGCATTTCATGTCATTGGCTTAAAATGAACTTTGTTTATTTCACATCAAGTTAAATTTTTAAAATGAACAAAGTGTTTTGTGTGTCCTCCTCACATTATCATTTGGTAATTAAAATTTATAAGTGTCTTCAATTTTGTGTTACCCTTTGATGCAATAATCGAAGTATCCTCTCCCCTTGCACATTTATGCGATCCTGGGTGTAAGAGAAATGGTTATTGCCTCTAAAACTTGGGCCTTGCTTGGTGGGAAAAAGTACTCACCCCAAGGCGACTCAGACCGACAATGGAGCTCTTTGGCCGAGCTACCCCCGATCGGTATATAAATGTGAATCCTAAGGGAAAGCCTAAGATTACGAGTGCGGATGTGTCATATGGACCAAGTAGTACTCCCCAAAACCCTGTTGAGCGTAACCTCTTCAGGTTGGAGTGCCTCCTAAACGGAGCTTAATCTTGTGCCCCATGTATGGCCACTCGAACGGAGGTCTCGAACTAAAAACTTTTGTGTAGTTGCCAAAATCTTTCTATTTGCTAGCACAACAACGGTTGTTGTGAAGGCATCCACATTCTTGCAGTTCTTAGTAGAGGTGATCAACCTGCCATGGGAGTTTTATGGGGGTTGGAAGCTTGGTTGGCCTGAGAAGTGAGTGTAATGTAAGGGGGAGCCCGTGCGACCAAGCTTCTGGATTCATATGCTCAGAATAAGTGCAGTTGGGGAAACCCACGTGGAATCTAGCGAATATTGTCCTTGCTTAACCTAGGGTTGTGCTTGTCTTCATTGTGCATGTTTTCAAATTTTCAAAGACAAGATTTTGTGTTTGCCAAGTGTTTTTCTAAGACATTGAGACAAATAAACACCTTTCACAGACTTGGAAACGAACATTCAACTTGAAACAATTCCAAATTTTGCAGTCTAAAAGCCAAGACCAAACTTGGTCCAATTTGATATCAAACAGCCTCTGTCGAAAATAAAAAAAAATTTGCTCAAATCTTCCATTAGTGACATCTTTAGTTTGCATTTACCCATAGGTTCATCCTTTCATATCATATCCTTGGTAATAGGGTCATTATCATTCCACCATTCCTTAATCTTGGTCTTAGGTACATTAGCACTTTGCATCCTTATATCCTTGAAAATCACAAAAAAAGAGAGCATAATTTCATATCCATTTTGCATTGTCATCCAAAGGTCACAAGTTTTCTATGGTCCTTACTAAGTTTGTCTTATCCATCCTAATCCAAATTCATGACCATGTCTTCACTTTACCTTGATCTTCTTCGTAGTCAAGTTGAATATCAATCAATCCTCAATCACCAATACCAACCACTCACATACCCTTCTTACCAACAATCCATAAGCTTCAGTCCTTCATCTATCTACCCTCACTATCAAGAGTCACTTGACACAATCCATACCATTAATCCCCAACAAATGTCCATTAGTCATCCCTATCCTAACTTTGACAAGGGAAACCAACCTTCCACTAGTCCATTCCAATCCTCCACATCCTATCATAATCCATCATCCACTAGTCTATTCCAATCCCCCACTTCTTATCCTAATCCATCATCCACTAACCCATTGTCATCCACTCCATCCCAAACTACAATACCATCCAATAAAAACACATTAATTAATACTCTCCAAGGACAACTAGCAAAGGAACTTGTTCAACTCCTAAATGAAAACACACTTAGGAAATCCAATCACATTGTTAATCCTACACCATCCAACCATTTGTCACCATCATGTCCTCCATTGCCTACCAATACCGAAAAAAATCTTGCTATTGAAGCTTCATTATTGCCATGTCAAAATCTTGTATCTATCAAAGAAAATCATATCCTTGAGCGAAATAAAATTCCATTGCCTAAACTTGAGGATACATGTCAAAAAGAAAATCCAAAGCATGACATCATAGCTTCACTTTCATATCAAGATCGAAGCAGTCCATCTCATGATCCCATCCTTAAGTCCATCCAAGAAGTCCTTCTAGATAATCATGGCATCCAAAATACACCTATCCTTGTTCAAGAGTCTATTCACAACCATGTTCTCCAAGATACACCTATTTTTGACCAAGATCCTACCATTGAACAAGAAATCCAAAATGATCCTCTTATTGACCTTTATGCCATTCATGATCAAACATTTGAAGATGATCCCATCCAAACACAAAATACCTCCATTTCCCAAAATGAGACACTTGCCTCCTTTGGACACATAGATAATCAAATCAATGATATGGATAACATCAAAGAAGAGCGTAAAGCAACTATTATTGATCAAGTCAAAGGAGAACACAAAGAAGCTACTATGGATCAAGTCAAAGAAGAAGATACAAAATCTATGACAAATCAAATTGATATCCCAAATGATCAAGAAGAAACAAGCATGACGAATGATAAATCCAAAACATCCTATCAATTAGGAGCATCCACCATTGTCAAAGCAAGATTTCTTGTAGATGAGGAGATTCCAAGTAACAATTTCTACATACAAAATGATGGGTTAGCATCTTGTTTTCAAAATAAAAAATACCTCATCGAAAACAAAATCTGTCAGAGCATGCAGTATCAAGGAAGAGGACTAGGTCTACATGAGCAAGGCATTATAGAACCAATACAATTTTATGCAAATCCTAGACATCAAGGTCTTGGTTATTCTTCAATCAGAGAATGAAATGATGTTAGTGGTACCTCCTTGATATTGGGGGCAACTTTATCTGATATAAACATCAAAATGGGGGCCATGAGTAGTCCTTGTCATAAGGTTGTTGCCAACACTCCTTCCATCCACACCATAAACCATCATTCCAACATGAATAAATCTTCCATTTGGAACCAACAAAAAGAAAATTATTATAAATCCAAAATTCAAAATCAAATGTCAAAGGCCATTGAGTGAAACAAAAATTCAAGTGGACAAATGAAGTTAAAATGGATCCTAAAGAAAAATGGATCAAACAAAGAAAATATTTCAAATCCAAAAGTCAATCAAAATATGGAGCCACAAGAAAAGAGGACTCCCGCATATAGTAAATGTCCACCTCCTTTAAAATGGTCATCAAGAAAGGCATATAAGAATGTTGGTTCCAAACACTATCATAATCAAAATTCCAAACTCCATCATCCACCATCCCAAGTTTGGAAAATAAAAATTGCTACATCCAAAACACCAAATAGTCCATCCACACCTACCATCATCCATCATAATCTTGTATCTCACCTAAAGTCTAAAAATCCTACTTCACAAATTCATCGCATCTTGGCAGCAACTCTTTATCATAAGGACTCCCATGGTACTCTATCACGATGTGTGTATTTTGATAAGGCCAACACTAGTATCAGAGAGGATCACAATGACATCGATCAGTTGTATGCAAGTGCTATGATCCTAACAAGACAACTACTCCATCAAGGTCACTATTGGCATATCATGACACCGATATCTACATCAAAACCATCAAAGGATTCAGAACAATCAACGATCATACAAAACATCAAATCTATATAAAAAAAAAAAAGAGAAAAAAAAATAGTAAAAAGAAATTTTTTGTCCAATAGTGAAAACCATTTTTATGGTGCATTAGATAAGTACCATGATGAAAACCTAGCAAACATGCATCATGTGTAAAATAAATTATCTATGTGGACCATTACACTTGGGGGCAAGTTGTCTCATCTCCCATGCCTTTTTCATAACATTTTCATCTAATTCATATCGTTTCCATCCCTTCTCCCACCTACCTTGATCTTGATAAGGAATGAGGTACAAACATAAATCATGCTTTGGGAAAATTCTTGACAGGTCTATCCTTTGGTCATACACTATCCATGAAATATCATGTCATTTCCTTCATAAAATTTATCCAAACCCATATCTCAAAGAAAAAAAATTGTTCCTATGTGACATAGTCCTTGGAGATCATATGCTAATTCTTTTAACAAATAATCCTTATGTCTCCTATCCTTTGCCAAGATAAATCCATTATCCATTCATACCTATTGTTGGACTTGGTTTTCCCTTGTCATTGGTTTAAGGATTATAGTTCACTTATCCAAGTTCCCTCCATAATCCCATCTAGTTCTAAGGTTAGTCATTCCAAATGTAATGAGTCTAATCCATACAGTCTTGCTATGCAACCTAGTGCATCATCCAAAACATTCCTTGGCTTTGTTCCTAGCCTTGCTGCAAGCCTTGATCCTTTAGTCACACAATCATCATCCTCATGTTGTTTCAGGATGTGTCCTTCCCCTATCAAACAACATTGTCATCTTCATCATCACCTATCAATTGGTTTTCAGCTTGACTAGGGACAAGATCATGTTCATCCTTGGATCCTTGTGCATTCCGTTTTGGTTGATTGTGGGTATCTTTCACATGCATTTTCCATGATCCTTATAGTTATCATCCATAATAAAGTCACATTCATCCATAATAAAGCATCATCCTTTCCATGGACTGAAGACCACTGACATTTAGCATCCTTCATATCCACCTATCGCATTTTCCACTTCCCCTCGCGCATAATAAGTTTTTCCTATACCTGAATGGGGGAATTCCTTGAATTACATCTTCATGGGAAATCATGCATGGTATCAGCCTTGAAAAAATCATAAAAATCATAAAATGTCTTGAAAAATATCATAAAAATCATAAAATGTCTTGAAAAAATCATAAAAACCATAAAATGTCTTGAAAAAAATCCAAAAAATCAAAACATTTCAAAATCCAAAAAAATTCCAAAAATTCAAAATCCAAAAAATCCTCAAAATCCAAAAACTTCAGAAAAATTCAAAACTCTTGAAAAACGGAGTCTAACTCTAAGTTTGAGTCTGAACCGATTTTGTTAGAGTGGTCGAACTACGTTGCCTCTGCACATTTTCTACATAGGAAAGGCTCATCTTAAATAAGCCCTCGATGCATTAGGTCAGTCCCTTTAGGTTGTCCAAATACAATCATAACCCAGTATTTTGTGGAATAAGACAAAGTCAAGTCGTGTCGAACTATGAGGTCTCTGTGCATTGCTACGTAGGTAAGGCCATCTATCGATGAGCCCCCGAGGCCCCCTAGGTCAATTCCTTTAGGGTTCATCGAGTTGGGTCGCGTCCTTGGTCTGAAAGCAATCATCATTCAAACTACTTCAAGAAACAACAAACAAATTAAATCTTTCCTCAATCAATTATCTTATCATCAACTCAATCAGGTCACTAGTCTTATATCAGAATGTGGCATTATGTCATTTGTCTCATTCGGTCTTATCTCTTGTCTTTTATCAGGATACATCCTTCCTGGGATTAGACTTTCTCAACCTTGTCATTTACCTTAAGCAGGATGTGTCCTTGCAGTTAGGTGTCATGTCAAGACTTGTCACATGGTCAACTTTATCATATGTGTCCTCTACCTAAACAAGATGTGTCCTTCCTACGGTTGGGTATCATCACATCGCTTGGTCATATTCATCAAATCTTTTTCAAACAATCAAACAATCTTGTCAACTTTGTCAATCAATCTTTCCTTAATCAGGATGTGTCCTTCCTGAAATCGAGCATTATCATTATCAATCAACTTTGTCACACCACTCAATCTTATCAACTTGGTCAATCAATCTTGCCTTCATCAGGATGTGTCCTTCCTGAGGCTAGGCATGGTCAATTAAATCACTTGATCGATCCTTATCAACCTATCAATCAACTCGGTCATCTTGGTCAACCTAATCAACCAACCAAACAATCATCATTATCACTCGAAAACACTCTCTTGGCAAACACTTTGTTGGTCTGGATTTTCTTATCTTTTTGATTGGTTTTGGGTCATGTTACTAGTCTCCTCGAGGATGTCCTATCAATGGATTTAGAGGGACGATGATGGATCATGGCCTCTTTTCTTTGTTTGTTGCCTGTGGTTTGTCTTGGCAAAAATACTGGGACAATTGGGTCCCTAGTATGAGCTGGGGCATTCCTTGTCTTTTTTGATTGTTTGTCTCTCCCAAATGGTCACCTTGCACACCTTGGTTTATGTCATACCATGGTGTTTGTGGTCCATTTGTGACATTTTTGATGCCCAATGATGATTAATATAACCATGTAAGCGTGAAAGTTGGTTCCCTTATCATTTCATGTCTATCTTCTTTCCCCTTTTCATGCTAACATCCCATCTCCCTTATTTTTTTCCATGCTAACATCCATCTCCTTCATGCTAACATTTCTTCCATCTTTCATCCTCTAGTCTTCTCTTCCATTTCGAGAGCACATTCATATTCTTTGAACCCACATGTCCTCTCGAGGGGGCATACCGCGACCCTCTTGGTCACCCTTCCCCTTTCTCTTTACACTGGGGCATATTTTAGAATTAAATTTCTTTGACACAAAGCAATGAACTGCATTATGTCAAAGAGGGGAAAAATGTAGACACTGAAAAATGTCCTAAAGTCTACAAGCAACATTTTTCCTTAGTCATCATCCTCTAATAATTAAATAATTTCAATTATTTAATTATTCTTGATCATATTCCTTTATTAATTAAATGATTTTTTAATTATTTAATTAATTCACTTTCTAATATTTATTCTATCCTGATCAATTAAAATAAATTAATTGCATCACTAATACCCCTTTCTTCAATAATTAGATAAATCATTATTTATTTAATTATTTATATTTCATACCATGTTCATAGTTAGATAATAATTATTATTTGACCTTTTATTCTTCTATAATTAAATAATTGATGAAATTATTTATTTATGTGTCTTTCTTCTCCTTTAAATAATTGATCCAAATCAATTAGCCATATTCAATTTCTATTTCTTCCTTTAATTAAATTTATGAATTTAATTAAATCTCCTTTTTCATTTCCTCCAAATAAATTATTTAAAATAAATTATTTATTTGCCACTTGTCATCCTCTTTTATTTTCGAATAAATAATTTAAAGTAAATTATTTATCCCTCTATTTTGGTCAAAGATCCCCTGTCATTATTTCATGTCATAGTCTGCATGTCCTGCATGTCTGTCATAGCCATCAGGCGTCATAGCCGTCGGTGTCATATCTTTTCCATGCATGGCATATTCTGGTTGCATCAATTCTCAATCGTAGATCTTGACATCTTTCTAGAAACTCGATCTTGGCCATCCATTTCGTAACTTCCCTCTCATGAATCCTCATCCGTTGATCTTAGAATCTTTCTGGAAGATCAATCTCATCTGTCCATTCGAATGGTTGTCTATAAAAGCAACCCTTCCCCTCCATTTTTAATTTAATAGCTAATTATCTCCAACTTTCTTGCTTACTATTTGTAGGTATTTGCATAACTTCAACAACAAATTTGAGGGCAATATTGGCATAAGAAGAAATAGGAGAGACAAGAGAAAGAATCAACTTCAAAGGGGAGTGTTTTATTTCATTTTCCTTCATTTTGATAGCTCTCTTTGTTTGTATTCTCTTGTTTAGATTGGGATAATAGTTTAGAAGTGTTGGCTATCACTTAATCTAATACTATTTTATTTTCCCCATCTTACACATCTAATCTAAAGATCAAGAAGAGGGTCTCCCCCTAACACTGGTCGACCAAGATGTCATCAGATTCCCACTCTATATCATCATAGAGGGAAGGATGATGAGCCTGAAACGATGTGATGTTAAGGGGAGGATCTTTGCTTTTGATCCTCCCGTGACAAGGGCTAAGATAGAGGGACCGGTGAGGTCTCTGTCACTTAACTCTTGTGGGTCCAAGGTCAACGACTTTGCGAAGATCACTGACAAGGTTGGAACTTCATCCACTGAGTTGAACATACACTTAATGGGAGTGCCATGTTTCACCTTGATGGATGGAGGAGTTCACACCCAAGGTTCACGGCTACGCTCACTGAGAGATTCGAGAGCAGTGACAAACTCAAGGGAGGCAGGAGATGGTTCCACCACTAGAATAGAACAAGTCAGCATGGGGCCACCTTTTGGAGGAGGTGGGCTCTTCTTACGTCCTCCATTGTTGGAGGGGCCACACTCTACCTTCTTTGTCGGAGGAGGTGAACTCCCCATAGATGAATCAAGGAGGATCGAGGGAGAAGAGAAAAGAACCACAACGGATACGACCGAAGTGTTAACCATATCCACTGGCTTTGGGAAAGGCAAAACATCTAGAATGGAAGTCGACAGAGGTAGCTCCATGGAAGGAGCGATAAACACCTGCACCTTTCCAGGCACATGTGTGCTCATAGTGAGAGTCAGAAGAGATTCAGAGCTAGTTAGATCAGATGCAGAAGAGGGGAAAGAGGAGGACACGACAAGAGGTATTTCCTTCTCTTCCCCCTTCTATGAGGAGGCTTGCTCAGCTAGAAGAGCCTTTCGTCGATGGTTGTGCTCATGTGCAAGGCAGTTCCTATGGCTCTTTCAACTAGAAGTTAGAGCTTGCGAAGGGATGAAAGGATTCTGCTCAGTGAAGGGGCAGGTTCAAAAATAGTGGGAGGAATCGACTCTAGCGCCTCAATAGCGGGCCTCTTCCCATTCACTATTTTGAGAATAGGAAAGGTAGGAGGATGGAGAGGTTGAGATAAAGAGGACTCTCCATGGGGCACTTTTTGTCTTCCATACCGGACAGGCCTAGGCTCCGTGGGTAAGATAGGATGCTCAAATCCAGGATGCTTGGCCTTTCACCAAGTGAGCACCATGGGATTCTCTCACAAGTGCGAGACATAAATAGATGGCACCACGACAGGGCAAGAGGAAGCATCAAGATGAGTAGCGGAAGGGGAAGAAGGAGGATCTTAGGACCGCTTCTCTTCTTCTCTTCTACGTGCCTTGGTGACATCAATGTCAGCTTTTAAGCAAGCTCTATGTGAAATAGCATAAGGCGAAGGAGGGAACCTCACTTATGGCCTAGCACACCCTTTCTTATAGTTTTGATACGTACGGTATAGGAAGTCTTTCCTAGGTGGGAGAGGACCAAAATACGTAGGACAAAAGTAATCTATGGTATAGCTACCATGTGCAATCGGTGGTCTATAGCCGGTGTCATGGAAAACATGTACCAAACCTCCATGAACAAAATTTAGACATTTGTGCACAACTGAGGGAACTACATTTATAGCTACCAACCAGGGGATACCTAGCTTCACTCTGAAGAGTTCAGACCCCAGGATGATGTCAAACCTAAGGCTCATAAATTTAGGTCCTACGAGGACCGATAGGACAATACTCCCTAGAGGAGGTACAAAAAGTTCATCGTGTGTGTGGACGGTACTCTCAGGTGCATCATATCCATCCTTATGCATGAAGTTAATCAACATGATCTCCTCAATTATGATATTTACTTGAGATGTCGGATCGACGAGAACACCTGCTACAGTATTCTTGTTTATCCTTGCCGGAATGTAAAGAGGAGATGGTTCCCCATTAAAACCCATCGGCAGGTCTTGTGAGGTGAAGGTTATACTAGTACCATTACTCACAGTTTGCACAGAGGGAATAGGTTGATTTAAGAAAGAGGCCATCGTGCACACGAAACAATACTTCTATAGAGCCTCCTAAGGTTAATGAGATAGGATAGTGACCCAATTGAGGTTTCGTTATACAACACCATCAGAACCTTCCAACTACGCCTACTAGGGGTTGTAGGCTGGGTTGCAAGGTGAAAGCCTCATAGCACTCACACCTACAACACTCCTAGGATACGAGGAAATGGAATTTCAGTATCGCAAAACGGAACCAAAAATGGTTCATGTCAGGTTCACCAAAAATGTAAGAGAGTGGGACCAATCACTGCAAGGCCCCAAGTCACAAAAAATCCAAGAGTGGAAAGGCTTCCCTAACTTACCTCAGTTTCAAGGAAGATTAGGATAGGAGGGATGAGAACGATGAGGACTAGGTGTCCTTCGACCACTCTGCAATCTCGAGAGTTGAAGGGAGACTAGACAAGTCACTTTTTAAGATCAACTCTGCATCTCAGGTAGCTCTCTGTCCAAGGATAGAAGCGTAGTTCCAAGATGGCAGTATGACGCGCTGGCATCTACTAGGTGCATTGGCATCCGTACGGGCCAGAAAACCAGAGAGGTGAGTTTTAATCCCCAAGAAAGGATTGCTAGCCTAGTTTAGAGGTTTCTTGAACAACATAATGAGATTAAGAGGAATGAAGCATAAAAACGAATGCGATAAATGAAATATATTACTGTAAGGGTGACGAAGATGATCTCGCACAACAGTCTTCTCGCTAGCTTGCTTCAAGATCTCTCCACTTGCACACAATCAAAGGGGGGAAATGTTGGGGTTGTTTAGGGGCCTGCCTCAGTCAGACCCCCGTTTTGGTGTTTCCACCTCCACAGACAACCAAGTTTGCAACGATAGAAATAAAGATAAAGAAGGGAATACAAGCTACGTAAACAAAATACACTACAAATAGTACGTGCTTACTCAACCAAAGACGATAGAGAAGATAAGAGGAGCTTACCACCTCTTTCCAAAGTGCTCAAGGCTTGTGGAGGAGAAAATGAGAGGAACTCAAGCCTCTGCTGCAATGGTGTTTGTCATGTGCTTGCACTATCAGAGTGATGGAGTAGTATATTTTTGTTATGGAGTGTAAGCTGCTACTACAAAGCTTGTGGATGCTTGAAAGAGTGGAGAAAATGTGAAGAGATGAACTCAAGATCTTGCAAAACTCCCTGAATGAATGAGAGAGTGAAGAATATGAAGGAAAGGATTAAAAACGGCCATATTCGGGTCAACCAACCGAAGAGGGGCATTACACTTTGACTCCCAATAGGAAGTGTAACATCTCTACAGTCTCCAGCCATAGGAATCTTCCAGGGATGTAAGCACACTGCACAGACATCTGCACACTGCGTGGCATCCCCAACAGAAACGCCCCCACCGACACACAAAACAGGCGCCAAGTGGAATGTGAGCAGTGGGCTTAAGTGGAATTAAGCCTCTGCCTTAGGTTTTCTAAAGTGCAAGGGGGTAAAAGGGAATTTACATTAGGGGTGCAAATTCATGCTTATACATAAGTATATTATAATACACTTTTAAATTTGATAATACATTAAATGCAAGTTCTGAAGTGTGGTTTTTTTCTCCCAAAAGAGTTTTCCCCACATAAATAAATATCATGGTATAATTATTTATCTATTTAAGCATGTATTTCTCTACTTTATGTAATAATTTTATAACAAATTTTATTTTTTACATCGCCTTCATGATTAGTGTAGGGAGTTTCTTTTGCATACCTTACCTCCTTACAAGTGGTATCAGACCTTAATCAACTTTGGTTCCACTTTCAAGGGTCATTCTTTCTAGGTGTGTAAAGGTTCTCATGCTTCAGAGACTAAGTTTCCTATAAATAAAATTATACTATGGAATCAAGGTATGTGTCAAATAGGTGAGAGGAGTCTATGGACCTTGAAAAAAATCTATTATGGGGCTAAATAATTGTATCCTTGAGTTGATTTTTTTGTTAATATTATTTTATCAAAAAAAAAATATTAAATTTTATTCTAGTTATGAGACATCTTAGAGTTTTTATTTATGAGACATATACTCATGTGCCTTGGGAGTAAAGGTGAAAGCTAAAGAAAAAGGCTATCAAATGTATCTTCATCAATTATGATATTAGTGTGAAAGGGTACAAGCTTTAGGATCATGTGGCCAAGAGAGTTTGGCATAATAGAAGTGTTATATTTAGAGAAGTTAAGCCTTATTCCACAGTACTACAATCAGGAAAGGATGAAAATAAAGATGTGGTTCAACTACCACTAAAGACTAGGAAATTTGAACTATAAGCCCATAAAGGATTTGAAGGAAAGGGGATATTATATAGTTTGAATATTTTCAAAGAGGAGGTAGAACATCCACCTCAACTCTTGAGGAGGTCCACTAAGCATAGAGAACAATTGGATAGGTATAATCCTCCTTGTGGAGATGATTTTTTTCTTTGATTACTAACACTGATGAGCCTAGTATTATAAAGGAGGCTATAGGTATGAATGATGCAAAGTCTTAGAAATTGGCCACGAATGATGATTGGTTGTGTTAAAGAAAAATTATATAAAACCGTTGGATGCAAATTGGTTTTTAAAAAGGAAATTTATTCAAATAGTAGTGTTGAGAAGAATAAGGTAAGGTGATTGTTAAGGGTTATTCCCAAGTTGAGGTATTTGATTATAGTGAAATTTTATCTCTATTTCATAAGCTAACAACCATTAAGTGTATGTTATGTGTTGTAGTAATGTTTAATCTTGAGGTTGAGTAAATGGATGTGAATACAACTTTTCTTTAGGTTGATTTGGAGGAAGAGATTTATGTCATAGCCATAACACTAAATTGGACAAGGTAAAGAAAATTTTCTTTGTAAGTTGAAGAAATATTTGTATGGCCCTTTAATCAATCTCCTAGGATGTGGTACCAAATATTTGATAATAAAAAATTGGGTTTGGGATTTTTTAGGTCTAAGTGATATCATTGCATATATTACAAGATGAATAATGATATTTTATTATTACATTATATATTGATGATATGTTATTTTTTGTTATTGAGAATGACATGATATATGAATTGATGTTTCAAATTTAAACACACTTTGAGATGGATTTAGGAGTGACCAAGTTCATATTAAATATGGAGATAAAGTGAGATAGAATTAATAGTTTTTTCTAGGAAAGAGTAAGTATGTGAACTCAGTGTTGGAGATATTTATGATGTCAACTTACAATCCTTTGTGTGGTCCTATTTCATTAGGGAGTAAGTTATTAGTTGAGCATTGTCTAAATTATCCTATTGACATGGAGGATATGCCTAGAGTAACTTATTCTAATGTTATTGTGAGCTTAATGTATGATATGCCATATCAAAATAATAGAAATTTCTCAAGCAGTGGGATTCATGCGCCATTTTATGGATAATATTGGAGGAATACATTGGGATGCAGTAAAAAGGGTGTTAGATATTTGTTGTAATAGTCATATAGGGAATAAAGCTCCCAAGATCACCTACAAAACCAAATGTAGCCTTCCACAAGAGAGTAGCAAGAGAATAGATTTATTGATTATGGATGCAAAAATGTATCAATGATCAAATAGATCATTGATACATAATATACATATGAGGTCTTGATTATATAGGTAAAGTGAGAGGATTAGCAAACATAATATTATGACATGTATAACACTCATATGACATGATAAAAAAAGAGATAAGGGTCCTAAATTAATCCTAAATAAACTTATTTAACAAGTAAGCATAAGTTTTCCACAGTCCATATTGTAAAGAGTTGTTTTTGGATTTGTTGTGTATGTGTTTTTATCAATATTTTGGATCACACTCAATGTTCCATCATTAGGAAGAATGAAAAGGAATGGACTACAAACTTGTTCTTAAATAAAAGATGTAGGTTGCATAGAGGACTTGGAAAAAAAAGAGATTTTAAGAAAAGAAAAATAACTTTGATCAAAAGATTAATAATATTGGAAAATAACCTAAGAAAATAACAAAGATAATAGACTAATGATTAAAAGGTTTGAGATATTGAAAAATGAATTATCAAGAAAATAAAATTAGAAACAAAAGAGATGCAAGAGGAAAAAACAAAGGTTATCAATCAAACTAGAAAATAAAAATAAAAATAAAAAGAAGGTTTAAATATTTTAAAGAAAAGACTTAAGAAATTAAAAATTCACCACAAGATAAATAATAGGAATATGGAGAAAGGAATTAAATAAGAGACTATTGGAGAAAGAGGATTGAGAGAAGAATCTAAAATATTGTACTAATAATTGAGGACCCCAAGGGTGAGAGAGAGAGATAAAGGCGAACAAAGGTGCCAAGATAAAAGTAGAACCAATACCACTACTAATATGTAGGGTGGGGAGGTGAGGCAACAATATGGGTATAAGAGAAGGTGGGTAGAAAGAAGTTGAGGATAAGACAATGCACAAGAGGGTAATTTTAGGGAAGATCAAGAAGGGCTAGGTTTGTCTAACATAGAGGTTAACAAAGGGTGCCAAGAAGGATTAATGTGCCAACCCTCATCCCAATTGAGATTGGTGGGTTGGCCTCTAATAAGGATGACCTCAAGAAGCTTCCTTTTGAAAAAAATATCTTTGTTGACAAGGACTTGGGTGTTCTCCAAGTAAATGTGATGATTGGGGTAAGGAGGTGCTCGACTAGGGAAGATTTGGTGATGTGGTTATACCTGACATCAACACTATGTTCTTTGATCCTATTGTTGATGGATCTACCTGTAGACACTTGAAATTTATTTTCTAATGTCATCACTCTCCTATTAATTAAGTAATTTTAATTATTTAATTAAATATTTCCATCATTTCACCTCAGCCTCTGATTAGTTAAATATTATTTGATTACGTCACTATGGTTCATGTCCTTATAATTAAATAAATCTAATTTATTTAATTATCACCATTTTGTCTACTATAATTAAATAATTAATTATAATTATTTAATTATTCACTTTTCTTTCTTTCTTCATAATTCAATAAATAATATTTATTTAAACGATTTTTCAAATGGAATTTCCCTCTCACTTATTTTGAGTTAAATTACTATTTAATTGAAAAATCAGTTTGTCTTTTTTCTTCTATAATTAAATAATGATGCCATTGTTTAATTATTCACTCTCCTCTTTGAACTAACTGATTTTGTCAAAAAATCATTCAATTTCCTCTTTCTCTTTCACTTCCGATCTTATCTCGTCTCGTCTTGATTAATTATAGCCATTGATTGAACTAGAAATCAATTGATCTCATCCATGCATTTTCCACCCATCTCTCTATAAATACCACTGTCATTTATCATTTTGGATCATTTGGAGAATCTTTGAAATAATTTTTGTGCACATAAGTTTGTTAATTTGCTATGATTGACACAGGCTTTAGTTGCATCTTCAACACTGAGGGCACTTGGAGCTTCAAAGAAAAATGGAGAAAGGTAATGGAGATAATTCAGTAATGGCATAGGTATGTGTTTGCACCACTTCATTAGTTTATGATCTTTTATGCTAATCTGTTCTTTATTACTTGATCTTTGGTTTAAATTTGATTTGTTGATCTAAAGATGCGAAAAAACCTTGATTACATTTTGGTAAACCCGACGTGAACACTAATCTTTATTGCATAATCTTGTTGTATGTGAGTTTCTGGTGTTTTCTATCTTGCAGGTTATAGGTAATTTATGGGGCTGTAAAATCAGAATTTTAAAGGTTGTTTGAGGATAATTTTTGTTTTAAATTAATTTTATAGTTTTGATTAATTTTAAATTAGATTAATTTTAGTAATTAATTTTGTTAGTTTAGATTGATATTAGTTTTGATTAATTTAGATCAATTTAATAAGTTTATTTTGTTGGATTAATCAATTTAGATTTTTCTAATTTAGTTTAAGTTTATATTTTTCTAAATTAGTTAAGGTTTAGATTTTTTAATTTAATTTAAATTTAGATTTATGTTTTTAGATTTTAGAATTTAGATTTTTTTATTTTAGTTAGATTTGGTTTTTAGATTTAGAGTTTTCTAATTTAGATCTTCAATTTAGATTTTTAATTTAATTTATATTTATATTTCTTTTAGATATTTAATTTAATTTAGATTTTCGATTTTAGTTTTTTCCAAATTTAGTTTAGATTTAAGTTTTTAATTTAGACTAATTATATTTTTAGATTAGATTAATTTTATTAATTTCTACTAGCTAGATTAAATTTCAGTTCTCTTTTTAGTTTAGTTTTCAATTTCGAGGCTAATTGTGTTAATTTGGTTTTTGCAGGTTCGCATATCAAAGACTTAAATTGAAAACTTGAATACACATTTGTTGAAGACTGGAGGCTTGAAACTACTAATGACATTTGATGCAAGATATTTTTTTGAAGATTTGATTTTTAAAAATGTTGGTGTAATTAAAAGTGTTGTACCTTGTCCTAGGTCATGATTACACCTTAGTTAAGTTTACTTAGGGATCACATAGGAGGTGGTTGGAAAATTTCCACTTTTGGTGGACTTATCATGTTATAACTTTATCACATTCACCTTTTTTGGACACATCATGTGATTACCTCTCCACTTTTTGTGGGTGATCCACCATTTGTGGTGATTATCACATTATCACTTTTCCACTTTAGGTGGAGTGATAGATTTTCCCAGTTGTCTCATGTCATAAGATTAAGACACTTGTCATAATATTATGCCCTTCTATGTTCTCACCTTGGCTATATAACCAAGGGGTCTCCTATGTACTTTTATACATTCTATTTTGTATCATTGGTAGAATATGGTCTATTCTTGTCATATTGTTTCTATCTCTCTTATGCTTGTGCTTTCTATTAGGCCTCTTGATCTTGGGTGGCTACCTTCATAGCCAATTCTTACATGGTATTAGAGCTATTGGAGTGCCTTTGGATTGTCATTTTGGGGAGATTTTGAGTGCAATCTTGTATTTTTTTCATAGAAATACTAGATTCTGGGGGGTTCTATTTTTGACCTTATATTGCAAGTGAATTTTGGGAGCTTGCTGCATCAAATTTGAGCTCACCATTGTGTCCAAAGTGTCCGAGATAATCAGATTTGCCTTTTGTTTCGTCCTAATTGGACATTGGAGGCCAAATCTACAAGGGTTTGAAAATTGGAGGTGGTTGCGAGATCCAAGAGCTAGCTACCATTTCAGAGCATTTTCAGTCAAAAAGAACATTGCCATCGCATTCAGAAGGACCAAAAACCTCTAAATCGACTGCCAAATCGTCAAATTTAGATAAAATTGTCTGTCGAGACAAAACAAAATTATTGGTCGAGTCGTACAGCCCAACCATTATTATAGTCGAGTACGAAATTATTTTTCAAAGAAACTATATTTTTATTTTCTCCAAAATTATTCTAAAAAAAAAATCATTCAATTTTTTTTATGTATTTCACAGTTTTTAATAGCATTGTACAAAGTCTTTTTTTAAAATAAAAATTAAAAAAATAGGAAAAGGGTACTCACGGACTTACAATCCACAGAGTACTCTTGTACCCTGCTCTAGTACGCGGGCCCCGCCGTCACCACGTGGCAGGAGGCCATTGGCCCGCATGACCCCCTATTCCCTCCTCTGGTTGCGGTCGATTTTCAATAACCGGCGGTCCATAAATTTCACCAGTTGTCTTTTCATTCGTGCGACCAAAGAATATTTCGGTGTGTTTGACGAAGATTCCACTACCTTTATCAACCGTTGACAGCAAAGATTCTGTCAAGGAATATTCGAAGATTCTTCTCAACCTATGGGACCCACGTCGACTGGTGACGACCAATCGGTCGCCAAATTTAAGCTCATTTTTTGCTGACGTCAGCACTGCATCAATTTTTTTTGAAAAATTACACCCCCTCTCCATTGATCTTTTTAGTTTTGCATTTCAACTTTGAAGGCTTATATCTTGGCCATTTTGAGGTCTTTTTTGGTCTAATTTTTTTTGATTTGGGATAATTTTTTGTGCTCTACATGATGGTGTGATAAGTTTTTAGTTTTGATGCTTGAAGTTTTCAAAAAATTCAATTTGTCACAGGTGTTGCTGAGTTGTCACCATTTTTGCAACTTTCGGGGCTTCGCTCAGACTTATACGAACTCCTTTTTAGGTGTCATTTTTTGAAAGTACATGATTTTTTATGAACTTCATAGTGGTTCTATCAGTTTGTACTGATTGTGATAAAAAATTGTACTTTTAGCATATGGTCTATTTTGGCCCCTTTTGGCATTTGTAAAGTTAAGATCCTAGTTTGGTCTTTTGTATCTATCATTTGAGTTTTTTGTAGCCTACTAAAGGCAGTTGTAAAACATTGAAAATCAGAAGCCCACTTTGCTTGGCTTGCAAGTGGCCATTGTGCACGCACTAAGTATAAAGTGTCAAATCATCTTTTTGGGGGGGTTTTTTGATTGAGTGAATTTGGGGGGTGTCTTGTGTGATTGTTCCTCTCTCTCTATCTTTTTATCTTTCATTTTTGCTGCTATGGTTTCTCCTAAGTTTCCTTTGTTAACTCCACATAACTATGCTTCTTGGAAAATTGATGCTTGAAGTAAGTTAATGGAAAAAGGATTAACTCATTCTATTGATGGAACTGTTGTTGCACCATCTGATCCTAAAACTGATCCTTATGCTCATATGGATTGGCTCATTAAAAATACTATGGCTCTTGGAACTTTAAGGAAATATGTATCGAAAGATCTAATCTTTCAAATGGAAAAGTGTAAAACAATCAAAGAGGCTTGGGAAAAGTTTGGTCAATTGTATGGCCAAGTTGATGAGATTAGAGTTATCATCTTGACAATGATCTCACAATGTTAGATCCCAATAATTTTGATAGAATTCAAGACTATGTCACTAAGGAAAATGAGCTAAGAGCACAACTTAAGGACTATGGCATTGACAAAAAGGATGCATAGTTGGTCTACAATTTTTTGGGAAAGCTTCCATCAGAATATGCAACATTTGTTTCTAGCTTCCAAACCCATCACTTGACAGTGGGTAGTTTTTTCACTATGCCATCATTTGATACATTTACAAAAATGTTGATGCTAGAGCAAGAAAGTTGATAATCATGGGGGTTCTCAACTCTTCAAAGTCCAAAGCTTTGGTGGCTAATCAAGGGAATCAAGGAAAGGGTTCTAACAAGAAGCATAAGCAGTTTAAGGCAAAGACACAACAAGATAAAGCACAATCATCCTCTCCACAACAAGGGATTTCTTCATCTTCTCCCAAGAAGGGAAACTCAAGCAATAAGGAGAGACCAACTTGTTCATATTGCAAGAGATTTGGTCATGATGAGCATCATTTCCACACTAAGCAAATTAATGAGTTGACAAACATCATCAAGAAGAACAACATCAATTTGCCATCCTCTTACAAGAAGAAGGATTAATCTCCTTCCACTTTCTCACAATCAAAAGAAAAAGGGAAAGTATTTGTGGATACTACAGGTTCTTCACAATAATGTATACTTGACTCGGGTGCTACTCATCACATGGGTTCTACAAGGGAGCAATTTTCTTCTTTGGAGCCATCTAAGGTACCTCACATCTTCATAGGTGATGATACTCAAGTGGAAGTTGAAGAAAAAGGTTCGGTTGTCATGGATGATGGAGCATTTGAGAATGTTCTCTATGTTCCTAACTTGAGTGCTAATCTTCTTTCAATCTACCAAATCACTCACTTTGGAGATGGCAAGAAAGTTGAGTTTCTACCAGATTCAGTTGTGGTCAAAGAAATTAAGGATGATGCCTTGGTTACAGTGGGACAAGCCAATCACAACTTTACTCATTCTCCCACTTTGTTCCTAAGTATCCTTCTATAGCCTTGCTCACTCATTCAAATTCATAAAGTAAGCTATGGTATGAGTGGTTTGGACATCTCAATTACTGCTATCTTCAACAACTTAGCTCCAAGGATATGGTTATAGGACTCCCTCAAATCAACTTTTCTGAAGGTGTATGTTCAGGTTGTTCCTTGGGTAAGCATCTAGAAGAGAATTTTGACAAAGGGAAGTCTTGGAGAGCTTTGGAAGTTCTTCAATTGGTTCATAGTGATGTAGCAGGTCCATTTCCAATGACATCATTAAGAAAGGCTCACTATGTCCTCACCTTCATTGATGACTACTCACACTTCACATGGGTCTATTTTCTTGTTCACAAGAGTGAAGTGTTTGACAAATTTATAGCCTTCAAGGCTCATGTTGAGAAAAATTCAGGGAAGCAAGTCAAGATTCTCCGCACATACAATGGAAGGGAATATGTGAACAATAGACTTGAGGAATTTTGTACTCTTGAGGGGATTGATCTTCAACATTTAGTTTCCTACACTCCACAACAGAATGGTGTTACTAAAAGGAAGAATAGGAACCTTAAGGAGATGGCTAGATGCATGATTCATGTTTGTTCTCTTGGTCCTCAATTTTGGGAAGAAGCCATCACTTGTGCCACACACATCCAAAATTGGGTTCCCCATGAGGCTTTGAAGGGTATGACTCCTTTTGAGGCTTGGTGTGGTAGAAAATCGGTTGTGAGACACTTCAGAGTTTTTGGTTGTCCAACTTGGGCAAACATACCTCCACAGAAGCACAAGGCATTGGAACCTTAGAATAGGCCTTGCATCTTTGTTGGATATCCTAAAGGTGTTAAGGCATATAGACTTTTGGATCTAGAGACACATGAGCTATTCATTGAGAGGAGTGTTCACTTTGAGGAAATCTCTCATAGCTTGGTCTCTAATCCTCCTCTTCCTTCCTCCATAGTGGAAAGTAATGATAGTGACTCAGATGATGATTCTCCCTCAACTTTGACTCGCAAGATAACACCTTCACAAGGTCCACTTGTAGTTGAGGAGCCTCATCCTTCATCTCCTACTAGACCTTGTTGGGCTCGACAGACTCTTGAGTCATCAGGTTCTCTTGTTGGGGATCCTTCAGATACTCGAAGGACTCGGTCACAACATCAAGATTTTCCACATGCTTTTATTGCTAGTGCTTCCTATCCATGGTCCTTCAAGGAAGCATCAAGAGTTATTGAGTGGGATTCAACAATGGAGGAAGAGTATAGTTCCTTGATGAGGAACCACACATGGGATTTAGTTCCACTCCCTAAGGGGAGAAAGATGGTTTGATGTAAGTGGATCTATCAGACCAAGTATGTAGTGGATGGAAGTGTGGATAAAGACAAGGCTCAACTTATGGCAAAAGGTTTCTCACAAGCTCCAGGTGTTGATTATACAGAGACCTTTGCACCTATTCCTACGATGAACTCCATTCACTTGACACGTGCTATTTTTGCAGCTCATGGTTGGGCTATACATTAGATGGATGTGAAGAGTGCATTTCTTCATGGGGATCTTCATGAGGAGATTTACATGGAGCAGACACAGGGATTTATACAAGTCTTCTTTGGTTTGAAGATCGAGGAAGTCTATCTATGACCTCAAACAGACCCCTAGGGCTTGGTATGCCAAGATGGATTCCTTTCTTCTCTCAATAGAATTCACCAGTTTTCATTCAGATTCAAATGTCTACATCTTGTGACAGGATGACTCTCATTTGCTATGTGTGCTCTATGTTTATGACTTGATCATTATAGGGAGTACCTCATCCATCATGGGTAGTGTCAAATCTGCTTTGCAGGATAGATTTTCTATGAGTGACTTGGGCCTTTTGCACTATTTTCTTGGGATTGAGATCACTCAGTCAGCTTCTGGGATCTCTCTTTCTCATCCCAAGGATGCTATTGATCTTCTAGCATCATGGGATTCACTATGAAACAAGTATAGGGCATACCTTGGTGGGATATACATATTCTAATTGGGCTAGTGATCTTGATGATCGTAAGTCCAATTTTGGCTACAAATTTCATCTTGGTTTAGGCCCCATTTTTTGGTAGAGCAAGAAGCAACATGATATTGCTCTTTCTTTGACTAAGGCTGAGTATCAAGGGGTTGTTAATGCCACTACTGAGGCTATTTGGATTCAAAATATTCTCACTAAGTTTGGATTTACTATTCCATTTCCTACAGTCATTCATTGTGACAATCAAAGTGCCATCCAAATCTCAAAGAATCTGGCTCACCATCGGAGGACCAAACACATCGAGATTCATATGCACTACATCAGGGAGTTGATACATGAGTAGGTCATTGATTTGCAGTATTGTCCTACATCACAGCAAGTTGCATATATCTTCACCAAACCCTTCACTGAGAGTACATATCAACATTTGTGAGCTCTCTTGGGGGTGCGAGATGTTTCATCTAAGGAGGTCTCATGACTTCTTCATTCTCTCTTATGGGGGGGACTTTTTCCTCTTCTAGGGGTTTTGTCCTCATACATTTGAGAGCTTTTTCTCTTGTTTTTAATCTCTCTTCTAGGGGGAGTTTTTTCCCACGTGGTTTTCTTCTTTTCCCCGCTTTATGAGAGATTGCATTGCATTTGTACATGGGTACCTAACATGGCCTAGTTGCCAAGACCCATCTTGCATTATTTGCTTTTGTGTACATTCTCTCTAAGTTGCACTTAAGGGGGGTTGTTGGTGTAATTAAAAGTGTTGTACCTTGTCATAGGTCATGATTACACCCTAGTTAAGTTTACTTAGGGACCACATAAGAGGTAGTTGGAGCATTTCCACTTTTGGTGGAATTATCATGTTATTACTTTATCACATCCACCTTTTGTGGACATATCATGTGATTACCTCTCCACCTTTTGTGGGTGATCCACCATTTGTGGTGATTATCACATTATCACTTTTCCACTTTAGGTGGAGTGAAAGCTTTTCCCAGTTGTCTCATGTCATAAGATTATGACACTTGTCATAATCTTATGCCCTTCTATGTTCTCACCTTGGCTATATAACCAAGGGGTCTCCTATGTACTTTTATACATTCTATTTTACATCATTGGCAGAATATAGTCTATTCTTGTCATATTATTTCTATCTCTCTTATGCTTTAGCTTTCTATTAGGCCTCTTGATCTTGGGTGGCTACGTTCATAGCCAATTCTTACAAAAACCGATTATCTTTTAGTATAGCAAACACTTTGATTGGTCCTTACAAAGAGCATTTGTTTTTGGGTTTGGCACACTTGTGCATGTGTTGAGTGGATCTACTAATAACAAACAATATCCTCTCCCCTGGCTTTTGTGGTCCTGTGTGCAAGAGAAAATTTTTAGCGACGCTCAAGTTTTCTTTTCTTAGAGGGATTTCCACCCTACTTCGAAAGGTGGGAACGAACCAAGTAGTAACAAGCTAAATCCAAGCTATTTCAAATTGCTATATAAAAAATGTATTTATGATGGAAGTCATAAGCAATAGGTTTGAATGTGTCATATCGACGAAGGTCTCTCAGTACCCTTATGGTATATAAAAACCTGTAGAGCATAACCTTTGCAGTCTGGGATGCCTCCTAATCAGAGTGAATCACCACATGCATGGCCACCTGAACGAATGCCCTTACTAAGAACCAACTATTTTAGTAGCCAAAATCCTTCTATTTGATGGCGTAGGAGGTCATACCTATGAAGCTATCCCATGTTCTCATAGTTCAAAGTTGAGAAGGAAAGTTCCTTAAGATCTTCAGTTCTTTGGGAATTTGAAGTTTGGTGTGCGCTTGAGAAGTGTGTCATGTAAGGGGGAGCCAGTGCCACCAAACTTATAAGCTATCCGCTTTGAATA
Organism: Sequoiadendron giganteum; assembly: GCA_007115665.2. Taxonomy (NCBI): domain Eukaryota; kingdom Viridiplantae; phylum Streptophyta; class Pinopsida; order Cupressales; family Cupressaceae; genus Sequoiadendron; species Sequoiadendron giganteum. The sequence continues at coordinate 343,524,349 of CM021107.1, forward strand.
AGTGTGGCTCAGATTTATCCACAGAGGGAATCTAACAAATATTATCTCTGCTAGTCTAGGATTTGTACTTGAATGTGCTTTTATTTTAATTAAAATAGTCAAACAAAAACAAACAAAACATTTTGTTTTATGTGTGTGTATTTAAAGCAAACAAGCAAATCAAACACCACACCCGAAACTTACAACATTCAAACCTTGAAACAAACTAGGCCAACACATCCAAAACAAGCTTAACATTTAAATATTTTTAGACCAAGGATTTGTTCACTTCATTTCTACCATAATTCATTCATCCATCACCTCATCTTCTTGCATTAGAAATTACACATAGGTCAAACTTTAGGTCACCTTTTTAGCTTGCATTAACCTCTTATACATCTCAGGTTATAAAGCTCATCAAACTTAGACTAGACCATAACTTCAAATCTGTATTCTCTTGACCTTATCTTTCAGACAACAATCATCCCAATCCTTGTCATTTAGGTTGGTTCCTCAACTCATCAGTCCAGTTTGAGACCACCTTGTCAACACATCTTATCAATCTTTACATTACCCAAGATCGTTGATAATCATATTAGTTGCTATACTTATCTTAGTTTGATTAGCAGCCATATCTTAGGTTTACCAAAGGTTTTAGCCTTCATATTAGGTCATACTATTCCATCTCTTCATTTCAAAATTTTCATATCTTAGTCATAGACTATCGTCAATCTAGGTATCATTATTAGGAATCCTTATATGTTGAAAAATACAAAAAAATATCACTTAGGTTGCATACCTTAGGTTTAAATCATACCTTTGCATTTCCATTTTCTAGACTTCACCTTACTACCATGTCTTCAATTCACCTTTATATGCTTGCTAGTCAAGATGAATACCAATTAATCTACAATGGTTAGGCCCAACAAGCCATAAAATTCAAGAGACAATGGAATAATTCTCTATCCCAATCACCCACAACCCATAGTCAACCACCCATCTATCCCTCTTAACAAAAAATCATAAACCCTAGTCCTCCATCCATCTAACCTCACTATCAAGATTCCCTTAGCACAATCCATGCCATTAATCCACAACAAACATCCACTTATCACCCTTTTCCTAACCTTGACAAGGGAAACCAACTTTCCACTAATCCCTTCCAAGCCTCCATGTCATATTCTAGTCCATCATTCACTTCTCCATTCCAAGCCTCCACATCCTATCCTAGTCCATCATCCACTAATCCATTCATATTCACTCCATACCAACCTACATTTAGTCATGAAAATACATTTGGTCATGGTCTCCAAAATCACATCCCATTGCCTACACTTGATAGTATATGTCAAGCAGAAAAACCAAGGCATGACAACATAGCTTCACCTTCATGTCAAGATCGAAGTAGTCCATCCCATGACCCCATCCTTAAGTCCATTCAAGAAGTCCTTCTAGATAATCATGGCATTCAAAATAAACCTATCCTTGATCAAGATCCCATTTCCAATCATGTCATCCAAGACAAACCCATCTTTGACCAAGACACTACCATTGATCAAGAAAATCCAAAATGATCCAGTCATCGACCTGTGTGTCATTCATGATCAAACATTTAAATTCAATCCTATCCAAGTACCAAAAAAATCCATTTCCCAAAATGAGGCACTTGGATCCATGGGACACATCGATGATATTCCTCTAGAACAAGAGTCTCCTACTCTAAAAATATTTGTAAATGATCAAGCTATAGTTGAATTCACTGGACTCTATGACAATGACCATAAGGAAGGTTTCTACATCGACTTGGAAGCACCAATATCTTTTGAAGAATCATTAGAATCCAATGTTTCAGAAAATCAAACCAAAGATATCAATAAAAAATATATCCAACATGTCAATGAAGCTACAACATCTTATCAACTAGGATCATCTATATTTGTCAGAGTAGGCTTTCTTGTAGATGAGAAAATATTGAGTAATGATGTCCACATACACAATGATGGGTTCACATCTTTTTTTCAAAACAAAAATACCCCATCGCAAACATAATTTGTCAGAGCATGTTGTAACAAGGAAAAGGACTAAGCCTACATGAGCAAGGAATTCTAGAACTAGTACAGTTTCAGGCAAATTCTAGACATCAAGGTCTTGGCTATCCTTGAATCAAAAAATATAATGATGTTAGTGGTACCTCCTCGATATTGGGGGCAACTTTATCTCATACAAATTTCAAAATGGAGGCCATGAGTAGTTCTTACCATAAGGTTGTTGCCAACACTCATTCCATCCACCCCACAAACCATCAGTCCTAATTCTTTAAGCCTACCATTTGGAACCAACAAAAAGAAAATGATTACAAATCCAAAGTTCAAAATAAAATGTCAAAGGCCATTGAATCAAACAAAAATCCAAGTGGAAAAATGAAGTTAAAATGGATCCCAAAGAAAAATGGATCAAGCAAAGAAAATATTTCAAAAGTAAAAGTCAATCAAAATGTGGAGCCATAAGAAAAGATGACTCCCACATATAATAAATGTGCACCTCCTTCAAAATGGTCATCAAGCAAGGCATATAAAATTGTTGGTTCCAAATTCTATCCCTATCAAAATTCCAAACTCCACCATCCAACATCCCAAGTTTGGAAAATACAAAGTAAATTCATCCAAACGTCCAAATAATCCTTCCACATCTAACATCATCCATCATTCCAAAAATCATACCTCACAAATCTGTCACATCTTGACATCAACTCTTTATTGTAATGACTCTCATGGCACTCTATTGCAATGTGTGTATTCTGATAAGGCCAACTCTAATATCAATAACTATCATAATGACATCGATCAGTTGTATGCAAGCGTTATGATCTTGACAAGGAAAATAATTCATAAAGGTCATTATTGGCATATCATGGCCCCAGTCTCTATATCAGTGCCATCAATGGATTCAAAACATTTAGTGATCAGCAAAAATAGCAAGGCCATCCAAAAATATCAAAAATAACAAAAAAAATGAAAAATAAAAAATTGTTGCCTTGATGAAAACCTAGCAAATAGGTGCCTTGGTGACACCAAATAAATAAAAATAAAAATAAAATCAAGAAAATAGTAAAGAGAAAATTTTTGTCCAATAGTGAAAACCATTTTTATGGCACTTTGGATAAGTACCATGATGAAAACCTAGCAAACATGTGTCATGTGTAAGAGAAATTATCTAAGTGGACTATTACACTTGGGGCAAGTTGTCTCATCTCCCACACCCTTTGCATGACATTTCTTATGACATTTCCATCTATCCATCTAATCCATATCATTTCCATCCATTTTCCCACCTACCTTGATCTTGATAGGACTGGGGTACAAACATAAATCATGCTTTGGAAAAACTCTTAACATGTCTATCCTTTGGTCATACACTATCCATGAAATATCATGTCATTACCTTCATAGCCTCATTATCCCTATGCGACATAGTCCTTGAAGATCATATGCTACTACCATCCAATAATCCTCATGTTTCCTATATTTTACCAAGCCACCCATCATCCTTTCCAATCTATCGCTTGTCATGGTTTTCCCTTGTCAATGGTCTAAGGATCTTCCATTATCTCATCTAGTCCTAAGCTTAGTCATTCCAAATGCAACAAGTCTAGCCCATGAAATTTGGCTATGCAACCTAACACGTCATCCAAAACATTCCTTGGCTTTGTTTGTAGCCTTGTTACAAACCTCGATCCTTTAGTCACATTATCATCATCCTCACATTGTTTTAGGATGTGTTCTTCCCACATCGAACAACATCGTTGTCATCATCATCACCTGTCAATTAGTTTTTAGCTTGACTAGGGGCAAGATTACTTTTGTCCTTGGATTCTTTTGCATGATGGATCACTTGCTTGTAGGTATCATATATATGCATTTTTCATGGTCCTTGTAGTGTATCATCCATAAAAAAATCCACACTTCCCCATATTATAAAAAAAAGACAAAAACAATATCATAAAACTTCAAAATCCAAAAAAAATCAAATATTCACCCAAAAAATAAAAAATATATCATAAAACCTCAAAATCCAAACAAAAATCAAAACATGTCAAAACCCAAAAACATTTAGATAACTTTCAAAAAATCCAAAAAATAGAGCCAAAGTCGGTCATGTTAGTCTTCTTCATTGTCGAACTATGTCACCTATGTGACTGGATGTAGGCAAGGCCATATGTTGATGAGCCCCCGAGGCATTGGGTCAGTCCTTTAGGTCCTTTGTCATCACAATAAATTCATGGGTCATGTCGAACTACGAGATCTCTATGCATTGCTACGTAGGCAAGTCCATCTGTCGATGAGCCCCTGAGGCCCCCTAGGTTAGTCTTTTAGGGTTCATTGGGTCAATAAAAATAAATCAAACACTGTCAACTTAGAAACCAAATAATCATCTAAACTTCAAAAAAAATCCTAAATGAACAAGACAAGCAAGTCAACATGTCTCCAAGTCAAATTGATCATTTGTCAAATCAATCAAACCGGTCAAATTGGTCAAAACCAATGGTCTTATACAAGATGTTTCCTTCCAGAAACCAAACCTTGTCACTAACACCCTTTTTCATTTGCCTTGTACAAGTAGTTACATGATCAAAACCATAATTGATGTCTTATACGACATGTTTCTTTTCTTGAAACCAGACCTTGTCAAAATATTCAACCCATTACTCATGTCATCCCTTAGCACACTGACACACACTTATTGGAAAATAATCTGAATGGTTGTTGACCTTGTTGGTGTATTTATCTTATCTTTTGGATTTACTTCTGTCATGTTACTAGCCACCTCGAGGATGTCCCATGAAGGATCTAGAGGAGTGATTATGTCGCGTGACTCATATTTTATTTGATTGTTGTATGTGGTTTTTCTTAACAAAAATACGGGTAACATGATCCTTAGTATGAGTTAGGACATTCCTTGTCTGCGACTTTCTATTTTATAGATGGATGACCTCACACAACTTGGTCTATGTCATACCATGGTGTTTTTTGTCCATTTGTCATATTTTACCACCCAATGATGATTAAATGCACAAGCCTTGCATAGAAAAATATATATATGCAAATTATCACAACTAGCACTATCTCAACATCTAGGTCTTATATGCTAACATCCATCTTTTATGTGCTAACATTCATCTTTTCTTCTCTAACATTTCTTTGAACCTGTATGTCCTCTCGAGGGGGCATACTATTACCTCCTCATCATCCTTCCTCACCCTATCTACACTTGGACATGTTTTGACTAATTTTCTTTGACATAATGCGATAAACTACATTATATCAAAGAGGGGAAAATGTAGACACCTAAAATTTATGTTCTAATGTCATCACTCTCCTATTAATTAAGTAATTTTAATTATTTAATTAAATTTTTCCATCATTTCACCTCGGCCTTTGCTTAGTTAAATATTATTTAATTGTGTCACTAAGGTTCATGTCCCTTATAATTAAATAAATCTAATTTATTTAACTATCACCACTTTGTCTACTATAATTAAATAATTAATTCTAATTATTTAATTATTCACTTATCTTTCTTTCTCCATAATTAAATAAATAATATTTATTTAAATGACTTTCCAAATGGACTTTCCCTCTCACTTATTTTGAGTTAAATTACTATTTAATTTGAAAAATCAGTTTGCCTTTTTTCTTCTATAATTAAATAATGATGTCATTGTTTAATTATTCACTTTCCTCTTCGAACTATTTGATTTTTTCAAAAAATTATTCAATTTCCTCTTGCTCTTTCACTTTCGATCTTATCATGTCCTTTCTCGATTAATTACAACCATTGATTGAACTAAAAATCAATTGATCTCACATGTCTATTTCCATCTATCTCTCTATAATACCACCTTCATTTATCATTTTGGATCATCTGGAGAATCTCTGAAAGAATTCTTGTGCACATAATTTTGATATTTTTCTATCATTGTCACAGGCTTTAGTTGCATCTTCAACACTGAGGGCACTTGGAGCTTCAAAGAAAAATGGAGAAATGTAATGGAGGTAATTCAGTAATGGCATAGGTATGTGTTTGTGTTGCTTCATTAGTTTATGATCTTTTATGCTAATTCGTTCTTTATTACTTGATATTTGGTTTAAATTGGATTTCTTGATATAAACATGCATAAAAACCTTGATCACACTAACTATTTCCCTAATGTATGGGGAACCACAAGAGGAAAGAACCTTATAGACACCTTTTTGATCATTAGTATTAGCTTTGCTATTTTATATCTTAGTTTCTTTTCATTTATCATTAATCTTTTGATCAAAATTAATAATTTTTTTCTTAAAATCTCTTTTTTTTCCAAGTCCTCTACACAACCTTCATATTCTATTTAAGCACAAGTATGTAGACCATTACTTCATATTATTTTTTGGGATTAAGGTGTCTCTGTTGGAAGACAACACACTCTGAGAGGGGGGGGTGAATCAGAGTGTTACAATTTTTTTCCCAATTTTAATTTGACTCACAGATTTAATTTGCAGCATCTGGAAAAACATTGACCTTTGAACAAATTTATTCAACCTTTTAGTTTTCACAATGGACAAGTAAATATTTGTGAACTTTCCCAACAAAATAATGATCACTAAAGACTTCACATGGAAATGTAAAAGAATAGATTAATTGTTCATATCACAACACTTGAACAAAGTTTGTCAATGCTTTATATTGACAAAACCTTATGTATTCTTATGATAACATTTATAACAATATGAAAATTCTTTTAAGAACCTTTAAAACATATGACAGTATCTGAGATTTACATGAAACGAAAGACTTTGACATTTATGCACATTGACTGCCCACATTAAAACACATAAAGACTGAAAACTGAATGCACAAAGTTCATCACATAACACAAAATTTTTCTGAGTGGAAAAACCCTCATGGGGTATAAAAAACCACTCGTAAAATTGCCTTTTTATTATCTCAGAAGAGCACCAACTCTGTAACAATCGTGGAGCACCAACTCCATGCAAAAATATGAAGCACCAGCTTCAATAGGAGCACCAACTCCTTTAATTTTTTTTCCAATAACAGAGTAAACTACCAGGATCCTACAATTGCATTGCTTATGCAATTATAAAATCTCAATAGAGTACTATAGAATGATGTTCAATAAAAACCTTCTGTCGAATACATATGACAAAATTCATACATGAGAAAGATATGTAATCTTTTTATGTTCTGAACAAACAATACTTTCTCAAATTTAACACATTATCTCTGTATGAAACCATAGATACAAAACCCTCTGTTTCTTTCTTTTTCAAACAATAATAACTCAGTTTATCTCACACAAATTTGTCACCGAGCAATGGAAAAATTCCATACTTATATAGCACCAAAAACCTCTATCAAAGTTGTTAAACCCTCATACCAAATCTTGAGCTTAAACTCGAGTTCAATAAAACTGAAATACAGTTTGAACGTAACTGTCTATGATTTTCCTTAATTTCTTTCTAAGACAAATGCAAAACTAGGGTTTAAAAAAATCTGAATACAATATTTCGCATGAAACTGTTTGCACTTTCCATTTCAAAAATGACAAGATTCTACAAAGATATTACCTTGTCATGGCGGCCAAAAAACACAAAACCACTTACAAATTGCCATAACTACCTCACTATCAAGACAAGCCAGCTGAACCAATGAGAATCAATAGTTACAAAGACTCCAATGGAGGCAGTTAGGGTTCTAAACCCTTGCAATGAGAAGACAATAATAGTGTTTCCCTAACCTTTCTTTGAACCATTCGATGCCTTTAAAAAAATTGATAAAACATTGAGGTCTGATAATAATAATAAAGTCATCATAGGTTTTCAAGTCCACGATCAAGGTATTACCCATAGATGCTAACACAATAATCACCTAAAATCTATCAGTGAAAATAAAATTATGGTCGCTACCAAAGACACCGATCAAAGTGACTTTCCAAATTCAACTTCCAATCTAGTGCCACGTTACTGACATAAACACCACTTAAGCCAAAAGATGTCCCTTCGTATTAAAATCAAATATAGGTCTTTAGATGATGTTGCTCGATAACTTAGTCACTACCATGTGGATTTCAATTTGAAGTTATTTACCTTTGTAATAAATCCCCGAGCTATTAACCTTTTGAATAGGCTTTATCAAACAATTCAATAATATGTTTTTTTAATACGATACCATATATTATTGATGTCACTACCATGTGACTTGAACAAAAATAACCACTTGATATGCCAAGGTAAACAACAATACAATCTGCCAAAAGAAACCAATTACAATTTATAATATATGCCACATTAAATAGTCAATCAAGATGCTTGTGAGCATTTCAGTGTTGATTATCATAGCAAGGCCCATATATAGAAGTCACCTTATAATGCCCATGTAGTCACTGAAATCTGATCATGCCAAACAACCCGTATGAAAGAACAACCCCATGTGATATATATCCTCTGCACATGAATCCAACATGATCAGCACCACAACACAAAAATGAAAGTAAACCAACCAAAGCATTGTCCACAACGTACTGAATATTCCAAGACTGATTACAACAATAACCAAATGCACCAAGTACCATAATGCCAATGCCAAACCAAGTGACAACCAAATTATCATAAGAATTGTCAAGACAATATGTCATGCTGATGGAAATAGCAATGTCACAACTTATGCATTATAAACCATATGGTAAACCAATGATCTCATTACCATATAAGATACCAATAGCAAACACTCTTACTTTTGAACCAATCTGAATGCTTCAGAAAATAGTACTACCCTATCACAATAATAAAAGAGTCAACATCAATATGTATCAAGATCAACCAGAAACCAAAACTGCATATCATGTCATCTACATATTACCAACCATGCAAAACACTTATAAACATCATTGCCCACCAAGATCATATAAAATCACCATGTGAACCATCTGAAAAACATCATGTGTGTCGTACCAAATCAATCCCTGGTATCATGCCTAATCCCCTTAAATAATCAATCTGAAACACTGTGACTTTTAATCAATCAGAAAACAATATGACAAACATTCACCAACTACATATCATAACACCAACTAATGCAAGTGCATAACCCCATAAAATAGTTTTGGCATCAAGGAAAAACTAACACATAAACAACTAAAATCCAACAAACTCATAAATAACTGAAAGCCAACAAACTCCCCCTTTGTCCTTGATGGAAAAATGCATATCATCTCTCCCCCTTTTTGCCTCAATGAAAAAAACTAAAAGAAGAGAATGTGAGATGCCATGAATATAAACAATGAAGAATCCAACCAATTATCCAATACAATAACCAGCTGCAAGTAGAGAAACAAATAAAACATAAGAGAGCTATGAATAAAAAAACTGTAGACCTAAGCTCCCACTTTGCTCAAAAATTTATTATCAACTTCAATAAAGAAATCTCATGAACAACTTCCATTAAAGACTGTCAGCAGGAGTACATTGTAGCAACAAGTTCCACAATCAACACTGATGCATTAACAACCAACCAAACAACCATTGATCCACTAGAATGATATCAACATAAACCATTGTCATATGTACTACTATTGAGAACAAGATAGCACTGACAACATTGACTGAGAAAAACTGTAAATTATCCTTGTTGTACAAAATACTACTATCAAACCTGTACTTGCTCCTTCTTCATTAGTGAATGTTAGTAGAGAATGATATCATTATCATTGTATGATTGCAGCAATATCATGTATCACCATTCAATCAAACACTATATATTTCAAGCAATGGTATTCCACAAAAGTTTCAAAACATTGTCACAACACCATGGATAATACTATCACAATAGCCTGTTAAGGTTTTGATTTACTATCCAAGATAACTATTTTTTCATTCTTACAAACTCATACTCATACCTCTAATTATTTGTATGCATTTGAATGTATGAAGAGACTTACTAATGTTTGTACTGGCTTCTGAAGATTCTACTACCCCTTATATTGACATCACATCAAAAACCTTTCTACTCACTGTCACTTTGATTTTGAATGCAAAACAATGAAATTATATGATGTTAATTCATTGATCACCAAACAGATCACTCCACACCGTCTAAGAATGTGAATACGCATTGTTCATAAAAACATGTTGTCAAAGATACACTCAACAAGAATATATTGTCATTTCCAGCATGGTTAGCACATGAAAAGTTGTCAACAATTAACATGCTCAACACCAAACAAACCATACCAATACAAGAAATCGATGCATGCGTTATTGAGCTTATTGCCTCTACAAGTCATTGCCACAATCATTGTACTTTCACAAATCCACTATCACAATTTTCTGAATGCCACCTTGAGAGTCTTTTGCTAACATTCTTTGTGGAAACTATTCCTTTCTTTAGATCCTACTGACATCTTCAAAGATATTAATAGGAACACAAGCAATAATAATAATGTCAAGAATCATCAGCCTTGGGAACAAAGACCTTAAACGATAGGGATACCATTTTCAATAGTGGCAGACTTATACCAAAGAAACATCAACATGTAAATATGATAAAATCAAGTATTGCGAGACCAAAAAATATCAATGTATGCATCAATTGCACAACATCAATGACAAGCTGATAATGTACAGATCACCAAAATGTATCACAAGCAATCACCAAAATTATTCTGTACCATGAGAATGAAATATGCAAGAAACATCTCCCTATGATATAACATTGTTCAATCCTGCTCACAATTATTACTGCTTATTACTTGACATGTGTCCAAACAACAAATGTTGTTTTCACTGATGTTATCCTATCTTGAGTAACTATCTCATGAAACCTGAAACAATTTGACTTTCCAATCTGAATCATTAAACAACTATTATACCAATCAATATGCAATCCAATCCATGATGCAATACTAAAATGCATGTAACACCATCCAGTGGAATATCAAATAGAATATCACTGAACATGCCAAAGATGAAAACTGATAATACTAAGAAGAACCAGAGGCAACCATGATTTGAACCATAACATTATGATTTTTATCATCAACTCATTATCATTATTATTCCCAACACAAACAAGAACTTAGCATAGATCACAAGAAAAAATTATGATACATTTGTGGCTTAACACTATGACTTACACCCTGACATGAGAAACATGATAAATATGTCATGAGACAACAAAATGCAACTCCTTCTTGATTGATATCAAAGGGGTTTGATATATAATGCACTAATCAACTCCCCCTATTTTCGCGTTGCCTTTTAAATGCTTAGAAATGATTCTTGTGCAACATGCACAAGATTTAGTCCTTCCTCTTCTTTTCCTTGCTTTCTTCTCCAAACCTCCAAAGATTTTTCCTTTGGCTTAAGAAAATTTTCTAACTCTTTGTTGTTTCCAGATGATTTCTTCCACTGACCCCTACAAAAATTTTCTTTATGTCTAAAACCATTACATCTATAGCATACAACCAAAGATTTATAGTACCTTGTATCACCCTTTAAAGATAATTTATCATAGTTTCTTGCAATATGACCCGATTGACTACACTTGAAGCATGTGACAATACCATAGTTCCTTTAACAATTATTTTTATTCACTTTAATCCAACATTCAGATGCTCTGTGGCCATATTCAAAACAAGAATAACAACAGCCTAAAAAGAATAATTATGCCTCATCAGTTTACCTTGCCCAGCAGAAGAAGATCTTGTGTATCTGTTTATTCTATTATTTCCTCCTTTGTTTATATTCTTGTGTTGTTTTCTACCTATAGTTTCAAGATCAATAGCATGAAAATTTAAATCTACCTTTTTTTCTAGGAGTTTTCTTGATCTTAGAGCATTGTCCTTCTTCTAAGCCTAGACCACCTTTGTCACTTGGAGCTTTTTGTGCACCAATAATCTTATCCAAAGACATAGAGCTATTCTCATTAAGTTTCTCACCACTTAGTTGTTTTGATGCTTTATCTATGTTCCTTAGTGAAACCACTTCCCATTCAAGTCTTTCTATACTCTGTTCTTTTACCTTTAATTGGATTTTAATTTCTTTCTCAATCTTTCTATCTTCTTCAACTTGTATCTTTTCTTCCACAATATCTGAGCATATCTTTTCCTTGATATTATTTTCTTTTTGAAGTTGTCTTGTAACAATATGGTTTTCTTTTCTAAGCTTCTTAATTGTATCTAAGGCACACAATAGTTCACCTTCCAAATCAACCTCACTTTCTAGTTCATCATATTCCTGTTTAGAGTCAACTTCACCCAGAAATTGATCTACTTCTACACTAGTTTCTTGATCATTTGAATGTTCATTAATGATCTCTTTGGACTACTTTTCAAAAGTATGAAGGTTTACACCTTATTCACTCTCAGATGTTTCACAACTTATTTTAGTACCCAAAGATATCTCCTCTTACAACTCACCATTCTGATTCATTTCAATCAACTTGTCCCAAAATTTCTTAGCATTACTATAATGAATAACTTTTGTAATGAATTTATTTGACAAGCTATTAAAAATAGCATTTATAGCTCTAGCATTGAATTTAAGAGCTTTGTTATCCTCGGGTGTGGAAGGAGATGTTGCAGATGTAGTGCAACCCTTTTCAACTATTGCCCACACATTAAGCCTTAAAGAAGACAAGTATGTTTTCATCCTATATTTCCACACAATAAAGTTTGTACCTTCAAACTGAGGTTTTCCAGATCTAGGGTACTCTACCATTTTAGAGTTACTGTTTATGATCTCATCCTCATTACTCCTCATATTAGATTCAGGAAGAACATGATGATTAGAATTTTTTTGTGAACTTATTTTTCCCTTATTCCTTCTACTTTTTGCCATATCAAACTCAACACTTCAATACCAAAAATCCTTAAGTCAATCAAACTTTATTAAACAAGGATTTGTCTCTAGTCACAAAAGTATCTACTTGAACTTGGGATATGTTTGATAGACTTCCATTAACCAAAATCTATCCTAGGTGGATTAGACCTATGAAAGGACCCTACGCTCTGATACCAATTTTTGGAAGAAAAAACACTCTGAGAGGGGGGGTGAATCAAAGTGTTACAATTTTTTTCCCAATTTTAATTTGACTCACAAATTTAATTTGCAGCAACTGGAAAAACATTGACCTTTGAACAACTTTATTCAACCTTTCAGTTTTCACAATGGACAAGTAAATATTTGTGAACTTTCCCAACAAAAGAATGATCACTAAAGACTTCACACAGAAATGTAAAAGAATAGATTAATTGTTCATATCACAACACTTGAACAAAGTTTGTCAATGCTTTATATTGACAAAACCTTATGAATTCTTATGATAACATTTATAATAGTATGGAAATTATTTAAAGAACCTTTAAAACATATGACAGTATCTTATCTTTACATGAAACAAAAGAACTTAAAATTTATGCACATTGACTGCCCACATCAAAACACATAAAGACTGAAAATTTAATGCACAAAGTTCATCACATAACACAAAATTTTCCCAAGTGGAAAAAAACTCATGGGGTATAAAAAACCACTCGTAAAATTGCCTTTTTATTATCTCAGAAGAGGACCAACTCTGTAACAATCGTGGAGCACCAACTTCAATAGGAGCACCAACTCCTTTAAAAAGTTTGCCAATAATAGAGTAAACTATTAGGATCCAACAATTGCATTTCTTATGCAATTACAGAATCTCAATAGAGTACTATAGAATGATGTTCAATAAATCCCTTTTGTCGAATACATATGACAAAATTTATACATGAGAAAGATATGTAATCTTTTTATGTTATGAACAAACAATACTTTCTAAAATTTAACACATTATCTCTGTATGAAACTAGAGATACAAAACCCTCTATTTCTTTCTTTTTCAAACAATAATAACTCAATTTATCTCACACAAATTTGTCACCGAGCAATGGAAAAATTCCATACTTATATAGCACCAACAACCTCTATCAAAGTTGTTAAACCCTCATACCAAATCTTGAGCTTAAACTCAAGTTCAATAAAACTGAAATACAGTTCGAACATAACTATCTATGATTTTCCTTAATTTCTTTTTAAGACAAATGCGGAATGAGGGTTTAAAAAAATCTGAATACAATATTTCGCATGAAACCGTTTGCACTTTCCAGTTAAAAAATGACAAGATTCTGCAAAGATATTACCTTGTCATGGCGGCCAGAAAACACAAAACCACTTACAAACTGCCATAACTACCTCACTATCAAGACAAGCGAGCTAAACCAACGAGAATCAATAGTTACAAAGAATCCAATGGCGGCGGTTAGGGTTCTAACCCTTGCAATGAGAAGACAACAATAGTGTTGCCCTAAAAAATTTTCAAAAAATTTGATGCTTTAACAAAATTGATAAAAAACTGAGGTCTGATAATAATAATCAAGTCATCATACATTTTCAAGTCCGCTGTCAAGGCATTACCCATAGATGTCGACACAATAATCACCTAAAATCTGTCGGTGAAAATAAAATGATGGTCGCTACCAAAGATACCGATCAAAGTGACTTGTCAAAGTCAACTTCCAATCTAGTACCACATGATTGACACAAACACCACTTAAGCCAAAATATATCCCTTCGGATTAAAATCAAATATAGGTCTTTAGATGATGTTGTCCGATAACTTAGTCACTACCATGTGGCTTTCAATTTGACGTTATTTACCTTTGTAATAAATCCCCGAGCTATTAACCTTTTGAATAGGCTTTATCAAACGATTTAATAATATGTTTTTTTAATATGATACCATATATTATTGATGTCACTTCCATGTGACTTGAACAAAAATAACCACTTGATATGCCAAGGTAAACAACAATACAATGTGCCAAAAGAAACCAATTATTGTTTATAATATATGCCACATTAAATAGTCAATCAAGATGCTTGTGAACATTTCAGTGTTGATTATCATAGCAAGGCCCGTATATAGAAGTCACCTTATAATGCCCATGTAGTCACTAAAATCTGATCATGCCAAACAACCTGTATGAAAGAAGAACCCCATGTGATATATATATATCCTCTGCACATGAATCCAACATGATCAACACCACAAAACAAAACTGAAAGTAAACCAACCAAAGCACTGTCCAAAAAGTACTGAATATGCCAAGACTGATTACAACAATAACCAAATGCACCAAGTACCATAATGCCAATGCCAAACCAAGTGACAACCAACTTCTCATAAGAATTGTCAAGACAATATTTCATGCTGATGGAAATAGCAATGTCACAACTTATGTATTATAAACCATATGGTAAACCAAGGATCTCATTACCATATAAGATACCAATAGAAAACACTCTTACTTTTGAACCAATTTGAGTGCTTCAGACAATAGTACTACCTTTTCATAATAATAAAAGAGTCAACATCAATATGTATCAAGATCAACCAAAAACCAAAACTGCATATCATGTCATCTTGTCATCTTCATATTACCAACCATGCAAAACACTTGTAAACATCATGTCCCACCAAGATCAATAAAATCACCATGTGAACCATTTGAAAAACATCATGTGTGCCATACGAAATCAATCCTTGGTATCATGCCTAATCCCCTTAAATAATCAATCTGAAACACTGTGACTTGTAATCAATCAAACAACAATCTGACAAACATTCACCCAGACAAAAATTCACCAATTGCATATCATAACACCAACTAATGCAATTGCATAACCCCATGAAATAGTTTTGGCATCAAGGACAAACTAATACATAAACAAATGAAAGCCAAAAAACTCATAAACAACTGAAAGCCAACAGTCTCAACCTTAGAGAGCCCAATGTTGAAATATTTAATTTATTTTCCCCTATGTTGTTGATTTAATTTATTAAATGTAAAAATATAAGTTTCCAAGTTTCTAAGGCACTTTGTGGGACCCAATGGTTAGTTGGATTCTTACATGAAATGTGAAAAGTGTGAGAGTGTGACACTTATCACTTGGGAACTCCTTTGGGAAGAGTAAAATTTTTTATACCTCTTAAATATGTCTCATGGTGACATGTGGCATTCTACTTTGGAAGTTAGCACTTGACAATGCTCACTTGTGAGCACATTATTTCTTTGGGGAAAAGGAAGAAAAGAAGAATGAAACTTGTTACTTAGGCACTCAATGTAGCATTGTGCATTGTGTTTTCTTTAAGGAAGTGTAACATGATGACATGTGGCATTGGTTTGAGGAGTTAACTCATGCTCGTAAAGGAATGTTGCTAAACATAGACTAAGTTGTCATTGGGAATGAATAGGAGGAAAATATAAGTTCTATTTTGGTAGTGGAGCTATATTTTCTCTATGGGGATGCTTTGCAAGTGATTTTCCTTACTTTTTAGGATTTTCATGTCTTGCATGTGGTTGCATGTTGATTTGGTTTCTTTTCAGGTCACTTGGGACTCGTGCATGTTGTTAATTTCAGTTTGCATGCATGCAGATGTTATGGGAATGACACATGAAAATCTTGAGCGCCCATGTATGAGTGTAATAAATATGTTAATGCCTTAGTGCATTGCATGAAAAGTTATTGTAATTTTTTGAAATTTTATTATGCTACTAGATTCACTCTATACTTTGTATCACAATGTAGTAACACCTACAAGAGCATAGACTCTAGAAGTTGTATTGTAATTTTTTTTACTGTAATACAATTGATTTGTACTTTGGTGCGTGGGATTTTTCTTGAAAATATTTTCCCACGTAAATTCGGTGTCTTATGGTTTATTGCTTAAATCTAAAAATAACTAAATGTATGTACAATCTTACATGAAACTATAAGTGTTGAAGCTTTGCAAGAAAAGCTTTGTAACCTTCTCCTATTTGATTTACTTTAGGAAGGTTGTTTCTACACTTTTCTTTCCTTTCAATTGGTATCAAAGCCTGGCCAAATTTGTTGACCTTGTTAGGTTTGAAGGTTTTTTTGTGTGGATCTAGTTTTATTGGGTGTTTTTCAAAGAAGTATTTTGTAATCTTGTTGCAAGTTTAAGATGGCAAGCACATTTGGAAGGATAGAGATGGATAAATTTAATGGTGGAAATTTTGAGTTGTGGAAACTAAAAATTAGAAGATATGCTTGTAGGAAGAGATTTACGGGCTACAATATTTGGGGTTAAACTTCAAACAATGGACCAAGATGTATGGAATACAATGGATAAAAAAGATAAGGGAATAAGACTTTGTTTGGCTGACTTTGTGCTCTTGAATGTTCACAAGGAGAAGACTATAATTGAGCTTTTGAAGAAGCTTGGTGATATTTATTAGGGGAAATCCTTGGTAAATAATCTATTCCTAAAAAATAAGTTGTATTAGAGGATAGAGGAAGGAGGATCCATTGTGGATCACATGAATGTATTCAATATGCTTGTTGCCCAACTAGGTTTTGTTTGTGTGAATATTAATGACGAGGACCATTGCATGCTTCAGTTATTTTATTTTCCAAACTCATGGGACCACCTAGTGATGGTTATTAGAAGAAAAATAACCACTTTCAAGATGGAAGGTGTGGTTTCTTCATTGTTGTTTGAAGAGATGTGAAAGAAGTCTTTTGAGATGGAAAATGAGGCCCTTGTTGTTTGTGGAAGATCAAAGGAGAAAGAAAAGAAGAAGTACAAGAAGTCTAAGTTCAAGTCTCTAAGGAGATCTAAGTCTCTTGGTGAAAATTCCAAGGCTAAATGCTAGAACTATAGTAATCCAATCATTTCTGAAAAGAATGCAAAGAGGAGAAGAAAAATAAAAACAATAAATCCTCTGATTTTGATTCTAACAAATCCTCTCAAGATGATGCAAATGTATTTATCACAGCCTTGGAAATGCATGCATCAGAAGATGTGTGGTTGATTGGTTCAGGTGCCTCTTTCCACATGAACTCTCATAGAGGTTGGTTCTCAAAGTATGAGGATTATGATGGTAGGAAGGTGTATCTGGGTGATGAATCTCATGTGAATATTGTTGGTCATGGAAGAGTCAAGATCCAATTCCATGATGGTAGAGTGAAGGGGATTGATGGTGTCCTGCATATCCCTAGTTTGGCACAAAACCTACTTTCAATAAGTTGAGTGATGTGGGTGTATAGTTTGTATTCTCAAGTGGTGGATGCAAGATGAATAAAGGTTTTATGGTTATTTCTAAGGGTTTTTGGATTGGAACCTTGTATAATTTGGATGCATGCATAGTTTAGTGCAATAGTACTTCTATGGAGTCGAATAATATGGCTTTGGGTTCATCATCCTCACTATCAGATCAAGAATAAAATAATATTGTGGTGTCTACATCTGATAGTCGTTCTTTCTAGGTACCTAAGGGTGCCAATTCTTTGGAGATGAAACTCCCATCTAAGTAAACAATGTTGTGGCACCAAAGGCTTGGCCACATTGGTGAGAAGGGTCTAAGAGCCCTAAATAATAAGAGCCTTGTTGAAGGCCTTGATTATTGCAATCTCAAGTTCGATTTTTGTGAACATTGTATATATGGAAAACAACACCATGTTTCTTTTTAGTCTAGTTCTCATAAGTATTTTGGGGTTTTGGATTATGTGCATTTTGATGTGTTTGGTCATGTTAATGTTCCTTTGTTGTCTAGATTTGTGTACTTTGTCTCATTCATAGATGACTATTCTAGGAAATTTGTGTACTTCCTCATAAGTAAATCTAAATTTTTCAATCAGTTTAAGGAATTCAAATCCTTGGCTAAAAACTAGACTGGTAGGAAAATTTAGTGCTTGAGGAAAAATAATGGTAGTGATATTTTTCCATAGAATTTGACAGGTTTTGTAGACCATTGGATTGATAGACAAAAGAAAACTTTATACACCCCACAAAAAAAGGGATTTTGTGGAGATGATGAAAAAAAAACTGACGAAGAGGGCTAGGAGTATGTTGGGTGGTTTTGGCTATGAAAAAAAGTTTTGGAATGAATTTTTAGCCATTGCATGTTATTTAATTAACAATCTCCTACTTTGGTGATTATTGAAAAGACACCCATGGAGGTGTGGTTTGGTAAGAAGACCTCGATGAGACATCTTAGAGTCCTTAGTTGAGAGGCATATGCTCATATGCCTAGTGAGAAGAGATATAAATTGGAAAACAAGGTAATGAAGTGTATCTTCATAGAATATGGTATAGGTGTGAAAGGGTACAAGATACGGGATCCATTTGTAGAGAAGGTTCTCTATATCAGAAGCGTGATATCCTATGAGTTGAAACCTTCCACATTCGATCTATAGCCACAAAAGGAAGAGAAGCAGAACGAGATAGTTCAAGTTTCACCAACTCTTGAGAGAATGAATTGTGTACTCCTAGTGGACTTGATGATGAGGAGAGATCTAGTAGCTCTGATTTTTTTTGAAGAAGAGAAAGAACCTCAAACTCAATAGTTGAGGAGGTCTACACATGTTAGGTGACAATCAAATAGATTTGGGTATTCACTATTGGATTCTAGCTGCATATTTTCTTTGGTTGCTAACACTGATGAACCCAAAATAGTTAGAGAGACTATGGATATGCATGATGTATATTCCTTGATGGAATCCATGAATAAGGGGATTTTTGCATTGAAAAATAAGGCTACATAGGATTTGGTACCTTTTCTTGATGGATGAAAAACCATTTGTTGCAAATGGGTGTTCAAGAAGAAAATGGGTCTTGATGGTAGTGTTGAGAAGCATAAGGCAAGGTTGGCCATGAAGATATATTCCTAGGTGGAGGGAATTTATTACATGGGGAGATTTTATCTCTTGCAACTAAGCTAGAATCCATTTGTTTTTTGTTACCACTTGCAGTAGCTCATGACTTGAAAATCGCGCATATGGATGTGAAGACAACTTTCCTTCATGGTGACTTTGAGGAGGAAATTTATGTCATAACTAGAGATTTAATTATGATAGGTAAAGAGATCCAGGTGTGTAAGCTGAATAAATCTTTATGGTATTTGACACCTAAGTGTTGTATTTGGGATTTTTGAGATCCAAATCTAACCATTATGTCTATTACAAGACTGATAATGGTCCCATTCTCATTATTTTCCTATATGTGGATGATATGTTATTCATTGGAAATTATAAAAGTATGATTTTAGATTTGAATTCTTAGTTGTTAGTGTTGGCCTCCTATAATGTTTTAATAACTAAGCCTTTACAACTGTGATTCAAAGATTAGACATCTAACCTGAATAGCTATGTCAATCATCATGAAGGTGCATTTAAATTGTCAACCTAGGGACGTAAATTTGAAATGGGTCAACACTGTATGTCCACTAGGAATCCAAAGTAGCCATATTCATCCTATAGCTAAGAAAGACATAATATTGAAAGTAAATTGATTGGAAGGAAATAAAATAAATGTTGAACATCAACCAATAACTAGGCTAAACTGAAATGCATGACATAAATGAAAATTTGAGTGAAAAAATAGGAAACTACTTTGTTTGCTTTGGCTGTAGGAACAGTCACAAAATGGACTTCTAGTGGTTGCAAGAACAATCAGTGCCAGATTCTTAACTAATAACTGAATAAAAAATAACAACTAAACTAAACTAAGTTAAAGGACAAAATACTCACCAAGTGGGCCCCCTTGGATAAGTATTCCCTAAACCTAAGATAGAATCAGATGCACAAACTTATATCTTCATTTCATTTACTAGAAAACAAGAGTACAAATGAGCAACATGACTATATTACCGAAAAACTCAAGAGAGCGATTACATCAAATTAAAAAATCTTCTATTTTCTATTTGAGAGCTCAGAAGGAACATCAGAGCCTTATTTATCGAACCACCTAGCAAGGCGGATGACTCTAGAAAAACACAGAGAATGCCACATTAGGGAAAGGGTGGAGAAGAGCAGGTGCGACTACACATGCACAAAATCTGTCAGACATGCTTTCCTTAACACGACCCTAGAACATCAGTAATGCCAGTGCTCACTCGAAAATATTTAAGACCATTATAAGGTGGTTACACTTCGATCTGCATGAGGAATCTCTAGCCATTAGGAGTCTTCCCTTCATTAAATGACCACCTTGTTGACTGATATGGCACGAGACCAGGTGGTGGAATCTTCCTGAATTGCAGGCTTCAAATTATCTGCATGACAATGTTAGCACACACAACAATCGCATATCCATAATCATTTTAAAGTGACATTCATTAATCACATGCAAAGTTAACACGGTCAATTCATATAGCATGTCAATATCATTTGAAAATTATGAAAATAAGCTCATGTCCAAAGTTTATAGTTTCAAGGAAATATTATGAAAAGATCAACTCCCAAGTATCAAAGTCTTAAGACAACTGTGGGAAATAGACAACAACCCTATCAATAATTAGACCATAAACTAGACTCATCGATCCCCCCAACCTAATGTCTTGTTGGTCCTCCAGCAGAGGAAGAGTTGTGCTTTTGTTTGGTCAATGCTCTGAAATTGGCAACTACAAGCTATCCCACATTTGTTTTTGTTGTATCTGAATTAGGATCCCAATAGAATCCTTGTTGTCTCTCCAGTCTTCTCCATCTTTGTCTTTCATCAGCAATGTCATACCTATAAAACCTATAGTTTGGAACTGTCCATAATAGAATAGGAGGCTGAAAAATTAGTGGAATCCAGAATTGCCCTTTTGTTCTTCCAGTTGCATATACTTATCAGTTCTTTTGAGTGTTGCAGCATAGTTGTGCGTGGAATGAGGCTCTACTTGCTTCAAATCATTATATAGGGTATTCCATCTCTGCGAGAGGTATCCCATTAGAGATTCTCCCGTGGTTCTTGCCATCTCTTCATATTCTTTGTAAACTGCCTCTCTCTCAGGCAAGATCCTGTAGCTATAGCTTGGCCGGTATAAAATTCGTTGCCAATCCTTAAAAATCTCCTAGATGTCTAGACTCAGCCCTAATGGGCAGGGGAATGTTGGATTCAACTTTCCTATAATCCATGTACTGCTTTCACCAACTTACTTTGTTTTGTATCCAGAACATGAATGCCCGTAATTAGACATCCCCAGCATATAGTAGTGGATTCCACTCATGGTCTTTGGTTACAAAAAAGTTATGTAAATAAAATTCACACAATAGATTTTTCATCTCAGGAGGAGCAATCCAAAAAGCATTGAAAAATTCAGTAGGGGTCTCAATGGAGGGGGTCAAACTTGAAACAATCTTTGCAAATTTTAAAGAAAGATGCTTCTCCTTTAAATACAGGGCATAGACCCTCGGAGGAGCTCTACATTCTAGTATCTATGATACTAAATTTTTCATGTCATCCACCTTATTCTTCAAAAAAATAATCTCTGCATTCTTATCCTCAATCTCCTCATCTTTGTTTTCAATTTCCTTCTTTAGCCTACATTTTTCTGCTTTCCATTCTGCTTCCCTTCTTTGTATTTATTTCCATAAATTTAGGATTACCATGTTCATTGAAAAATAGGAAGGCCTATGTACTCCTACCATTATTTTACCTGGCACTTGTGCTTGCTTTTGGTAGAGTACCAACTATAGGGCTTTTGTTTTCTCAGCCAATTCTGGTTGCAAATCTTCAAGTTCTTGTTCTCTCGTTTCAATCTGTAGGGCCTCTTGTTCTTGTTCTCTCATTTCAATATACAGGGCCTCTTGTTCTTATTATTTCTCATGTTGCAGGAACTCTTGCTGTAGGAGCTCTTGATTTTCCTCACACGCTTGGTTTTTAACTTGTTCTGCAATATCGACAAGATTTGACAATGTTAAATTTGTTGCTTCCTTGAACAGATCCTTTTCCTCTACATTTACATGCTCCATTGGAGCTTCTGTATCCTCCCATGGCAACTTCCCAGGTTTGGGGCTTCTCTCGAGAGATACCCCAATGATTGGCTTAGCCGACTTTAGTTTTCTAGGATGGTTTCTTAGTTTTTCCTTTGTTGCAAGAAGAACAGTGTCAACTTTTTATTTCCTGGAGCTTGGCACTTCCTTTTCTACCATTTTATTTTTAGCTTTTGCTTCCTTTAGTTCTGCCTTCCTCTTTTGTGCCCTAGTTTTTATTAAGGTGCCAAGAGGAACATCATCATCAGAGTCAGGAGAGGAACTCTCTTCATCAGAATGCTCTACCTTAGAATAACTAATCTCAATAGTTTGTGTGGCTGCAGGAGGGTTTCCACTAGGGCTTGTGTCAGAAGTTGAGGCACCAGGAGTGGCCCCAACATTGCTCCTTCTTCTCCCAACCCTAGGCTGCAAATATTTTGGTCTAATTTGATCAATATTTAAAAATTATTCCCAAGAAATATCGGACACATCATGTAGATATTTTTTAACTAATAGTTTAATCAAACAATGGTGGGAAACGGAATTGTCCCTACCTTTCTGGGTCTCTGCTACCATGATCAAAAGAATATGGAATAGCACATTGGGCACATTAATTCTCATTATGTGCCTCATGTGGTTAAGCATATTAAAATTCATAGAATGTAAATTTGATTGGCGACTATCCCAAGTGATATACTTGACGACATAGACTGCAACCTGCTTCCATAGCTCAGGAAAAGAAGTCCTCTTTGCTCCTTGTTTGTCTATTCTCAACAGAGGGTCATTAGGTTCTATAAATTCATTCCTAGCCAGCCTGTCATCCCTAGTGGTAGGTAACCTAGTAACTTCTACAATTATTTTCTCTGTAGTTGTGACTTCCAGCCCTTTCACTGTGGCCTTTCCTTCAGACAATGTTTGAAAGAATTCCAATGAAATATCTTCGTCAAAACCGTTCAGCTTTAAGAAATAGTCTAGCCATCCACAATTTCTATACTCATCCAGGAAAGGAACATCCTGTAATAAAACATCATGAACTATGGGTTCATTTCGAATCAACCCACCTCCCATTGTCTGCAATCAAATAGTTACTCTGCAAAGTTTTCTTCCTGCAACTTTTGTCTGAACGCCAAACTTCTTCCTGCAACTCTGCTAAATTTTCAATGTTGGTGTCATTTGAATTTTTCCTTTTGGCTTAGATTGTGATAGGAGCAATAAAATAAATAAAAGAGTAATAAATGTAGGCTATGATTAAGGAAAATGGCGGTGGAGGATTTCCATTTCACACATACGAGCTGTCACTTACTAAAAATTCAAATTGGATCAATAAATTTTTCTGATGTGAACCAGCATGGACAAACATGCAGACATGGTATTGACACGTCCCCCCCAACCTAAATTAGCACATGTATCCTCACATGTGAGGTGGAATGTTGATTTGACAAGGGCATGGAATTATTGAATGTTATGGTGAATGTTCCATATTAATTCACAACAATTAAATAAATGCACTAAAAGACAATTAAGAGATTACAATTGATGCACACGTACCTAAATTCATGGAAGATTTATTGCAAAGATCATGGAGCAAGTATCAGTCACTTTCCAAGAAATGAGTTGAGCAATTAATGAGAGCGGAGCACAATGAGGTGGAATGAAATTAAGTGAAGGGAAATGATGGTGGTGAGGTGGAAGAGAGAGAAAGGTGGAATGAATGGGAGGATGGGTGAAGAAGTGAACCCACACAAGGTGGGAATCTTTATTATGAGAAGTTATGTACCTTAATTAGCTGGAAGAAGGGACACTAGGTCCACTTCCTTCGGTTGTAGGAAGCATGCTGAGTGAATTGCTATAGGAACTCTTCCTTGGAAGTTGGCTTGTGATACAATCTTAGGCAATGACCATTCACCAATAGCTTAAACCTGACAGGGTCAATGGTAGTAACCTGAATAGCTCCATTTGAAAATACTTCAGCCACCTCATATGAGCCAAGCCATCTTGTCTATATTTTTCTTGGATTATCTTGATATCTTGAGTCATAGAGCAGTGCCCAATCTCTAGGCTGAAATTTCTTATCCTTGATGAATTTATCATGCCATTGTATTCACTGAGTCTGCACTACCTCTATGTGATGCAAAGTTGCCTTCCTCATCTCATCCAAAGCATTCAGCTGCATGACTCTATCTCTTTGTGCTTCAGAAATATCCATGCCCAATTCTACTACAGTCCTAAGAGTCTTATGCTCAAATTCAATGGGCATCATGGCTATCTTTCCATATAGTAGCTCAAATGGAGTGAATATTGTAGTTGTTTTCCAAGTGGTTTTTGTTGTGCCTTTTGCACACACGCCCCATTCTGAATAGGGACCCTCTCTTCTCTCTTTTGATCGTCGGGCCTCTTTTGAGTTACCTCATTTTGTGTGCCTATTTTTGTGCCCTAATTGGTCAACTCACCCTTCAAAGTCACATACTAGGTTTGATCGAACTTGACCCCCATTGAAAAATGCTAAGTCTAACATCAGTTCGAGTTTCCCTTGTCAGAATGCCCTTTCTGATGTCCGCGGCCCCTCCCGGGTCCAGATCCTCGGGTTTCCTGCTTTGGGTTTCCATTGCAGGTTTGCTGTTGCTGGCGTCCAACGCCCGACGTCTTTCTGAGACTTGGACCCTGGAACCCAGATTTCCCTTTCCGGAAATCCACTTGTGCTTTGCTATTTTATACGACCATGGATGGACGTCTTCCCGGACACTGGACTTCGCTCCTCCTGCCGTCGTTAGCAAATTTGAACCCACCAACTTCCCTGTCGCCGTACGAGGGCATTAAATGTTGTGTTAATGGCAAACTGGGCTATAAATTTGGATTTTTCGACTGTCATTTTCATTCGACTGACTAAAGTTATACGAATTTGGAGAGCTCTGTGGCATTCGACGTTTTCAACCCCAAAGTTCGAGCTATTTTCCCGATGTCCTCCATGCGGCCAACAACAATCGTCTTCGGGATCTTGAGGTACGCCCGCGTACCTGTGTGCCTCGTCCTTTATTTTGTGAAATTCCTAGCCTTAAGCAATGTAAAATGAAAAACAAGGATGAAATATGGTAGGAAAATGCCCTCCCCTAAAAACCCATAAGTTAGAATGAGAATAATCGATTGCTTGGGACCTTAAAATCCAAATCGGAGCTTAACCTCTCTGTGGCTATTCTTCGGGACAGTCGCTGGCTTCTTCTGGGCCAAATTTGTCTCGGATCCCAGGATCCGGATTTCCCCTCGTGGGATTCCGTTGCATCCCCACCGCTCTAAACGGCCTTCCCCGAACGTCTTTCCGGCTCTCGGACTCCGGTTCGACGAAATCCTTGTCAAACATACCAAAATCGAAAAGCGGCAAAGAAATGAATTGTCCTCGAGGTCCAATCCTCGGGATTCCGTGTCATTTTTGCCGTTTCGACGGCCTGACCTGCCGCTCTAAATAGCCTTCCCCGAACATCTTTTCGGCTCCTAGACTCCGGCCCTACGAAATCCTTGTCAAACATACCAAAATCAAAAAGCGGCAAAGAAATGAATTGTCCTTGAGGTCCAATCCTCGGGATTCTGTGTCGTTTTCGCCGTTTCGACGGCCTGACCCGGACGTCTTTACGGACTCCGGACCCCGACTACATGAAGTCCGTTTCAATTTTCTACCGGGCCCCAAAATCCGAAATGCACCCTAGACCCCGACCTCCAGAATTTCGTACCTGGAATTCCGTGTCACGTTTGCCATTTTTCACGGTTGTCCAGGGATGTCTTTCAGAGTCCCGAACCCTAGTCCTTGCTTCGCCGTTGGTGAAATCCGAATGAAACTTATCTATCCAAAGTGCCTCCAGACCCCGAAACCCAAAATTCCTCTTCTGGAATTCCATTCCACTATTGCCGTCTTGAACAGCAAATTCGTTACAGCTTTCTGACGTCCGGGTCCCGATTTGCTGTTCGCCGCCAGGCCTTCCCGAATCCTCAAACTATCTTTGGGGATTTCCCTCTAGAATTCCGCACCCGGGTTGCTGCCTCCATTTCACCATTTCCAACACCTGATCCGTAATGACTTCCCACAGACGGCATTCCGAGATCCAGATTCCGGCGTCCGGAATTATGTGTCCTCTGTGTTGTTTCCAACGACAGTCTCATAGCTGATGCCCGAACTCCCAAATGAAGGATCAAATGACCTCGAAATTAAAAATGGATTTCAACCCACTTGCTAAAATTAGGTCTTCCTTCACACCAACCCTCATTTGAGCAAATCCAACATTGGGAAACACCTCTAGGGTTCCATGCCTAATTTTCCCTTCCAAATGACATTCTGCTAAGGGAATTCTGGCCCTAGGAACCCGAATTTCTTGCCTTGCTCTCTAGTAATGTTTTATCCAATGTTTTGTGACTATTGAGTATGAGTAATGATTACAGAGCTAACTTTGATGTGTAGGAACTCGTCCAGGACCATTTTATCATGTTTAAAGTTACTGATTCATGTCTTTTGTGCAGGATTTATGGAATACGACGTAGAAGCTTCTGGTGCTTCCAAGGGGAAGGGAAAGGGAATTCCAAGATGCCTCGAGGCAAGGAGGATAAAGATCAGATGAAGTTCCAATTCCAAGGGGTACCACTGTAATCGAGGATCAACACTCTTTGGAGGGACATCACTGATACAAACATCGGGTAGGTTGACATTGATGAGTTTACTCAGCGGGTTAGAGTTGACCCAAAGATAGGGAATGCAAAATTAATCAGAGGTAGCAGACTTGCTAAGGCTGCGGGCTTCCCGCCAGCATTGGCGGCCCCTGAATTGGTATTGGCGTGTCAGGAGGCATATCAAGCTAAAACCAGAACCATAGTGGATAGAGATGGAAATATTCTTGCAGACATGTCCCCTCCTAGGATAGCTACAACCTTCCACATCCCCGTCTTCGAGACCATGGAAACACCAACCATAGAGGATTTTAAGGTGTTGTGGGAACACGATCCGATAGGGTGCAAGAAACTGATCAATTAGTATTGGTTGAAAGATAAGCGAGCTAGTGCTGGCAAGGTCCCATAGGAGCTCTATCGTAGTGATTTCTTCGAGGATTACAACGACCTCGTGACCTTGTTGAGCAGAGTAATGGGTCTTCTGGTTGCGGATTTCTTCCAGGAATGGATGTTTTACTTCATAGAGCAGATCCTTCGTGGCAACACCGCCTTCAATTGGGGAGAAATAATCAACAATTGCTTCCATGAGCAATTTATCAATGTGAAGAAGACATCATAATTTTATATGACGTCCTACCTGGTATACTCACTTGCTAGTCGTCGACATTACCATGGATTGAACGTGATACCCAATGCAGTGTCAGGAAGGGAACTCAAGCCCTATGACCGATACCCCCAGCTACAATACCGAAACTTTAAGAAGGACTACTGTAGGGTAAACGATGCCTTCATTGCCTACATCATCTGGTTACTTAGAGGAGATTTTCATAAAAGAGTATCCCACAGCGCCACAACCCTTATCAAGCATCATGCCTTTTTGTACATACAGTTCCCTAAGTTTACTTACATGCGCACTCAAGGATTCACAGAGAGGCCGAACAAGCTGCGTCGGTACCCTAATGACCAGATCTTACTTTTGTAGTTGACCCGACATTTGTGACATATTCACAATATCTTGAGCGACAAACACTTGGCAGGGACACCTTATCCTATTGGCCTTGGTCAAGGAATGTACAAGATCCACACATCCCAATGCACAGGTTATTCAGAGAAGGAGCTAGCTGAATACCATTTCAAGCAGTACACCGCTCGACCGAGAATGGACCCCAATGGTCATATCAGAAAGGAACTAGGACGTGAGTATGCCCACCTCCACAATATCAAGGATTTCTAGGCCAACTGCAAGGATGACCTTGAGGTGTGGGTCCAACACTACATGCGCATGACTGCCATGTACGTGCGAAGGATAAATCTATGCTCGATTCCTGACCAGCTTGAGGAGGATGAGGACACAGTGATAGATCCGAGATATGATGTCGTCACCAATCTACCGCTGCCTATAATTGATTGGGATGAGCAAGAACTTGATGACATCGACGTGCTCAGTAAACCCGTCAAAATCTGAACACGGGCATGGATCGACCAACAGGTGGCTCGATTGAAACAACAGGGAGTCACCTTAACGTTTAAGGGACTCGAAAGTGAGTCTGGTGGCTCTGGTGGTGGTGTGCCCACCGCAACAACTGAGGAAACCTCCAAATCCCCACCATCTATCAGAACTAAGAAGAGAAAGGAGGCCAGCGAGCAGCTCCCCAAACCAAAGGTTTATGCCCGCAAGGCATCAGAGGGCGAACCTTCCCAAAAGAAAAGGAAAGTGACGGGGGTCGTCAAGATGCCAGTCATAGCTGAAAATACACCCCTCAAGAGTAGGGAAGAAGAGGCTGACTCGCTGGGGTCCCCATCTACTACGATTACTACTGCTGCTACTATTGCCCCCGTCTCACATGCTTCACTTTCCCTCTCCACTTCTTCCTCACCTGCGGTGGACATCTCCGTCGACCTTGCTTCCACCTCTCCAATCATGCAAATCATTCCCATGGATTCTTCCTTTGCCACGACTTCACCAATCTCCTCTTCCTCTATGTCTCCTTCCCTTCCCTCTGTTTCTGCTGCTACAGTGCCTGCCCTTAGCCTCCCAGAGTCTTTTGTAAAATACATGCAGAATGTCTCGTCCGAGCTTTCGGGGATGCTCACTAATCCCATGGTGCAAGCTGCAATAGCTCAGGCTATGGCCCACGCTTTTGCTCCCCTTCCCTCTATCAAACAACTGAAGATGGAGGCAACAATGCAAATATCAGATGAACTTGAGCGACAACAGCTAGAGGTTGGAAAGGCACCGAAAGACGAAGAATTTGTCTACCACGAGCATCCACTGTTTGAACGCTGGGAAATAGATGAGGTAGCCTATGAGTCCTCCAATGAGAGCAATAAGGAGTTGGATGTTGAACTGATAAAATAATCAAATGATCCTGAACTCAATGAGGAGTGGAGCAAGTAGCTCAAAGAGATTGAAGATAGGGAGGTCGAGGATAGGATTGCATGTGAAGAAGAAACTGCTGCCCTAGAGACTGAAGGCAACAAATCTCTAACCGAGGGGCATGGTCAGAACCTAGAGCATGATGAGGAGGGATTCCTCCATGGTGATGAGTAGGAAGGGAAGCTTGAGGAACATGAACAGGGCCAGGATGAAAGAGAAAGGGATACTGATAGGAAAGATCCCTCTGACAAGCAGCTACACGTCGAGTCTCCCCCTAAGTATATCTCACTTGAGTAGGACTCTGATGAGGAGAAGGGAAATACATAAACTAAAAAGAAGGCTCTTGTTGTTCGAGACATTGAACTTGAGAGGGAAGATAACATAAGTCAAGGTGAACCACCCCGGGAAGGGCCTCAAATGCCCGACTGGCTAGAAAGGCAATTGAAACAAAAGACTCCCACCTTGAAAGATCCTAAGGCAAGGCTGGAAGCCATTTTGGGCAAAGCCCAAGTAAGCATGAGGAAAGAGAAGAAACCAAAGATTAGATCGAAGGTAACTATGGATGCCTCAGGATCTAGGGCAGTGCAAATATCCAATGGTTGGAGAGTAGGGGATAACTTATAAAGTCTCCACGATCGACTTGGGAGTGGCCACGAGGGAGCAAAAGGTTGATCACCTCCAGGAGTTCGTCGCTAGGGTGGTGCACCTTATCCAGTAGGATAAGGTCTCCAAGGAAGAACTCAAAGCAAAAGTGGTTGATCTAACAACCTATATTCAGCAGTGGTCATCCCCGGATGAGCAACCCGCCATGTCATTGGCCTCGCCTCAACTCTTGTCCCATGAGTAGATTAGAAAATTGAGGAAAAGAAGGAACTTGGACAAGACTACGGAAAATTGGTTCCGACAGGTCTTGGACATGGGGAATACAGGTATCAATTTGGCTGTCCGGACAGCAAATAAGTTCCTGGAAGTTCATAGAACTCTCGATGGCACAAAGTGGATCTATGAGGAGTTCCCAAGGAAGTACGAGGTGGCCTACCCAAAAATTGAGGCCATACTTGCTTTGTCGAGCGAGGTCTAGGAAAAGGACCTTGCTTTCAAGGATGATGATCACTGGCTAGTGGATACATGGAGGTGAGACTTTGATCACCGAAAGAGAAGGTTGGAGCAGATCCTGGAGCGTATAGTTCTAGATATTGAATGGGCCAGGGAAACTAGGGACGAGTGCTCGTGGTAACTCAAGTTAATGATGGGGTACGAGCTGCCTGCGGTCGAGATCAATCCTGAGAGTATGAAGCCCCACTTTTTGAAGATCATGGAAGACGGGATGTCAGGTGAGGTCACCACTGAATTCATGAGCTTCGCTGCCCGAGCCTTCGCACAGTCAGAACTCTTCAAAGACAATGCTGCTAAGTATGATGATGATTGGAAGAAGCTCGATAGCGATTCCCAGAATGGAGTTATCAGATTTTGCGGTCCAACATCATGGAGTTGGACAAGTTCCAACCACTAATCTTGAGCTTTATGGAGTATGTTGCGTTGAAGAAGCACGAAGGCAACCATGTCATCGATGAAGAATTCCTTAAAGAATAGCTACAACAGAGGGCAAACAACTACATGACGAAATTGCTACAGTGCTATCATTAGATGACGAAATAGGGAAAAGACAAGAATGTGTCTTATAAATGAAATGTATTTGGGGGTAGGTGAAACCCTAGTGTAAAGTGAATCTTGGCCACACAATAGAATCGAATCTTGGCCACTCATTTTTCTTTTTGAAAACTATAAATAGGGCTCTCCTCTCATTTTAAGAGAGTTGAGTTGTTGTAAAGACATGCTGCTGAAATTATAATAGAAAATATAGTCATTTTCTGGTGTATTTCTGGGTTTCTCCACATGTTTCATGATTCTTCTCCCTTTAGTTAAAAGTTTGCTTCAAGTTACTTTGCTGCTTTAGTTTCCTTAGTTAGTTGTAGTGGACTTAGTATGATGTCTTTGGTTGTGAAGATTTCTACTGTGTGTATGCTTTCCTTGTCCATACTTTTGATCATTTGCTGCTGGTAGATGACCGTGTAAAGTTAGCCTAGACTTTAATTTCATTGCTTCTCATTAAACTTTATCTTTATTCACATTTCGATGGTGAATGAATGATGAATATCTGCAGTCCTTAGAAGATAGCATAGATTTCATGATATTGTGAGAATTCAGATTAAGTGAAATTCTATTTAAGGAAACTGTCCACAGTAGGGACCTCCATGATCATTGTTCATCGGTAGTTGCAAGTCCAAGAACCATCCTTCTTCCTCACCCTTTTTCCTTTTTTTTTTAGAAACAATTTGTGTTAAGGTTCATTGCACATTGTAAAGCCAAATCTGACAAAACAATGGAGTCTAGGACTGCTACCTGAACCTGTAGCAAGGTACAGTAATTCCATATCCACAAAACTCCATTCATCTACCCAATTTTCCTACAGCTTTGACCATGTAAGACCGCCTTGTGATTCCAGCAAATCACATAAATCAACTGAAATATTCCAAGCATCGTCATGGCCTGACATCCGAGAGACCTTGGGATAGTGTTTAGCAATTTGATTGTGGAAGATTTTCTTTCAAGAGAGGTAGTGCACCTACGTATTACCTGTGTTGTTAAGTGCATAAAAACACCATCAATAGTTTTGTAGGCCCAAACAACTTTTGGTAGCTTGCTTGCCCAATCCTTTTTATGGATAGTTACCGTTTGGTCAAAATGGCTTCAATTTCTTTGTTGGTCACCTCAACTTGGTCGTTGGCCTGGGGGTGACAAGGAGTAGACTTCCTGTGCCTAATGTTGTACTCATTGACTAGTGTTTTAACAAGGATTGAAGTGAATTGAGTCCCTTGATCAGTCACTATCTCTCTTGGAACCCCATACCATGTGAAAATTTCTTCATACAAAAATTATGTAACCTAATTATCTCTTGCATGTTTCATGGCCTTAACATCTACCCATTTAGTTACATAATCAGTGCATACCAATATATAGGATTTACCTTTTGATGGAGGATCAATGGGTCCTACAAAATCTAGTCCCCACTTATCAAATGGAGTGATTAGTACCTGGGGGTAAAGTGGCATCTCATCAGATGTGGTTGGCCGGCCCATCCTTTGGAATCTGTCACACTTCCTTGTATATCTCTCTGCATCCTTGTGGAGTGCTGGCCAGTAATATCATGTGTTCAAAATCTTCATTGTTGTCCTCTTTGCTACAAAATGTCCTCCACAAGGTTCATTGTGGCATGCATGAAGAATATTATATGTCTCATCTTCCCTCACACACCTCATGACTTGAGCAAGTCTAGTGTAGAACAAGCATCCAACAATCCATGAGAAAGGAAAAGATTTTTCAATGAGCATTCTCCTCTCTTTTGGAGAAAAGTGAGGTGGACTCTCCCTGCGACCAGAAAATTAGCTATGTCAGCATACCGGGGTGTCTACACACTGATGGAAAATAAGTTCTCATTAGGAAAACAAACATCCATGACTTGATTGTCCTCTGATGTGGTCAGCCTTGAAATAAAATCTGCAACAACATTGGTTTTCCCTGGTTTGTCCACAATGGTTATGTCAAATTATTGCATCAACAATAACCATCTTGCTAGCCTTCTTGAAATCAGAGGTTTATTCATGAGGTATCTAATGGTTGCATGATTAGTGCACACAAATATTTGGTAGTCGGTTATGTAATGTATGAATTTGTTTAAAGCATAGATTGTTGCTAGCATTTGTTTTTCTATCACGGTATAGTTGAATTCGGCTCCTTACAAATTTTTGCTAACAAAGTAAATGGCATTTTCAATAGTTCCTTCTTTTTGTCCTACGACTACTCCTATAGCATAGTCTGAGGCATATGTATGTATGTGCAAAGGAAACTCCCAATTAGACCCCTTGAGTACAGGAGTATGAGTTAAAACTTCTTTCAAGTCAGAAAATGCCTTGTCATAACCTTTTGTCCATTGGAACTCAACATCTTTAGTTAGGAGATTATACAATGGTGCTGCCATTTTTTTGAAGTCTTTGATGAACCTCCTATAATAACCTGCATGTCCTAAGAAACTCTTGACATCTTTTTGTTTTATAGGGATAGGCAGATTGGTAATTACCTCAATCTTTGCAGGATCTACTTTAATTCCTTTGTGAGAGATGTAGTGGCCAAGAACTACACCTTCTTGCATCATCATGAAGCACTTCTCACTATTTAAAGATAGATTGCGGTCTTCACATATTTTTAGGAATCTTAATATTTTTCAATGCTTCACTGAAATCAACACCATAAGTAGTGAAATCATCCATATAAATTTCCATGCAATTGTGAGAGATATCTGAAAAGATGCTAATGAGTGTCCTCTGAAAAGTTGCAGGTGCATTGCATAAGCCAAAGGGAAGTACTGAATAGGCATAGGTCCCCCATGTAAAGGTAAAGGTGGTCTTCTCTGGGTCTTCTAGTGTAATTTGGATCTAGTTGTAGCCACTAGATCCATCAAGAAAATAAAAGTACTGCTTTCTTGCAAGTGAGTCTAGAACTTGATCTATGAATGGCAAGGGAAAATGGTCTTTTTTGGTGGAAAAGTTAAGTTCCCTGTAATCAATAGAAACTCATCACCTCCCTCATTTTTCGGGCATAATCACCAATGGGGACACCCACTGGCTATCTGAAAATGGGTAGATAAATCCTACATCTAGCAATTTCTGCAGTTCCCCCTTTACTATTTCTCTCAATCCAGGGTTAATTCTTCTTTGTGGCTACCTTATTGGTGTACAATCATCTCTTATGTATATCCTATGAGTTCAAACTTTAGGATCCAAACCCTTCATATCATGATAGTCCCATGCAAATACATTTTGGCGGGCCTTCAGTAAATTTTCTAATGACAAATGTTGTTCTTCACTCAATTTACTATTGATATTCAAATATTTCCCTTCTGAAACTTACACTTGTGTAGTTAATTCTACCATAGATGCTTCACTAATGCTTGGTACCTTGAGTTCATGTGGAATTAATGCATGAAACAAACATGTTGCTGTAGAAAATTCAGCTGCAGGAAGAGCGGCTGCAGGAACAATGGTTGCAGGAAGAGCAGGCATGAGTGTTTTCACTGTATCAACAGAATCAGATACATGAGAGGGTGATGCTTCCTCTACCTCATAATGGTTATGAATGATGTTAGACAATACTTCATCTTCATCTTGAAGCTTTAAGAAAGGGCTTCTATTGAACATCATAAGTTGTGCCACAAAATTAACTTCCTCGGCCTCTTCACCAACATGTGGCCATACAGGATCATCCTTATCACAGGATGGTTGAACGAGAGGGTAGAGAACATGATTTTTGGTGCTCTTTCCATCAGAAATGGTCATGTCTCTTATTTGACATCCAATATAAGTGTATGTTGTTGCTAACCATGGTCTTCCAAGAATAATGGGGTACCCACCTAGTGTGGCTTTAGGAGAAAGAATCATAAAATCTGCTGGGTACTCCCAAGAGTCTAGAGTTACTACTAGATCTTCCACTATACCATCAGGCGTAATAGTAGAACTATCAGCAAGCTGCAAGATAGTAGGATTAGGTCTCATTCTTACAATATTTAGTTGTTGCAGGATGCCCTTAGTCATCACATTTATCGTTGCTCCCAAATCAATCAGAGCATTCTTTATCTACATCCCATTTATAAAAAATCCTACCACGAGACTCCATGGGTCATTATACTTGGGAATAGTCACTTTCTCGAGCATAATGTCAGCAAGTTGTCCCACCACATGAACTATAGTGGGGTATTTCTTCTTCCTGCTTGGCTTCTTAAGGCATGCTTCCTTAATTTCCTTTCCATATATGGGAACATCTTTTATGGCCTGAAATAGAGGTATTTGGACACATATATGCTTCAACTGATCTAAGATTTCAAAAGTTGTGTCCTCCTTTTCTTCCTTTTGTTTCACAGTTTCCAACCTCTAAGGAAATGGTGGTTTTGGCTCAGCCTACTTGACTGGGACTAGTTTAGGATTTTTAGGTGCACTTGGCTGAACAATGGCATTCAAAGGCTCCTCCTCTTCCATAGGAAGCTCAGTGATAATGGGTGTGGAAGGGGCTGGAAAAGTAGTTAATGAACACAAACAAATAACACTTACACTCACAACATATGCAGGGAATTTATTTAGATCAGCAGAGTACACTGACTATTGTTGTAGTTTATTATTTGGGTTAGGTGTGGGTTGGGATGGTAGATGAGTAGGTTTAGGTGCATTTGAACTTGAATTAGCAAGAGGAGGCATTATAGTAGGTTTTTGGGGCTGAGAAGGTGGTTGCATGTAATTGGTTGACTGGTTTGGCCATTACTATCCTCCCCTCCATTGAGATGTTTGCTGCCAGTTTCTTGGAGGTGGCTACCAATTTCTTTGAAACTACTGCCAATTCCCCTGAGGTTGCTGCCACTGGGGTGGAGAGTTTTGGTGATTGGGCCAAAAATGTGGAGGGTTACTCCAAGGCTATGGTGGATATCCTCCATAACTGGATGGATATCGGAGTTTCCATTGATTACTAGATGAATAAGAATTAAAATATGGCCCAACAAAAGATAGTGGATCAGGTGGTGTACCCTATCTTGGAGCCCAAGGCCTCCTTTGTGCAATATAGTAGACTTGGTCTTCACCCTAGATTGGATTGAACTCATGTGTCATCTGCTTTCTATCAACATTAGCTATCATCTTGCATCTATAGTCCTTCTTCTTTTGTTTGCAATGAGGGCAATATTCTACCAACATTGCCTCCGCCTCCTCTTGTTTCTTCTTTTCCTGAATTGAATCCAACTAAGTAGCCAGATTGTTTATGATGTCCTGCTTGAAATCTACCAGCAAGTGATTAATCTCCATCCTTGAAACTCCACTGGTGGATGACTTACCCATAGAAGATTGGTAAGCTCTCCCCTTCTTTGAAGTTGCCCTAGAATAGTTCTGACATATCTTCTTGATATCCTCCCAAGGAACTTGGGTGATATCTCCTCCTCCTATCAAGTCCAAGGCATCTATGCAGCTGTCATTAATTCCTCTAAAGAAAAATAGCTTTTGTCATTCTTCATTGAGTGTATGGTGTGGATATTTCTGTAGGAAAAATAGAAACCTTGAAATGTAATCATACAGGCTCTCATCCTCCTTTTGTTGCATTCTAAAAATGTCATATCCTCTCATGTCACTACCTCTGCAATACTCTTTGTATTTCTCAAGGAAATGTTTCTTCATGTATTCCCAGGTTTCCACAATATCT
The DNA here is from genome assembly GCA_007115665.2 of Sequoiadendron giganteum. Taxonomy (NCBI): domain Eukaryota; kingdom Viridiplantae; phylum Streptophyta; class Pinopsida; order Cupressales; family Cupressaceae; genus Sequoiadendron; species Sequoiadendron giganteum. The sequence goes on from CM021107.1 coordinate 343,561,492, forward strand.
CTACCTAGGCTCATGAACCATCTTAATGCAACCTATTTCAAGGTGGTAGGGAATAGCTTAAGCCTATGGGAATCAGTGGTATAATCATAACTTCTGCAGATTATATCAAACTCAAACAAGAATGAATCAGGATCTTCTGTGACAAGTCCATATAATTTAGGAAGGACTGAAGTAGGGATATTTTTGAGATTGTCTACTTCATTCTGATGAGCAATAGGGAAAGTAAAACCTGGTCGGTTAGGTCTATTAGGTTCATTTTCATTTGCATACCCCATGCCTGTCTGATGAAGTTCCAAAGACAAAGGTTCTTCAAACAGATTCTGATCTTCAAAGGAAACTTTAGAATTGGTTAGATCTGGAAATGTATCAACAAATAGGTGTGGCTCTTCTTATTCTTCGTTTCTTGGTAGGTTCTGATACTCAACTATCTGGAATAGATCAGGATTGTTAGGAAGGAATCTCCCATGAGCATCTCTTCTTCTTTCTCTATGCATAAGGTACCAATTCACTATCAGATAGCTTACACAAAGAATTGGTAAAAGAATAGGGGGGTCATAACTCTTCTAAACGAGGGGTATACTAAGAACAATCTTCCAGAAATAATACAAGGAGGAAAACTATCAATGACTCCCAAGAACTTCCTAGTTTGACACCATCCCCGACAACGGCACAAAAAATGTTGGCCTCCTATAATGTTTTAATAACTAAGCCTTTATAGCTATGATTGAGAGATTAGACATCTAACCTGAATAAGTATCTCAATCATCATGAAGGTGCATTTAAATTGTCAACCCAGGGACATAATTGAAATGGGTCAACACTATATGTGCACTAGGAATCTAAAGTAGCCATATTCATCCTACAACTAAGAAAGACATAATACTGAAAGTAAATTTCTTGGAAGGAAATATCATAAACGTTGAACATCAACCAATAACTAGGCTAAACTGAAATCCATGACAAAATTGAAAATCTGAGTGAACAAACAGGAAACTAATATGTCTGCTTTGGCTGCAGGAATAGTCACATAATGGACTTCTAGTGGTTGCAGGAATAGTCAGTGCCAAATTCTTAACTAATAACTGAATAGAAAATATCAACTAAACTAAAATAAGCTAAAGGACAGAATACTCACCAAGTGGGCCTCTTTGGATAAGTATTCCCTAAAACTAAGATAGAATCAGATGCACGAACTTATATCTTCATTTCATTTACTGGAAAACAAGAGTAAAAATGAGCAACATGATTGTATTATTGAAAAGCTCAAGAGGGTGTTTACATCAAATTAAAAAATCTTCTATTTTCTATCTGAGAGCTCAAAAGGAACATCAGAGCCTTATTTATCCAACCACATAGCAAGGTGGTCGACTTTAGAAAAACACAGATGACACCACATTAGGGAAAGCATGAAAAAGAGCAGGGGTGGCTACACATGCACAAAATCTGTTAGACATGCTTGCCTTAACATGAATCTAGCACAACAGTAACACCAACGCTCACTCAACAACATTTAAGACCATTATAAGGCGGTTACAATTCGATCTGCATGAGGAATCTCCAGCCATCAGGAGTCTTCCCTTCATTAAATGACCACCTTGTTGATCGATATGGCACACAACCAGCTGGCGGAATCTTCCTAAATTGTAGGCTTCAAATTATCTATGTGACAATGTTAGCATGCACAACAACTGCATATCCATAATCATCTTAAAGTGACATTCATTAATCACATGCAAAGTTAACACAGTCAGTTCATATAGCATGTCAATATCATTTGAAAATTATAAAAATAAGATCATGTCCAAAGTCTATAGTTTCAAGGAAATATTATGAAAAGATCAACTCCCAAGTATCAAAGTCTTAAGACAACTGCATGAAATAGACAACAACCCTATCAATAATTAGACCATAAACTAGACTCATTAGTTAGCAAAGTTTGAGATGAGGGTTATATGTGTAATGGGGTATAATCTATGGATGGAGATAAGAAGAGATAGAACTAACATAAAGCTTTGGTTAAGCTAGAGCAAGTATGTGAACTCTATGTTGGAGAGATTCAACATGACAACTTGTAGATAGTTAGTTATTCCTGTAATGCAAGGGATAAATCTTTCTATGGAGGATTGCCCAAAATATCCTACCATGATGGAGAACATGACTAGAGTTCCTTATGCGAGTGTTGTTGGTAGTTTAATTTATGTTATGGTTTGTACAAGGCTAGAAATTTCCCAAGTAGTGGGAGTCCTTAGTTGGTTTATGGTTAATCCTGGATGGGTGCACTAGGATGTGATAAAGAGAGTGTTCAGGTATTTGCAAGGTACTTTTGAGTATTCCATGTGTTTTCATGGTTATCCTACTAGACCTCAAAATTCAATGGGCATTCATGGATATGTGGATTCTAATTGGGTGGGTGAAATTGACAGTAGAAGATCCACCTATGAATATGTTTTCATGATGTTTGGCGGTTCTAAAAGTTGCATGATTAAGCGTTAGGTTTTAGTCACTTTTCCCACTATAAAAATAGAGTACATGGCAACTACTCATGCTTGTAAAGAATCTATTTGGATTAAGAGGTTCTATTGTGATGTTGGTTTTGATGCAGAACAAATTACTATCTATTGTGATTGACATAGTGCTATCTGTTTAGTGAAAAATCCTACTTTTCATACTAGAACAAAGCACATTGATGTCTAGTTTCATTTTGTTCATGATATAGTGGAATATGGAAAGGTGGAGTTGGAAAAAAATGATACTTTTGTGAATGTTACAAATGCATTAACAAAGCTAGTGAGCACAACAAAGTTCATATGGTGTGTCAATTCAATGGGCCTTGTGGTCCAAGTGTGATATAAAGAATCTTGTAAAGTCTTTCAAAAGTGGTAGAATGTTGGGATTAAGGTGTGTCAACCTTAGATATTCCCATGTTGAGATAATTAGTTTATATGCCTTTGTGTTGTTGATTTAATTTATTAAATGCAAAAATATAAGTTTCCAAGTTGCTAAAGAACTTTGTGGGACCCAACATTTAGTTGGCTTCCTACATACAATGTGCAAAGTGTGAGAATGTGGCACTTGTCGCATGGGTGATCCTTTAGGAAGAGTAAATTTTGTATACCTCTTAAATATGCACCATGGTGATATATGGCATTCTACTTTGAAATTTATCACTTGGTGGGGCCCACTTGTGAGCACATTCCTTCTTTTGAGATGAAACAAAGAGTGACACTTGTCACCTAGGTGCTCAATGTAGAATTATGCATTGTGTTTTCTTCAAGTAAATGCACCATGCTGCCATGCAATATTGGTTTGAGGAGTTAACTCATGTTCACAAAGGAATGTTGCTAAATGGAGTCTGAGTTGTCATTAGGAGTGACTAGGAGTCAAAGGTGAAATCTATTTTGGAAATGGAGCTATATTTTCTCTATGGGGATGCATTGCATGTGAGGTTACTTAATTTTTTGGATTTTCACACCTTGCATGTCGTTGCATGTTGATTTGGTTTCTTTCTGGGTCACTTGGGACTCATACATGTTATTGATTTCAATTTGCATGCAAGCAGAGACTGTGGGAATGACACATGGAAATCTTGAGTGCCCATGTATGAGTGTGATAAATATGTTAATGCCTTAGTTTATTGTGTTATAAGTTATTATAATTTTTTGAGATGTCGTTATGCTATCAAATTCACTCTAGACTTTGTATAATAGTGTAGTAACACCTGCAAGAGCATAGACTTTGGAAGTTGTATTATAATTGATTTTTACTATAATACAATTGATTTGTGCTTTGGTGTGTGAGTTTTTTCCAAATAGTTTTTCCCGCATAAATTCTATCTTATTATTTATTGCTTAAATATGAAAATACCTAAATGTATGTACAATTTTAAATGAAACTATAAGTGTTGAAGACTTGCCATAAAAGTTTTGCAACCCTCTCCTATTTGATTCACATTAGGAAGGGTTTTTCCGTAGTATGCTTTTCTTTCATCCTCTTCTTGATGATGGATCATTGAGTTTGATCCAAAACATCAATCAAAAAATATACATAACAAATCCAAAAACAACTTTGTAACTAACAAGTGTGAATATGACCTAGGAAGTGAGCCAATTAGGTAATATCCATGTTCACACCAACACCTCACCAAGTGAAACTTAGGGAGGAACAAAAAAATATTTGAATGTAAAGACTCGTAGATAATAGGTCCCAACTACAAGGCCATGTTAGGTACCCATGTATAAAATATCTTTAAAAAATAGAGTAAAGGAGAAATACCCACAAGAATAAACCCCTCTCCAAAGAGAGAATGCAAACAAAATCATGTGCAAGTGATGGAAGGACTCAATATGAAACCCAAGGAATACATCCTTAAAAAATATACAATAGGTGTTTTCCAATAGGAGAGAAAGAGTGATACTATAGATCCCCTCATAATGAATTAGATTCTATCTAATGGTGAATACACAAACATGAATGTTAAAGAGTGACCAAGATAAAAAAAAATATATTCTGCCCTTTGAAAGAAACAAGTCCAATTGTGCATGTAGAAGAAATTCCATCTCCAAGAAGAGGGATAAGGTAAGATGTTGCATTATGTGTGTTTCTAAATTTTTTTGAGTGTCTCCATGCTAGAATATACCACAACAATATCAGGTGCTACCCCAATCAAAGTAGATGATAAATCAAGACCATGTCTAAAGACAATGATGATATGATAACGGTTGTGTTAAAACTATCATCAAAGAGGAAGTGGATATCCTCAATTGTGTCCTCCAAATATGTAATATGAGACTCATGAAGAAAATCTATAATAATTGTCAAGAATTCATCCCACAAACTTCAATATGAAATACTATGATCATCCTATTGAATTGAAGAAATATTCCAAAGAAGTAAGAGGTGGAGGAGATGAAAGATATACATAATTATCAAGAACTCCAAGGTTCCAATGACTAAAATTATTATAAATATGATTTACACTAGATGCATGAGTGTGAATAGTAGTCCAAGGAACTACATCATCAACAAGATAAATATGAAAAGTTATACAAGTGATATAAATGATCAAGTATCCCAATAGAAATGATATCTCTATTATCCAAGTCTCAAATAATCACAAAACTAGGTGTGAAATCAATTGTCTTCCCTACTCTACTATGTTCAATATGATAGATAGAAAGGAGATAGGTTAACAAGGATGGGACATAAATTATATCATTGAATGTGGCTTCTCCCATGTCAATAGATCCTTTCCCATAAACATGAATATATGTGTTGTTTCCCATTAAAATGTGTGGTAAAGTGCAAGGATCAAATGAAGAAAACTTACATTATGATATTTTTATGGAATATAACACTTCTTGCATTTACAAGTATTGAGTTAGGGAGATGGATTCTTGGTCTTTACTTCTTGACAAGGACCAAGTATCCATCTCCCTAACTCAAGACTTGTAGATGCAAGAAGTGTTATATTTCATGTTATATGAATTATTAGCTAATATAGTTTTCATTGACTATGTATATGATGATGTTGTAGAAGAAGAAGACAAACAAGAAGATATTGTTGAAGGAAAATAAAATATTATTTTTCTAAAGAAGGTGCTTCAACACATCTATATGTTTTTGTAACAATCATTTTCATCATGCTCTTGTTTTTTATAGTATGCATATGTGGGTTTCTCCTTCTTAGGATTATCCTCTTTGGAAGATGTGGGAGGCTCATAAGATTTTTTCTTAGATTTTTTTAATTTTTTCCTTTGGGTGATTGGACTATCAATGTATGATTCTTGGTAAGCGCATCTAGCTAGATAAGATTATTTTCTTTCTAGTCAAATATTCATAAAATGTCTCTAAAAAGGCATATTAAATGCTTCACCTAAGGAATCCATGGTGGAATATAAAGTAGAATAAAAGATAAAAAAGGATCATTTTGACTTGGACAAAATAGAAAATATAGATTATTATCATATTTATCTTTCCCACAACCAACTAATTGAGATCTCAAAGATTTGAACAACCAAATAATCATCAATGGAGTGAAATGTATCAAAATAAAGAGATTGCAGTTCTACCTCTATTTGTAAAGCATGAAATTCACTAACTATACAAATAAAAAATGTATTTATCCCACTTTCTTAGGTGTAGTCCACCCTTGAATACAGAAGAACAAGTTATATGAAACATGTAGTGCAATTAATCACATAGCCTCATTAAGCAAATATCTCATGTCTCATACACCCTACTGAAATTAGGTTTATGTTCACCATAAACCTTTGCAAAGGATCAATTGCTACATTTTCATCTTCCATGCATAATAATTATGAGTGAGAAGAACAAATGAATATGAATTTCCCATGAGAGTAACAAGCATCAAAAGAGAAAAATAGATAATATACTACAATATTTGATAAAAAACCTCCTAGATATTAATAAATACTAAAAATGAAGCCCCCCAAAAAATATAGAACTCTTCTAGGTGTTAGTATGTCTAATAAATCAACCAATGTGTGAAAAAACCATAAACTAAATAAAAATATACTTAGGAATAAATCTAGAAAAAGTGCAAGTATGGATCTAAAGAGCTCTTCAATACTTTTACAATACCACAAGAATCACAAAATTCAAATAACTAGGAAGAAATTTATGAGCTTGGAAGCCAAAAGGGTTAATTTGGACTTCAATTAGAAAATATAGGCAATTATAGAAAAATCTAGAAAAACAACCTTTACCATTATAAAATTCTTAAAACCAACTTTCTCACAACTATAAGAAATTTAAAATCTAATATCCTAATAAAAATTTATGCCTTCAAGAAAAAAACTCTATTAGCAAGGAAAATGGGGGCTGGGTATTGTTCCAATGGTCGAATTTGAAGGTGCCACCCCATTGGTGGTGGATCTATGTGGTGGGGTGGTTGTACTACTAGATTCAGGTAGTGAAGGAAAGATAGTAGAGAGAACTGGAAGAAGTAGTGTTACCCGTGGTATCCTAGCATCTAAAACAGACAATGATGGAGTCCCAAGTGGAGTAGCGGTATTAATGCCACCAAGAGATACATGTTGGAGTATGAAAAAAATGAGAGGGGGAGGGGGTGAATCAGTGTTTTAATAGCCAAAATAAATTCAATTGTTTCCCATAACACATTGTTTCTTTGTTATAATTGGATGTTCAATTACTAGAATGTATTCAAATGTGATAGCCAAGAGTAGATACTTGAATAACATGAAAGTTCAAATGTTGCAAAGTACATAACTGAAACAACAAGGCTAAATTGCATGTGACATGAAAAACCATATGAACCACAATACCATAATACAATTATTTATGAGTGGAAAACCCTCATAGGGATAAAAAACCACTTGAGAAAAATTGCCTCACTGGCTTAATAAAATCCCACTGATTATAGAGCCTCACTGGAAAAGCCTCACTAGCTACACTACTAATGCAAGAGCATCCTTGGTTCTTGGCAATCTTGCATCAACCAAAATATTTTCATTCAATTTTTGTTCTTGTTTTGTTCTTGTTCTGGTTCAAGTTGGTAGATCCAGTGTTTCTTCATGTTTGCTCACCAAATATTGCATACCTAGGATATCATTGTGGACATGTTCAATTGTTGTATTCCAAATTTTCAACTCATTTGGATTTCTTTTCGATAAGTTATCATTTCTGGAGTATGTGACAATTTTTGGGACTGGCCCCAAAATAACTTCCAAAACTTAATGGATAGTTGGATCGATCGCGGATCTTTCCTGTGACTTGTGGATCCTCATGGTGTGTTTATATTGGTTGTATGGAGTGTCCTTGACCTTACACTTAGGTCCACACTTCACCATGCACATCTACCATGGATGAATTTCAGATTTGAGGTTGACATGTTCTTGCACATGTTACACTTTTCTTCTTGGATTTTGTAGCGATCTTTGGCTGACGCAGATGTTCCTCGACCCACGGATGTGGTACAAAGCTAGTATTGAATCATCAAATTAGGGGAATTAAGTAAGATATAATAAGATGATATAGATTTTGATCTGTAATATTTTCGCTCGCATGTATGAGCACTATATCTTGAGCATGTTGTAATCAGGCCCGTGTGTCAAATCTATAAGCCTAGATGTGGCCGACTATTTGTAATCGAGATTTATGATAATAAGAGTATTTGCATTTGCATTTGCCTCCATAATTTGTGTTGCTTCTATTGTGTTACTCTTGTTGCATGGTTTGGACTGTTCTCCTTGAGGACCCTCCTACTATGACTGCACCAACTACATGCCTCACTAGAAAAGACTATGCCTTACTGGAAAACACACACTTATTCAAAAGAAACTAATAAAGTTTAGAGGGTTACTCTGTTTCTATACAAATCATACAACCTCCTCACTGTTTCATGCATTCTATCATTGACTTGTTTCCTCTTCATATTCAAAAACAATTTATTGATTTTAGAAAACCTATTCACTATTTTTATGTACCTTTATACACTATCTCAATGGCTAATATACATGTATCCATTTCTCAAATCAATTTGAGTGTGTATTCATTCACCTCTTCATTATACTCACTGTATTTGCATCTTCATTTCTTCAAAACAAAAAAACATGATATTCATTGTCTTCACATTACTTTATACAAGGCCTTCATCTCATTCACTGTCTTAAAGTCTTTATACAAGATCTTCATCTATACACCTTGCTGAATCTATTCTCCCTTTCTATTATTGAACTTCCTACTATAAATTGCAAGAATCATTGTGTATCTGATTTGTAAATAATTTTTGTTTGATGAATGGGAAGGGGTTAGTAAGGTCTTCTACCTTGATAAAGATAGGGGTGTTTTTGTGGTTCTTTTCTCTAATAAACTATATAGAGATGTTTTTAGAGTCAAATCCTAGGTGTTCTAGGGGTCTGGTTTGTTTTTACAACCATGGTACCCAAATTTTAAACCTTGGGATTTAGTAATCAAGTATTTTCCTACTTGGATTCAGTTGAAAGATTTGACTTTGGAGTATACGGAATTGAAATAAATAGAAATAATGGTAGATCAGATTGGAATTTTTCTCTATCATGATAAGGTGTTTTTTAGAAATCCATCAAAATTATTGAGATTTTGTGCTCTACTAGATGCAAAAAATGATTTTCCATCCCAAATTCACCTAGTATCAAAATATTGAAAAATGAGTGCAAAATATAGTTGTTGAAGATGCTAACAATGTCTATGCTAAATGTTTTGATCTGAGGCATACTACTCGAGAATGTCATAAAATTGATTTTGTTCCACCTGTTAATTAAGCAAGGAAGAATCCTAAGAACTTATTCATCCAAATAGTGCCCTTTGTTCAAAGGGATGACACTAGAGAAGGGCTTGTAGAGTCTAGAAAAGGGCAAGTAGTTTCATCTCTCTGGTCTCCTTCATCAGGTAATGGGAATCACAAAGGGGAGATACGTCCCAAAAATAAAAGGGTAATGTTTGTTATGGTGCAAGGATAGGAAAATAAGATTGATAAGAAGTTGAAAAGGAATTTTTTTATGACCAATTTTATGTCAAAATCACTTCATTTATATGGTTCCTTTGTTCTGGCCATCTCTCTCAAACAACTAGAGGATATAACAAGGAACTTGATTTTCATTGGGGAGAAAAGGTTGATGGAGGTTTAAAATCCTTCTTCAATTGATTGTTATGAGGATGTTGCTCAGAATACAGGTTTGGAAATGGTTTCAAACTCTCAGAGGCAGAGTCCAATAAAAACACAGGAATTGGAGGATTTTGTTGATAAATTTCTTTTTTCTGTTAGTTCCGATTTGCTAGAGGATATTGTTGATGAAATTATGAATGAAGATTCTAATATTGTGCAATATGAATTGGATAAAGCTCATCAGTTTGGGGATGATTTAGAAGAAGCACAAGGGACATTGTCTTCTCTAATTGTTGATTCGTTGGAGGAAGGGGCAGAGCTTGCGGCTAATAACAATTTGGGAGTGGAGCTTCAAAGGGCAGATAATTTTTTTTTGGGTGGTTTTGACTATTCACAAACCCTATCAATTTCATAGACTTTGAGTTATCAACTATTGCCTGTGAAGACACCAGGAAAATGGGGAAGAAAATCATATGTTACAAAGATGAAAGAAGAAATAGAAGTAGGGAAGCAGTCTACATTGGACAATAATTTGGTATATACAACTAATAAAAATTTGAGGAGAGAATGTTTCTCTCCTTGATACCAATGAAGATACTTTCTTGGAATGTTAGGGGCATAAATTCCCTTGACAAAAATCCCAAATTAAACAGTAGATTGATTCTTGTGGAGCTTGTGTGATTCTTCTACAAGAAACCAAAACTTCTGAAGTTGTGTATGAGGCATCAATTAGGAAGTGGAAGAAGTGGAAATCAGTGTATGCTCCTACACAAGGAGCCTCAGGGGGTATAATAATAGTGTGGGATCCAAAAGAAATTTTACTAGACTTAGTTTCCAATGAAAAGAGTTGGTAACTCCTTAAAGTTTCACATTTTGATTTACAATTTTATTTATTCAATGTCTATGCACCAACAACTATTGGGGATAAAAGAAATCTCTAGGAAACATTGTTGCAAGCAATTGATGGGATTAAATATGAGAAGGTGATTGTAGCTGGTGAATTTAATGCTATAGCCAACTTGCAAGAGAAGAGGGGAGGTATTTTTTCTCTTAGAGTCATGGAGGACTTTTCCATTTTCATATCATAAAATGCTTTTATTGATATTATGTCAAACAATGGGAATTTCGCATGGACAAACAAATGGCAAGGTTCTTCACAAATCATAGAAAGGTTGGATAGGTTTTTGGTTACATCCAATTGGTTTGTGGACAAAAAGACCTTTTCATCTTGATTTTTTCCTTTTGCTACCTCTGATCATTATGCAATATCTTTGGATATTGAAATTAATAATTCTATTCATAAAATCAGAGCTCCTTTTAAGTTTCATAAAATGTGGTTTAGACATTCATAATTTTTAAGTTTATTGCAAAAATGGTGGGTTAGTGCTCCTTTTGTGAAAGGATCAAGAATGTTGCAATTGTTTAAGAATCTAAGTTATGTTAAATCACGGATTAAACATTGGAATATCCATGTATTTAATAATATTTTTCATCAAAAAGAAGTGGTATTTAAATAGTTGACAGAGATAAATGGAAGGATTATAGAACAAGGTTTGGATGCTAATACTTATGAACAACAAAAGGCTTTGCAAACAGAATGGGCTGAGTTAGTAGAGAGAGAAAAAATCTATTGGAGGGAAAAGTCAAGGGAGGTGTGGCTAAGGGAGGGAGATAGAAATACAAAAAAATCCATGCATCAACTTAAATTAAAAGATCAGCTGCAACTATTTTTTCAATCCAGAGCTCACTCTCTGGTGAGTTACTTAAAAAAGAGGATGAAATTCAATCAAAGGGTGTTAGATTTTTCTCCCAGCTTCTAAGTGATCCTAAAAATAGTTCATTGGATTTAGAGAGTGATTGGATGGGACTCTTAGGAAACATTCCACCTTTAATTCATGAAGAGTATAATAATTGGTTAATGAGGCCTTTTACTTTGGAGGAGGTCAAGAAAGTGGTTTTCTCATCATCTTCTGATAAGGCATTAGGCCCAGATGGATTTATAGCATTATTTTTTCAGAAATGTTGGGACTTTATAGGTATTGATATACTATTAGCTTTGGAGGAATCAAGAAAAACATGCATAATGCTTAAGTAGTTTAATACAACACACATAGCTATCATTCCAAAGGTAAAAGAGCTAGCCTTGTTTGTAGATTTGAGACCGATCTCACTTTGTAATATAATATATAATTTTTTTACAAAAGCAATATACTTAAGGATTCAAACTTTCATATCAAGGTTAATTTCACAAGAGCAAGGAGCCTTTGTGTCAAGAAGGGAAACTCCAAAAGGTGCATTAGTAGCTCATGAGGTGTTACACTCCATTAAGGCTTATAATATTCCATCCTTTGTTATTAAGCTTGATATGATGAAGGCTTATGAAAGAGTTAATTGGGATTTTTTTATTCAAGTTTTTCAAAGGTTTTGTTTCAGCTATAGATGGTGTAAATGGATTCAATCATGTTTAGCAGGGGCTAAATTTTTACTTATAATCAATGGATCTCTAGCTAGTTTTTTCAGTTCTACCTAAGGTGTTAGGCAAGGTGACCCTTTGTATCCCTTCTTATTTATTTTAATGGAAAAAGCATTAAGTAGATCAATAAAAAGTTTGCATAGCCAAGGGTTATGGTAGGGAATTTCCATTCCAAATACATAGTTAGTGGCTACCACTCTTTGTTTTCTAATGATACATTAGTTTTTGGGAAGTCTTCTTTGCAAGAAGAATTTCAGGTAAAATAAGTGCTTGAGAAATATGCCTCAGTATTAGGGCAGAAAATTAATGCAACTAAATACAAAAAATATTTTTTCAACAAAAAGCCTCCATTTCAAGAAAGTTGATAGAGGTGTTGGGATTTCAGCAGGTGATAATTCCATGCAATTATTTAGGTATTCCTTTCTTCATGGGTGTGGATAGAGTGAAATATTGGCAAAAGGTTATTGAAAGAATAAAGTCTAGAATTCTTGCATGGAAGGATAGATGGTTATCCCTAGCTGGTCAAATTATGATGATAAAATTTGTACTAGCATCTATTCCCAATTATTTTCTTGTTGTCTTAAAGGCACCAAAATGTGTTATTAATAGTATTGAGAAGCTCACTAAGGATTTTTTTGTGGAGGTGTAACATAGATAATAAAAGAAAAGTTCCTTTGATATCTTTGGATAATATGTGCATGAATAAATATAGTGGGGGTGTTGGTTTGTAGAGTATTTCAACAAGAAATTTGGCCCTTGGGGCAAAATTGGCATGGAAGATGTACTCAAAGCCAAGTTAAAAATGGGGTGCTTCAAAGTAAATATTTAGACAATAATAATCCAAGCAAAATCTTCACGATTGCAGATCCTCCAAAAGGTTCTATGATGTGGAAATTTATTATTACTTGTAGAGAGGTTATTACCCCCTATTTGTCTTAGGAGGTTAATAAAGGGGAAGAGGTTAAATTTTGGAAAGATTCTTGGAATGGTTTACTCCCTCTTAGTTCCAATCAGGAGTTGTAGCTGGTGGAACAAATAATATCAGCATTATGGGGTACAAAATTGATAGATTATGTACAATTAGTTGAGCCTTCAGTAGGAAAACTTATTTGGAAGGATCTCTCTCTTACAAGTTTATCTTCTGCTCAAAAGAGTTTGTTGATCATGGAAATTGGGAAGAGATGTGGTTTCTTGTTAGATAAACCCGATAGAATATTTTGGACCCCCTCTAAAGATGGGAAATATACGGTTAAAGAGGGATATAAATCAATCATTACAAATGTATCTCAGGATCAGTCACATATAGCATTCTCTTTTTGTTGGACATCAATAACGCTTCCTAAGGTTGGGAGATTTACATGGCTTGCATTAAAACAACAAATTTTAACAAGTGATAGGTTGCAAAAATTGGGGTTTGTTGATCCTTTTAAATGTGTCTTATGTCAAGAGGAGCTTGAAATAGTGGATCACTTGTTTTTCAATTGCAAAGAAGACCAAGAATGGTAGAATTTCATTAATTCAAAATTAAATATCTCATTTCCATTGCCTAGCACTCTATGGGACTTGTTTTCGAGTTGGTCGGTTTTCTATAAATCTTCTCTATTTGCATGCATTTGGAAATTTATGCCTGCAATAGTCATATGGTGTATTTGGTGGGAACAAAACAGGAGGATATTTAGAAAGAAGAACCTTTATGTGCTACAAATTCATATCAACATGGAAAAACATCTATCTGAGGTTGTTAATTCATATGTTCATAACAATAAGCATGTTTCTTCCACCTTTACCAATTGGGATAATTGGATATTGAAGAAATGGAAATTTATCTCCTTGCCTTTTACAGGAGCTCAACAGAATATCTTTAAGGAAAATATTGATAGATCTAAGGTTCATTGGAAACCTCCTAGTTCAAGTTTTTGTAAGCTTAACTTTGATGGGGCCTCGAAAGGAAATCCAAGTTTATTTGGGGCAGGAGTGTGTGTTCATGATATCAATGGCTCTATAATGGCAGAAAACGCAATAAAGTTAGAAAATGACACAAATAATGTAGCAGCGGCACAAGAAATCATTCGGGGTTTGTAATTAGCTAAGGATATGGGTCTAGATAATATACATATTGAAGGGGGTTCTTTGATCATCATTAATGCTTGTAAAAAATGAGAAATCCATAATTGGAAGCTACATAACATTCTTAAGAGGGCCTGGTTGTTAATGGATTCATTTAAAGCAACTCAACTTTCACATGTATAGATCGAGAAGGTAATATATTAGTAGATAAATTGGCAAGTTTGGGTAGTGATGGTCAAGAATTCGCCTTTTTTAGTAATAAGGATAATCTAAAGGATTTTCTAGTATTGCAAAATTTTCTTGAGTTAGAGAAAGATTCAACCAGACCTACTTCTTTATAACTTCATTGTGGTTTCCTTAATATTGGGAAAATCAAAAGATTTAAAAAGAGAATCAATGTTGGTATAAGGATGCAATTTAAAAAGGTAAATCATGAGAGTTTGGAGGGATAATAAAATCATATGTTTTGCACGCCTCAACCAAATAAAACATCAATGGGGTAGGAAACCATGATTTTGATCATGTGTGTACCTTTGGAAAGGGAGTAAGATGGGAGTATCTTATTAAAATATGATTGCACAAACAAGGAATGATTGCATGATGGAACACTATAAAGTCTATATCTTTGATTATAACTAGGGTGGAATTGGAGTATACTAGCTTTAAACAGTCGACGAGTGGTCATCTAATGCAATCTTTTACATTGGAGGATGAAGGCATTAGCAGCCAAGCTGGATGTAGCCACCAATTTTTTTACTAATGTTTCTTTGTTTCTTGTAGGTACACAAGCTCATCATTAAAGATTAAGAAAAGAAGGAATCATGAGATGATGTGGATTTTTCACATACAAACTGTTAGCTTGGAACACGAGCTAATCTTTAAATGAGGAGATACAATACTCAATGCAATTATGATTTTAACATATCTCATGTTATTAATTATTTATGTGGTTGATTGTTCTCTTCATTAACTCTTTTTTGCTGGTAAGGTTATAAAATGGAATACTTTGCTCTCCATTTGGCTATGTAGCAACTGAGTGTTGATAAGGGTCAATACGAAGGAGGTGTCGAGGAGTTGATAAAGGGAGTGGTGTGCTTTTTATGGAAGCTGCCTCAAGATGGCATTCAGTCCTTGGAATATGTGGATTTCTATGAAAGTTTAGGCATGGGAGGAACCCTTTGAAGAATCTATGTCATAGGAATACTTGCGCCTAATGTTTAAAGTAAATTTTCTAAGGTTGGAAGACTCTGTTTGAACCATAATTGGTGAAGAGATAGTCAAGCCGAGCTCAAGAAGAATCTTGTACCCATGATAGGTTTTGTCTATCTTTCTTTCAAATATAATGGATTTATGTCGATCTTTCAAGGAGCTGCAAGACATTGTGGAGGAACTCGTTAAACATCAGTTTGTTCAAGGAAATATCTTGCCAAAGACAGTGTGGAGGTATAGTTTTTACAAGGGGAACAATATGGTGGGAGGGTTGTTTCCTTGGAAATTCCTCAGAAAGTGTCAAGGCTACCAAGAAGTTTTTGAATCTTTGAAGCTGGCTATTCAGGAAGGTAATTTTATAATTCTTCTGCAAGCATTAGGAAATTTTAGTGCGTGCATTTGTGTGCATATGAGGGTAAAAATTAAGAACAAGTATTTTGCAATTATTTTCTTGAAAATGCATGAATGCATGTTGGTTGATGAAAACCCTCATCTATCCCAATTGTATGAGGCTACACGACTGTGCATTGCCCCTATTGAGCATTGCACATAGGATCATGTGTGTGATAATGATGATATAAAGGAAGGGAAAGATGAAAATTAACCATAATTTATGGAGTAATAGGGTTTTTTTAGTGAAAGGAAGAAAATTTTTGTTTCACTATTTTCATAATGGAAAATGTCTATTTTTTTCTCCAGATTTAGCTCGAAGAAGATATAGAATAACTAGATGAAGATAATGTAGTCTGAAGGTGCTCTTTTTTTTAACAAGAAGAAGATTAAATAATATAGTATTATTAGGGTGGAAAAGATCATGCGGGTCGAATGTTGAAGAAGTTATTTCAGCATTTTTTTGGGGTTTTCATAGTTATCTATATAGATGGGAGGGTTTTTAAGGCAAAATGTATCTAATTTGCTAGTTATATTGTCACATAAGAAGGTTTGCTTAAATTTTGGGAAGGGATTTTGATTGTAGATGGTTGTCATAAGGGTCATAGTATTAGATTTTGTACAAAATTGTAATATTTGGGCTATGAAGAGCCTTTAATATTGCTAAAGATAGAACCTATAAACTCTATTTATATATTAACATATGAGCTTCATGCTCCTTACCTAAACGAAAAAATCCTCACAAAACCCTCACTATATACACTTGATTTATAAACCCACATCATGCAAAATTTTTCACATTTGTATTTTCTAAACTATTCATCTTCATTGTAATTCAAAAACATCTAACATCTCTCAACCTATTCATTTCAAAAACCCACGTATATATTGAAGCAGTTATAAAGAACAAAACCAATGTTCATCTTGTAGAGACTGTTACTTCAGACAAAAACAAACTGAACATCTCAAACATTGTCTTCTTTTTGAGGTAACTACTTTTCAACTTATCAAATACTATGAATTAGATCCTTAATCAAAAACTTGTAGAATTCTTCTTTAAAATTTGATCATTGGTTCATAAAAATAATGTGATCATAGTAAGTCACTTGCTAGGCCGATAGTATAAGTCTTAGATAAAGACTTAATCAACTTTCAATCCAAGATTATAAATCACCTTTAAAATATAAGGAATGAGGACTTGAATTGGAAATCACCATGCAACATTACCATTATCACCTTGCCTTCATATTTCCACTTCATTGTTTGTCTTAACAACAAACCTCTCTTTGCATCCACTATTTCTTGCATAACAAGTCCTTTCACCATGCTCTGACATCTCAATCACCATGAATACTATGATGACACTAATGTCAAGCACTTTGACCTTTGTACCAAAACAACCCTATGATAGCACCTTGCAACATCATGCAAACAAATTTGACACTTTTCTATCAACCTTTCCTTAGACATCATTTTGCATCATCACTTGGCATCATTGACTGAATGAAGAATCCTTTGGTCATTTCAAAACATAACAACTCTCTTGCAATGAGACAAATACAATCAAATTTTCTTTGCACCCTAGGCAACACCATGCACCTACACCAAACATCATAGAATGAACATCAATGTGAGAAATCAGGCTCCATCAACTAAACAACTGAACAACCAACCTTGCAGCCTTTGACATCAATGACAAAACATTTCAATGCCAACAATACGCCCCCTATGCTAGACAAAATATTAGGTGGTGGCCGTCCCTTTCAAAATATTTAAAATAATTTATAATTTAAAACCTACAGTTTGTACCTTTGTTGATGTGTGTATACAAGTACTTGTTGATGTTGAAAGTGATGCAAAAATCATACCCTACCCATTTCAACTAAAAAAATAGTCCAATTCTACCAATTATACAATCTACCAACACCTATGACCAATCTACATAGTATTAAATAGTACAAATTGTATGGAATCTATACAACTGTATTTAATTTTTTACAATTTTCTTCAAACCCCCCAAAATGGTTAAAAATAAAACTCCAAAATATAGAATGTCATATATAAATATAGTGGTTTTTGGGTCTTATATTGAATGGTGAGGTCTCTTTTTCCCATAAATTCACACAACAAAAGCTCCTTCTTAAATCACCGTTATACCTAAGAAGAGATTTATAAATATGAAGCTTTGATACTATGTAAGTCATAGAAGGACTCAAGCTCCTAGGATCACTTACAAAACCAAAGATAGCCTTCCAA
This sequence comes from Sequoiadendron giganteum, assembly GCA_007115665.2. Lineage (NCBI taxonomy): Eukaryota > Viridiplantae > Streptophyta > Pinopsida > Cupressales > Cupressaceae > Sequoiadendron > Sequoiadendron giganteum. The sequence continues at coordinate 343,579,512 of CM021107.1, forward strand.
AAGAGAGTAGTAAGATAATATATTAATTTATTACAAATGTAAAAATAATATAATGATCAAATGGATTAAATGATATAAAATTTACATATAATTCCTTACTTATATAGGAAAGTTGAGAGGATTAATGTTCATAATATTATGGCATGTGTCATAATCATATGGGGCAAAAAGAGATAAGGATCCTAAGTGAACCCTAAGTAAACTTATCTAACAAGTGTGAATAGTACCTAGGAGGTGAACTAGATAGGTAATATCCATGTTCACAACAACATTTGTGAGCTTCTTTTGAGCACTCCATTTTCTATCATGTTAAATATACACTAGACTGGCACCACTTCAAATATATTTGAAGGAATGAATTTTCATCATAAAGAGCAACAACTTCCTTGATTATTTCAGCAACATGTGTATCAAAGATATTTGGAGGAGTTATATCCTTGATTATTTTAGAATTCCTTAATCCTTCCAATATCTTTGTTGTCTTTTCAATATTTTCCTTTTCTATCCTTTTTATTTCTTCTTTTTTCTTCCCCATCAAAATATTTATTCTTTGTTTGATTATGAATTCTTGAGCTTGATATTGAGACAATTTAACTTTTTCACCATGGGAGAAAGATATCCTAGCCTTTTCTAGTGCCTACTGACTCATTTTGGCTTCTTCAACAACAACGACATTGCTTTTTCTATTGAGAACATTTTCCAAACTTATCAAAAGATGATCAATGATTTCATTAAGAGCCATGTTAAAACTATTCATATATGTAACAATTTCCTTTTCAATTGTGTCCTTGTCATAATGAGATGATTCGTCAAAATGAGCAGTAACTTCCTTCATGGTATCATGTTGCACAATTGCATTTATGGAAGCATCAAGTTGTAGAGGAACATGTTTGGAAGTATCGAGAGGAGTCTTCAATGTTTCTTCATCGATTTTATTTTCCATGGATATTTATTTTTATTCTTCTTGATTTGCATTCTTCTTTATTCTCTTCAAACCATAGGATTTAATATCTTCTTCTTCATCTTCCTCATCATCAACTATATTTACTAGAGTAATATTTTATCTTGATGCTTTCTATTTAGGTCTTGGCTTCTTTCTTTTTGCAGTTTTAGTCTTTATCAAAATATTAGTAGCAAACCTTTTTCTTCTAGGAGGAGTTTGAGTATGTACGAAAGCGATGGTAGTGGTAGAAGCAGATCTACATATCCTTTTAGATTTTGGCATAGCATCAGTGGCATGGGATGCTTCCACAGAACCTTCAAGAGTCCTAAAAATCTTTTTCAGCTCAAAAACCATATTTCCTTCATTCTTCTTTTCCTTTTCTTCTACCCTCTCTTTAATCTGTTTGTTGGTTATTTCATCATATGTACCAAACCTTTCAATATAAAGATCCCTAGGTTTGTTGAGCATAATGTTAGCATAGGAAATATAATTTTCTCCGAGAAGTTCATAGGGCAACAATATAATCCATGAAGTCCTTGGTTCAACTCCTTTCATGAAATAGTTATCTTTGTTGACCATAAAATTTATTTCATTTTTGTACTTCTCCACAACATGTGAATAAATTCTATCTCTTTTTCATTTCACTCTAGAAGTTTTTAAAGAAACCCCAAAATATTGTGGTGCATTGAGTGGTGTCTAGAAAAATAAACATATGATCCTTTATTTGGTGTGCAATAAGAATATTCATTTTCAAGACCACACTCTTAAAACCATGCATTTCTTTCATGAAGTAGAAAATAAGACAAATGATCAAGGTGCCATATCGAAAGTTGTAGTGAGTTTCCTTGGTTTTGTGCAGATTTTTCAATAGTTGTTGCCACAAGAGTTTGTAGAGATCATAATATTTTCCTTCCTTTACCATCTGAAGAGTAGTATAGATGGTAGTGGTTGTAGTTGATCCTTCTCTATTTGAGTAGTATATTTTATATGCAATTCACATCTTTGCATACCAGACAATTGGGTCAACTATGTCACTCACAGTGAAAGCCATTTTATTAGATTTCACTTCGGTGATTCTCATGACTTCTTCATTCTTAACAGATTTTAGTACAGGTACTGGTCTAGTGGGGCATAATCTAGTCACAACCTTGATAGCTTCTTTTGTGATAAGGTGAGGTTGACCAAGCCAAAAAATATCCTTATGAATTCGACTTAAAGAAAATCTGTGAGACCCACCAGTGATACTTGACATTATGCTACTTTATTATTTTGGATAGACATAGTTTGATTTTCATATTGATGATTAGACATTACATTTTGATGCATATTGGTGTTTTATGATGGTATTCGTATTATGATGATTTATAAATTAGACTTTATATTTGATTTTATATTATGATAAATTGAACATTAGACCTTAGATGTGATGTTATTGATGATTATTGATGCATGAGTTAAATATTTCAGTTTGAAATGAAATTATGAAATTTGAGTTATTGTTACTTTATGAAAATTGAATAAATGTTATTAAGTGAACTCAATGATTATGAATCTATGAAACTGCGATAGCTATGAATCGGTATTTTGGTGTGATTTAAAAATGTTTGATGGAAAGTGTATGGTGTGAATATATATGTTTTATTTTAATTGCTTTGATTATATAATTTTATTGGACATATTAATGTGTGAAATTGAGTGTGCAGGTACAAATTCCATGGCTAATGGAATTGGAGGTCTTCAAGGAATCCAGTGAATGCCGACTATAGTCCATTTGGAGGGACTATAGTCTTAATGTGATGTAAATTATGTGAAGTGGCTTGAGACTTGAATGCATTTTGTTATAAAGTTTTTGAGTCTTTAAGTTTTTTTTAATCTGTAAATTTAATATTTGAGGGTATTTTGGGATTTTCATTTAATTGAGTCAAAAGGGTTGAAAAAAAAGGTTATTTTATGTCATTATGTTATTTTTAAACCCATAGGGTGTTAACCCAAGGGTTAGGCACTTAATTTAACTCATATATTTGACTTAACTCAAGTTATGACCCTTGTTAAGTGCCTATTTTGAAAAGTGGCAAGTTTGGAGTTATTGTGGGGAACGCATGGACTAATTTTCAATCAGATCCTCATTTTCTCCAAATTTCTTAATGCATGGGATGTTTGAAAAGAGATCTTGAGTTGACTTGTCTTTCTTGAGTGATGTTGAGCCTTTTCTTGAAAGGAGTGAATTTAAACTCCTTTATTTAGTCTTCCACTTAAGAGAACTTAGTGGGAGTGTGTGCATGCATGGGGTTATGGGAATGAGATTCCATTTATTTTTTTCTTTTGCTTGTTTTGGGGGTTCGACTTTTAGGATTTCAATTTTTTGTTCGAGTTTTTGGAATATTTTTTTGGTGAAAAGAGTATGGGGGGGAATCTTGGAGCTCTTCCATAGTTTTCTTCCTTGGAAAGCATAAGAGGTTGGTTTCAATTTTTTTATGTTTTTTTTGTTTGAATCTGTAAAATATTGAAAAGATTTTAAATATTTAGTTGAAGCAATTCTTGTATTATTTTTATTGTGATGGGTTGTTTATGGGGACAACTCCCTCCGTTATTGAGAGCTCCCCACATACGGGGTTAAGAGAGAATGAACCTCCTTTGGTGAAATCTTCAATATTTTGAGAAGGTGGAGTTTGGGTATGAGTACCAAGTTATTTATTAGAGTATGGGGTTGGGTATGAGTACCCCTTGATTATGAAATATCGGCATATGGGATGTGGAGTTGGATGGGGTGTGAAATATGATGTGGAGAGAAGTTTTGATACATTTTTTTATCTATATTTATTTCCCCATTGGGTAGTGATGTCTCCTAAGTCTCTCCCTTCTTGAATCTTGTGAATATTTAATGTGAATGTGGATCCCTGGACTTGGGTGTTATTGTATATGTATGTATGTTAAATGTGGTTGCATGATTTGAGATTGTGTGTATCCCAGTTCCTATGGTAGCCTTCAAGCTCGGGGGTGATTGGTTTTCTAGTCAAAGGTTGGGTGGTGAGCACCCCATTGGCTTTAGAAGAAAATTTTGTCATGTGTAGGTTAATAGGTTTATAGATTTGAGGAAGTTGTAGATTTGGGTGGATCCTTGTTCCTGTAGCAAAATTATCATCGACCAGGCATAAATATTTTAGGTTATCCACGTTTGGAAAAGGTATGATCACCTTTGAGCCATTGATATCAGTCAATGAGGTGTGGGCTGTGAGATCTAAATTTTCTCTTTATTGGGGCACACTTTCATAACTTTAGTCATGCATAAAAGTTAATAAAAGATATTCCTAAATATTGTCAATAATTTCTAGAATGTTACAGTTTAACTCAATGTCTTGCCTTTAACTATGTAGTGATATCCTTATATCTTACTACTTATGTAAAAATGTAAATTTTTAATTCCGATAACTTCAATTTTTTAAAAATAAACTGGGTGTGGGAGAGTTAAGAATGTTACAGTTCTACTACAGTTTGTCATATTTACCCTCAAAATTAAGATAAGGGTTTATATTTCATAATCATACAATATTATTGCATATTGTATTTATACTGTAATGCTATTAGTATAATAATTATTTATATTAATATTGATATCAATACAAATATTAATATTAATATTAATATAAAAAATAATATTTTTGTTGTTATGTATATTTAAACTATTAATTGTAATGTTTCAAGTATTAAGTAGTAAATGGAATAAAATTTAAATGATGATAATAATAAATAATAATATTAGGAAGGATAATTTATTATATGGATGCTAATATTAATATTAATATAATGGAGTCATATGATGAATTAATAATATAAATATTGAGATGTTTTAATAATTAAAATATCATGTATGGAGTGTAAAGTTTTTGATTGATTAAGCAGAGAAAGGGACCTAATCTCTTACATTAGCAACACAACAGTCCAAAGAACAACATCCAAACAAAACAACAAAACAAAGGAAGCATAACAAAAGGAGAACCACTTCCCTGAATCAACCAACCAAAAACATTATCATATACCAACCGCATCAAAAATTATAAACCTATCAAGCATCCCATAAAGATATAACCACAAAGTTATAAAGTTGACACAAAGTTATAAGAGAAATTTTAAGAAATTGTCTTATTGAATAATATTGATAATATTAATATTATTCTTTAATATTGTATTTTTATCTTGTTCTAATTTTTAGCTTACTCTTAATATTAATATTAATGCTATTATTAATTTCTATTTTTAATAGTAATGGTTAACATTAATATTAAATTTAAATAAAAGGTATATATAAATAAATAATGTCTTTATTTATTATTTTTAAATAATGGAAGGAATCATTTAATTTGGAAGTTGAGTTAATTATGGAAGTTAATCACAAATGGTAATGGATATTTTATAAGTGATGTTAAGGGTAAAGTTATTTACTTTTAAGGTTTGATTATTATCTAATTTATAGTTGGTAAAATTATTAGTAATAATAGTAAATATTGTAGACACTGAAAAATGTCCTAAGTCTATGAGCATCATTTTTCCTAGTCATCATCTTTCAATAATTGAATAATTTTAATTATTCAATTATGTTCAATCATATTCCTTTATTAATTAAATAGTTTTTAATTATTTAATTGATTCACCTTCTCATTTCTATCTTGATCAATTAAAATTATTTAATTGCGTCACTAATACCCCTTTCTTCAATAATTAAATAAATCATTATTTATTTAATTATTTATCTTTTATCACATGTCTATAGTCAGATAATAATAATTATTTGACCTTTTATTTTTCTATAGTTAAATAATTAACGAAATTATTTAATAATTGATCCTAATCAATTATCCATATTTAATTTATATCTCCTCCTTTAATTAAATTTATGAATTTAATTAAATCTCCTTTTTCATTTCCTCCAAATAAATGATTTAAAATAAATTATTTATTTGCCACTTGTCTTTCTCCTCCATTTTCGAATAAATTATTTAAAATAAATTATTTATTTGCCACTTGTCATCCTCTTCCATTTTCGAATAAATAATTTATCCCTCTATTTTGGTCAAAGATCCTTTGTCATTATTTCATGTCATAGTCTGCATGTCCTGTATGTCTGTCATAGCCGTCGGCGTCATATCTTTTTCATGCATGGCATATTCTGGTTGCATCAATTCTCAACCGTAGATCTTGGCATCTTTCTAGAAACTCGATCTTGGCCATCCATTTCGTAACTTCCCTCTCATGAATCCTCATCCGTTGATCTTAGAATCTTTCTAGAAGATCAATCTTGTCCGTCCATTCGAATGGTTGTCTATAAAAGAAACCCTTCCCCTCCATTTTCAATTTAACAGCTAATTATCTCCAACTTTCTTGCTTACTATTTGCAAGTATTTGCACAATTTCAACAACAAATCTGAGGGCAATATTGGCATAAGAAGAAATAAGAGAGACAAGAGAAAGAATCAACTTCAAAAGGGAGTGTTTTATTTCATTTGCTTTCATTTTGATTGCTCTCTTTGTTTGTATTCTCTTGTTTAGATTGGGATAATAGTTTAGAAGTGTTGGCTGTCACTTAATCTATACTATTTGATTTTTCCCATCTTACATTGGTGAAGCCGACGTGAATTGAATAATATTGCAAAAAATCATTTGTTTTCTTGTTTGTTTGGTTGTTTTGCAGGTTACAGCCAAGAATTCATACGAAATCCCGTCATCTTCTTTTGAGCACAAAAAAATGGGCACCTAAATTTTTTTTAAATGATCATCTGAGTTTTGTAGCCCTCGTTTTCAGCTTTTCGAAATTTCAAACGGTTTAAAATTTTGTTAAGATTTGAGAAAGTTATGGCTATTTTAGTATTTGCTATTTTTTTAGTTTAGCTGTTAAAACCCGCGTTTTCTTTTGCCTATAACATTTTTTCATGCAGAATCTTGGAAAAATAATTTCTGAGTTTTGAAGGTTTGAGTTTTAGCTTTCCATGGATATAAATCAATTGAAATTTTGTTAAGTTTTGAAAAAGTTATGGTTATTTTAATTCACTGGTGTCATTTTCTTTTGAGTTACTAATCTCTTGTTTTTAGCATGTGGCACAGCTTGGAGGGAGTCTAAAAAAAATTGTTTCTTTAGAAACAAAAATCGAGCTTTTCATTTCTTTAGGCATAATTAATTTTATTTGTTTTCAACAACTACAACAAATTGCATTTACACTCATCGATTAAAATGAATATGCATTTCATGTCATGGGCTTAAAATGAACACAAATTGCATTTCCACTCATTGATTAAAATGAACATGCATTTCATTTCATGGGATTAAAATGAACACAAATTGCATGCACACTTATGGGTTAAAATGAACATGCATTTCATGTCATTGGCTTAAAATGAACTTTGTTTGTTTCACATCAAGTTAAATTTTTAAAATGAACAAAGTGTCTTGTGTGTCCTCCTCACATTATCATTTGGTAATTAAAATTTATAAGTGTCTTCAATTTTGTGTTACCCTTTGATGCAATAATCGAAGTATCCTCTCCCCTTGCACATTGATGCGATCTTGGGTGTAAGAGAAACGGTTATTGCCTCTAGAACTTGGGCCTTCCTTGGTGGGAAAAAGTACTCACCCCAAGGCGACTCAGACCGACAACAGAGCTTTTTGGCCAAGCTACCCCTGACCGGTATATAAATGTGAATCCTAAGGGAAAGCCTAGGATTACGAGTGAGGATGTGTCATACGGACCAAGTAGTACTCCCTAAAACCCTGTTGAGTTTAACCTCTTCAGGCTGGAGTGCCTCTTAAACGAAGCTTAATCTTGTGCCCCATGTATGGCCACTCGAACGGGGGTCCCGAACTAAAAACCTTTGTGTAGTTGTCAAAATCCTTCTATTTCCTAGCGCAGCAATGGTCATTGTGAAGGCATCCACATTCTCACAATTCTTAGTAGAGGTGATCAACTTGCCATGGGAGTTTTATGGGGATTGGAAGCTTGGTTGGCCTGAGAAGTGAGTGCAATGTAAGGGGGAGCCCGTGCGGCCAAGCTTCTAGATTCACACGCTAAGAATAAGTGCGGCTGGGGAAACCCACGTGGAATTTAGCGAATATTGTCCTTGCTTAACCTAGGGTTGTGCTTGTCTTCATTGTGCATGTTTTCAAATTTTCAAAGACAAGATATTGTGTTTGCCAAGTATTTTTCTAAGACATTGAGACAAATAAACACCTTTCACGGACTTGGAAATGAACATTCAACTTGAAACAATTCCAAATTTCACAGTCTAAAAGCCAAGACCAAACTTGTCCAATTTGATATCAAACAACATCTATCGAAAACCAAAAAACAATAAAAAATTGCTCAAATCTTCCATTAGTGACATCTTTAGTTGCATTCACCCATAGGTTCATCCTTTCACATCATATCCTTGGTAATAGGGTCATTATCATTCCACCATTACTTAATCTTGGTCTTAGGTACATTGGCACTTTGCATCCTTATATCCTTGAAAATCACAAAAAAATAGCATAGTTTCATATCCATTTTGCATTGACACCTTGCATTTTTCATCCAAAGGTCACAAGTTTTGTATGGTCCTCATTCATCATAATCCAAATTCATGACCATGTCTTCACTTTACCTTGATCTTCTTCGTAGTCAAGCTGAATATCAATCAATCCTCAATCGCCAATACCAACCACTCACATACCCTTCTTACCAACAATCCATAAGCCTTAGTCCTTCATCCATCTACCCTCACTATCAAGAGTCCCTTAGCACAATCCATGCCATTGACCCACAACAAATGTCCATTAGTCATCCCTATCCTAACTTTGACAAGGGAAACCAATCTTCCACTAGTCCATTCCAATCCTCCACATCCTATCATAATCCATCATCCACTAGTCCATTCCAAACCTCCATATCTTATCCTAGTCCATCATCCACTAGCCCATTTCCATCCACTCCATCCCAAGCTCTATTTGGTCATTAAAATACATTTGGTCAGGGTCTCCAAAACCACATCACATTGCCGACACCTTGGGATACATGTCAAAATAAAATTCCAAAGCATAACATCACAACTTCACTTTCATATCAAGATCGAAGCAGTCCATCTCATGATCCCATCCTTAAGTCCATCCAAGAAGTCCTTCTAGATAATCATGGCATCCAAAATGCACCTATCCTTGATCAAGATCCCATTCACAACCATGTTCTCCAAGATACACCTATTTTTGACCAAGATCCTACCATTGAACAAGAAATCCAAAATGATCATCTTATTGACCTTTTTCCATTCATGATCAAACATTTGAAGATGATCCCATCCAAACACAAAACACCTCCATTTCCCAAAATGAGACACTTGCCTCCTTTGGACACATAGATAATCAAATCAATGATATGGATAACATCAAAGAAGAGCATAAAGCAACTACTATTGATCAAGTCAAAGAAGAACACAAAGAAGCTACTATGGATCAACTCAAAGAAGAAGATACAAAATCTACAACAAATCAAATTGATATCCCAAATGATCGAGAAGAAACAAGCATGATGAATGATAAAGCCAAAACATCCTTTCAATTAGGAGCATCCACCTTTGTCAAAGTAGGATTTCTTGTAGATGAGGAGATTCCGAGTAATAATTTTCACGTACAAAATGATGGGTTAGCATCTTGTTTTCAAAATAAGAAATACCTCATCGGAAACAAAATTTGTCAGACCATGCAGTATCAAGGAAGAGGACTAGGTCTACATGAGCAAGGCATTATAGAACTAATACAATTTTATGCAAATCCTAGACATCAAGTTCTTGGTTATTCTTCAATCAGAGAATCAAATGATGTTAGTGGTACCTCCTTGATATTGGGGGCAACTTTATCTGATATAAACATCAAAATGGGGGCCATGAGTAGTCCTTGTCATAAGGTTGTTACCAACACTCCTTCCATCCACACCATAAACCATCATTCCTACATGAATAAATCTTCCATTTGGAACCAACAAAAAGAAAACTATTATAAATCCAAAATCCAAAATCAAATGTCAAAGGTCATTGAGTCAAACAAAAATTCAAGTGGACAAATGAAGTTAAAATGGATCCCAAAGAAAAATGGATCAAACAAAGAAAATATTTCAAATCCAAAAGTCAATAAAAATATGGAGCCACAAGAAAAGAGGACTCCCACATATATTAAATGTCCACCTTTAAAATGGTCATCAAGAAAGGAATATAAAAATGTTGGTTCCAAACACTATCCTAATCAAAATTCTAAACTCCATCATCCACCGTCCCAATTTTGGAAAATAAAAATTGCTACATCTAAAACACCAAATAGTCCATCCACACCTACCATCATCCATCATAATCTTTCATCTCTCCTAAAGTCTAAAAATATTACTTCACAAATCCATCGCATCTTGGCAGCAACCCTTTATCATAAGGACTCCCATGGTACTCTATCACGATGTGCATATTTTGATATGGCCAACACTAGTATCAGAGAGGATCACAATGACATCGATCAGTTGTATGCAAGTGCTATGATCTTGACAAGACAATTACTCCATAAAGGTCACTATTGGCATATCATGACACCAGTATCTACATCAACACCATCAAAAGATTCAGAACAATCAACAGTCATCCAAACTATCAAATCGATATAAAAAGTCAAAAAATATGTCACCTTGATGAAAACCTGGCAAGCAAGCATCTTGTGTGACATCATCAAAAGGAAAGAAAAAAAAAATAGTAAAGAGAAAAATTTCATCCAATAGTGAAAACCATTTTTATGGCGCTTTGGATAAGTACCATGATGAAAACCTGGCAAACAGGCATCATATGTAAGAGAAATTATCTATGTGGATTATTACACTTGGGGGCAAGTTGTCTCATCTTCCATGCCTTTCTCATGAAACTTCCACCTATCAATGTAGGCCCTATCATTTCCATCCATTCTCCCATCTACCGTGATCTTGATAAGAAATGGGGTACAAACATAAATCATGCTTTGAAATTTTTTTGGACATGTCTATCCTTTGGTCACACACTACCCATGAAATATCATGTCATTTCCTTCATAGAATTTATGCAAACCCATATCTTGGAGAAAACAAATTGTTCCTATGCGAAATAGTCCTTGGAGATCATATCCTAATTCTTCCATCCAATAATCCTCATATCTCTTATCCTTTGCCAAAAGCAATCCATTATCTTTTCATACCTATTTTTGGACTTGGTTTCCATTGTTATTGGTTTAAGGATTATAACTCACTTATCCAAGTGCCCTCCATAATCCCATCTGGTCCTAGGGTTAGTCATTCCAAATGCAATGAATCTAATCCATACAATCTTGCTATGCAACCTAGCACATCATCCAAAACATTCCTTGGCTTTGTTCCTAGCCCTGCTGCAAACCTTGATCCTTTAGTCACATAATCATCATCCTCATGTTGTTTTGGGATGTGTCTTTCCCATATCAAACAACATTGTCATCATCATCATCATCACCTATCAATTGGTTTTCAGCTTTGACTAGGGGCAAGATCATGTTTGTCCTTAGATTTGTGTGCATGCCTTCCTGGTTGATTGTCCTGAAAAAATCCAAAAACACCATAAAATGTCCTAAAAAAGTCCAAAAAAATCATCAAATGTCTTGAAAAAATCATAAAAATCATATAATGTCCTGAAAAAAAAAAAATCAAAACATTTCAAAATCCAAAAACATCAAAAAGCTTCAAAAATCCCAAAAACAGAATGTAAGTTTGAGTCTGAGCTAGTTTTTTTTTTAGAATGGTTGAACTACGTTGCCTTTGCATGTTTGCTACGCAGGCAAGGCTCATCTTAAATGAGCCCCTGAGGCATTAGGTCAGTCCCTTTAGGTTGTCCAAATAAAATCATGACCTAGTATTTTATCAAATAAGACAAATTCAAGTCGTGTCGAACTACGAGGTCTCTGTGCACTGCTACATAGGCAAGGCCATCTATCGATGAGCCCCTGAGGCCCCCTAGGTCAAGTCCTTTAGGGTTCATCGAGTTGGGTCGTGTGCTTGATCCGAAAGCAATCATCATTCAAACTACATCAAGAAACCACAAACAAATTAAATCTTTCATCAATCAATTATCCTATCATCAACTCAATCAAGTCACTAGTCTTATATCGGAATGGGGCATCATGTCGTTTGTCTCATTTGGTCTTATCTCTTGTCTTTTATCTGGATACATCCTTCCTGGGACTGGACTTTCTCAACCTTGTCATTCACCTTAAGCAGGATGTGTCTTTCTTGCAGTCAGGGTTTCATGTCAACACTTGTCACTTGGTCAACTTTATCAGATGTGTCCTCTACCTAAACAGGATGTGTCCTTCCTGTAGTTGGGTATCATCACATCGCTTGGTCATATTCATCAAATCTTTGTCAAACAATCAAACAATCTTGTCAACTTTGTCAATCGATCTTTCCTTAATCAGGATGTGTCCTTCCTGAGACCGAGGATTATCATTATCAATCAACTTTGTCACACCACTCAATCTTATTAGCTTGGTCAATCAATCTTGTCTTCATCAGGATGTGTCCTTCCTGAGGCTAGGCATGGTCAATTAAATTACTTTATCGATCCTTATCAACCTATCAATCAACTCGGTTATCTTGGTCAACCTAATCAACCAACCAAACAATCATCATTATCACTAGAAAACACTCTCTTGGCAAACACTTTGTTGGTATGGATTTTCTTATCTTTTTGATTGGTTTTGGGTCATGTTACTAGTCTCCTCGAGGATGTCCTATCAATGGATTTAGAGGGACGATGATGGATCATGGCCTCTTTTCTCTGTTTGTTGTCTGTGGTTTGTCTTGGCAAAAGGACTGGGACAATTGGGTCCCTAGTATGAGTTGGGGCATTCCTTGTCTTTTTTGATTGTTTGTCTCTTCCAAATGGTCACCTTGCACACCTTGGTTTATGTCATACCATGGTGTTTGTGGTCCATTTGTGACATTTTTGATGCCCAATGATGATAAATATAACAATGTAAGCGTGAAAGTTGGTTCCCTTATCATTTCATGTCTATCTTTTTTCCCCTTTTCACTCTAACATCCCATCTCCCTTATTTTTTCCATGCTAACATCCATCTCCTTCATGCTAACATTTCTTCCATCTTTCATCCTCTAGTCTTCTCTTCCATTTCGAGAGCACATTCCTGTTCTTTGAACCTGCATGTCCTCTCGAGGGGGCATACCACAACCCTCTTGGTCATCCTTCCCCTTTCTCTTTACACTGGGGCATATTTCAGAATTAAATTTCTTTGACACAATGCGATGAACTACATTATGTCAAAGAGGGGCAAAATGTAGACACTGAAAAATATCCTAAGTCTATGAGCATCATTTTTCCTAGTCATCATCTTTCAATAATTGAATAATTTTAATTATTCAATTATGTTTGATCATATTCCTTTATTAATTAAATAGTTTTTAATTATTTAATTGATTCACCTTCTCATTTCTATCTTGATCAATTAAAATTATTTAATTGCATCACTAATACCCCTTTCTTCAATAATTAAATAAATCATTATTTATTTAATTATTTATCTTTTATCACATGTCTATAGTCAGATAATAATAATTATTTGACCTTTTATTTTTCTATAATTAAATAATTAACGAAATTATTTAATTATGTGTCATTCTTCTCCTAAATAATTATCCATATTTAATTTATATCTCCTCCTTTAATTAAATTTATGAATTTAATTAAATCTCCTTTTTCATTTCCTCCAAATAAATGATTTAAAATAAATTATTTATTTGCCACTTGTCCTTCTCCTCCATTTTCGAATAAATAATTTAAAATAAATTATCTATTTGCCACTTGTCATCCTCTTCCATTTTCGAATAAATAATTTAAAATAAATTATTTATCCCTCTATTTTGGTCAAAGATCCCCTGTCATTATTTCATGTCATAGTCTGCATGTCCTGCATGTCTGTCATAGCCATCGGCGTCATAGCCATCGGCGTCATATCTTTTCCATGCATGGCATATTCTGGTTGCATCAATTCTCAACTGTAGATCTTGGCATCTTTCTAGAAACTCGATCTTGGCCATCCATTTCGTAACTTCCCTCTCATGAATCCTCATCCGTTGATCTTAGAATCTTTCTAGGAGATCAATCTTGTCTGTCCATTCGAATGGTTGTCTATAAAAGAAACCCTTCCCCTCCATTTTCAATTTAACAGCTAATTATCTCCAACTTTCTTGCTTACTATTTGCAAGTATTTGCACAACTTCAACAACAAATTTGAGGGCAATATTGGCATAAGAAGAAATAGGAGAGACAAGAGAAAGAATCAACTTCAAAAGGGAGTGTTTTATTTCATTTGTTTTTATTTTGATTGCTCTCTTTGTTTGTATTCTCTTGTTTAGATTGGGATAATAGTTTAGAAGTGTTGGCTATCACTTAATCTATTATATTTTGTTTTCCCCATCTTACAAATATATATTATTCCATGAATATAATGTTAAAGTTTTTAGAAGTAATTTATAGATTTGCTAATATTAGTAAATAAAATTGATAATATAATCATTAGTGCTATAAGAAAAGATAATATTAAATATAAATATTAAGATTGACATTAATATTAATATTAAGAAATAAAATATTAATTTTAAATTTTAAGGTTAGTATTATTATAAACATTATTTATCAAAAAAATGTCAATATTAATAATTTTAATAAATATAAATTAATATTAATATAAAAAGGAATAGTAATGATAAAGGTAATTATAATATTAATGTGTGATTAGAATCAATGTTTTTGATTAGGTAAGTTGTATTTACTAGGTGTAGTACACATTACATGACGAGCCCGAAGGGCCAAAAAGACCAAGATTAGTAGTACATTATAGAGTCTAGACTAAAACCAATAGAAACAAAAAAGAAAACAAACACAACACTCGGTCAACAAAGACCCAATAGAGACACACAGACCAACCCACTAATTGGTGACATCTCCCCATTTCTGAATGAGGAGATTTAAAACATCATCCCCGACCCAATTAGGACCCTCACCCTCCTTCTTCTTGTCCACCTCCTCCTTGATGACATCAGAGAGAGTGGCGACATATATGTGGATGATCTTAATGGTGAAACGAGTTAGCCTAGTGAACTTCCATTATTAGAATCAATGTTAA
Organism: Sequoiadendron giganteum; assembly: GCA_007115665.2. Taxonomy (NCBI): domain Eukaryota; kingdom Viridiplantae; phylum Streptophyta; class Pinopsida; order Cupressales; family Cupressaceae; genus Sequoiadendron; species Sequoiadendron giganteum. The sequence goes on from CM021107.1 coordinate 343,594,649, forward strand.
TAGGGATATTAAATGTTATTAATTTAAAAAAAATGTTAGTTGTGTTTTTTCCTTATATGTAAATTTAGGGCATGAAAAAATCTTCCAGTCATCTTCAAAGACAAAGTAGGGAAAATCCTTCCATACATCCAATCCTTTCAATTCTATATTCACATACTATGTTTTGAGCTGAAATTCATCACCTAAGAGATTACTGAACCTAAACTTTGTCATCTTCAGATGATTATATTCATTTAGTTGTGAATGAATATAGATGTAGATATCTTCAGAGTGGATCACAAAGATTGGAACATGGGAGAAAACACCTTCCTTTTCAATCACAGTTGATATATATGGGTGTTTCTTGAATTTTACCCTTGGTCTATCCACAACATTGATGACAACAAGAGTAGCCATGATAGATCTAACTGTAGCTTTGAACACTGTTGTTAGGGTTTGCATGAAACTTTTTGAACACTTACTCCACTTCCTTAGCTCTCGTGCTCACTTGAGATGGTTTGAATGAAATGAATTTGATCAAAAAGAGCTAAATATATCTCACACTAACCCTCGTTACTTTGTAATAAATGCATTTGTCTGTTTAGCATCTTTATAAGTCTTGAGGACCCATCCACAAGGAGAGTATTTGCTTCGAAAAAATGACCAGTCAAGTTCATATCACAATTTACCAATATGTTGAATATTCTGGCATCTCATGTATACCGGGGGTATGATAAGTTCTACAATTATAACTCCCCCTGATTTAGTATTTTCTCTTTAGTTATTAGAAAAACCATTTGCACCAGGTTGAGGTACAAATTCACATTCTTCCTTCTTTTGCAAAACCTTGTTCATCTCTTTCATTTTTTGAGTAATCGTAGGCTTCTTTTAAAGAGAAAAAGACCTTACATTCTTTCCTTTATAAAATCTCACAACATGTCCTTTTCTATTGCAATTATAGCAGATGATATTGGCTTGCAGAGCATAATCGCTTCTTCTCACATTGGATCTACACTCAAAAAATTTATGACCAAACTTGTTGCATGCATAATAATAACCATAGAAATATTGAGAGGTCATGACATGATTATTCCTTATCACCTTACTTTTGCATTCATTAGTCTTGTGGCCAAATTTATTGCAAGCATAGCACTGACCATTAAATGATTGAGAGAGTCCATACCACTATACCTTGGAGGCCTAAGAGATTATAGACTTATCTTGCTTCTGCACTCAACTACCTTATGACCAAATTTGTTGCATGCATAGAAGTTACTTTTGAATCTGATAGGAGCAGTTTAGTCAAGCTTACTAAAATTCACTTTCTTGTTTCAAATAGGTGTGAAATCACCTTATTTCTTATTGTCTTGATTTGTCTTTGCACCTCTAGAGGATACCTCCTTTGTTTCAGATTTTCCTTCTACCTTGAAGTTATCATACAGATTTGTAGATGCCTTGAACATAGGACTTTTCCCCTTTTCAAAGCCAAGCCCGAATTTCTCTTTAGAGGGATTTTGATAATTAATCAATTAATCAATAATTTCATAACCTCCTTTCAATTTAGACCTTTATTAATTTGCTCCTTCACCTTTTCAAGTTCTTTTCTTAGAGTAACAATTTCTTCTTCAAATTTTGAGCATTCAACAGTTTTATCTTGAATCATGGTATCCAAACAATCTTCAATCCTTTTGCCTTCCTCAACCTAAACTTTCAAGTCAGAGATCACAAATTCTTCTTCCTTGAATTTAATCCCTTATTCTATTTGAGCTTTTAGTTTGATAACTTCTTCTTTTGATTCTTTTTCCTTTTCTTTCAATTTGTCAATTGTCTATTTTGATTTTTCCAGTATACATTCATATTTGATATTTTACACCCTTGCTTCATCTAGATCTTCAAGATTAGACCTGATTTCACCTTCAAATTCATTTCCACATTCTTTCGGATTGATATCCCAACCTTTAGGCTCCATAGATTCTGGTTATTTGATGAACATATCATTGATATTTTCCACATACCCCATGTGTTCAAGTGTAGGATCTACCTTGTCAGGTTTATTCAAGGCACTTGACTCTGATGCCAATTAAAGAAAATAAATAAATGTTAAGAGGGGGGGTGAATCAACATATTTTATGTAAGACCCCATCTTTCATGTAATGTATTATCTGTGTGTTTCCCTTGGTTGAGTACATTACTATCAATTAGAGAAGATAAACTAATAAATTATACAAATCTGATCTAATAGGAGCCTTAAGGTGTATGTTCTTGTAGCATTAAATATGATGTATACTGCGTGGACCATGAAAATGAATCAACCAATGCTCTAAGTATATGCACAATTATAGAATAGTCACTCAATATAATTCCATGGATTCTTTAGTTTTAAAAATAGTATAACTCTTTTAGGTTAGTTAATGAACCTTGTACTCTTATTTTTCATGATGTTAATAAAGCACATGGGAGGGTGTCATTAGTCAGTATGACATGTGACATAAAGGAATAATTTATGAATTATTAATTTGTGGTTGATGTTGGAAAGAAATATAATCCTTTTATTGTTAATTATTCTTGCAGTATTGGGGACTATGCGATTCTCCCATCTTAACAATGAAAAGATAACCTTGTTATGGCATTGATATGTTATTGTGGCATGCATTCTTGGAACTTATCAAAGTATTTATTCTCAATGTAATGTTTATATACTCATGTGAATTTTATTTATAAAGTTTGGATGTTTTGTGTAGTCAATAAATGACTTGTTGTGATTGGATTCAATTTGGAGAGGGATTTAAATTGAGATAACAAATATTGGGATAATATTGTTAACCAATGAGTAATAGTTGGAATTATCATTAGTACGTCAAAAATGAAAATGTAATGATTGCAAATTTTAAGAATATGGTTTTTAAATTACTAACATTAAGTGACAAGATTTGTGCATTGGAACGGTTGAGGTTGGGCCACGATCCTTCTAGCAGTGCATACCAAGCATGTCCAAGGTATGAAAAAAATTAGTTATCATCAATTCAAATTATATCATTATAAATATTTTATTTTGATTAATTATATTTTGGAATACTGACAATGAAAGTAAGTTGCAGGTAAACATATACCAGAGTCAATGGAGAACAAGAGAACATTAGAACCCAAATAGTTCTATACAGATGTTTTTGGGAAGCCCAAGGTTGTCCTCTTGTGATTTGTGAGTCTTCATGTGTCTTGAGAGGTAGGTTAAAATTGAAACCCGTATAGGAATTTATAAGCCATTTTTCTCAAGTCAAACATGAAGGAAAACGTGTTATTAAGGGAATTTTGAGGCCTCAATCCAAGAACCTATGGTTAGGGTACTTGGGGAGAGGGTTAGAAGGTGGTTAGGGTTTGTTTTGGAGGGCATAAAGTTTTCTTGGAAAGCTAGGAGAGGGGAATTTTGTTTTTTTGTTTTTTTACGATGGTTTTCTTGATTGGTTTTGGAGGGGAAAGAAGAGGAAAGAGGATGTAGAATGGAGGTTTGGTGAAATATCTCAAAAGGTGTATGCTCACTTGGGAAGGTAAGCCCTCTTATTTATATTTTTAGATTGTTGTACAAATTTTGGTGGAAGATTCATGAGGATTTGAATTAGGAAGTCTTCGTTTGGTATTCCTTATTTTTGTTTAAGCATGCCATAGTCTCAATATTTTCTTGACCTGTTGTGTTTTGGGTATGGTTGTGTGTTATTTCTTTTCTGGTGTAAGGGAGTTAGGGTTCTAACGGTTATGTTGGGTTCAGGGGTATGGTGAGAGCTTCATTAGCTCGACGACCCATTACGTTGGGTGGAGGACTTTCTTCTCTCATTGACTGTTGGTTAACAGGTACTCAAGTTGTAGCTAAAAGTTCACCTTATTTTGCTTTATTCAACAGTTAAGAGGATCTGAAAAAAAGGAACCCTAAGCTAAAGTATACAATCCTATTTTATTTGTAACAGAAAATAATAGGACACTTCCAAATAAAGGAATTTGTAATATAGCTTTTTGATAGGAGATTATAAAAATTTAGAGAAAACTTATTTGATGAAATCTCAGCCAAGATGATGAAAATAACATTTTGTTTATGGTTGTTAGTGATGTTTCATCAACGCAGTTATTGGGGCAAAACTAATGGACTTATTTGGTGTTTAGCAATGCTTAATAGTGCACTTATCTTGTTGTGCTTCATGAACTATTCATTATGGAATCTCTTCAGTGCTTTATTCTTTTGCAATCCTTACCTACACTTTTCCCACACAAATAATATGCACTCATTCCTTGCTATGCAGTTTTCTCATTAATTCCTTCTTTATTTATATGTAATTCAACTCTGTTTTCTCTACACTTTATCTTGCTTCTTTGTTTCGGTCCACCCTTGTTTCTAGAAGAGTAGCAACCTTAGCCTATGAAACATCTCAAACATCAAGTCACTTTCACATGCTAATTGCTAAAACTAGGGGATAAGTAAATGAGCTTTAGAGAAAGGTTGAGTTTAAGTCACATGAAATGCGTTGGAATGATAAATTATTGCTTGGCACATTAAGGAATTTTGTATGTCTATATGAAATGAAATAAAATAAAAAGAAAATATAATAAAATAAAAAGAAAATAAGTATTAAATTTAGGGAATTGGGGGAGGGTGGCGTATGTCCTCCCAACACTCCAACTATTTTCTTGTTGGTAGCAACCATTCACTTCTCCAATTTGACAAGTTGCAGCCTGAAAATAAGGTTTTGATGTAGGTTTTAGAGTATGTTATTAAAATGAAAATTATTGTCAGATCCTAATAATGAGCACATTTAGGTTTTAGCACTACAACTTCCTTTACCCTACGTAGCTATGAATAAGGGGTTGGTCTCCCTTAAGAAACACAATCGTTGCCCACACCAAAAAGAAAACAAAAAGAAACAAATGGAGGGTGGTATACTGTCGCTTGGAAGAGAGGTGGTGTCCAGATCTACACTTTGTCCTTTAATGGAGGGTATTCCACAAAACACTTTGGGATCTGCTCAAACTCTTTTGTTTGAAATCGCCCAAAGGAAATAGGGCACACATTTGGGTTTAGGGAAACAATAAAAATAAAGTAAAGTATTAGAAATAAACATCGACAAAATGCTTATGATTTAAATCATCCCTTAATTAATTTTATACGCATGTAATAAGTTAATTATCAATGCCTTAAATGTCAATAGTCATGCTAGTGGGACCAAACTCCATAAGTTACCTTCTGCATATGTGCCATTTCACAACATCCCACACGAGTAAATTGTCTATAATTTTATCGCATGTACATGCAACCTGGCCATTTGCCACTCTATTGTTGCAGCTGTGTCTAGTGATTGGGATAATTTGATTTAATTTCATATTTTTTTTATCCTCACAAAACCATTCTTTATAGTGGCTAAATGTGCATCGATTAAATTCAAGAAAACACATGTATTATATCTATATATAGTTAATGATATTACTATTTATGCGTGGCAATTTGATGTTGCCTTAAATCACTTCCAATAAATCAAAGTTTATATAATAAGAGTTATTTTTATGTGGACCAACACCACCTTTAGTCTAAAGACCAATAGTATAGGTTGCTGGAATAACACAAGGTTTGTAACATTTATGATTATTACAATAAGATAATTAAAAATATAATATGTGTAAATATATGCATTGTAATCTAATTGTGGTTTTATATATCTGAGAATTGATAATAAGAATATGCATGTTAATAAATTAAGGAGGTGAGTAAGATTATTTAAAATCCATTTGGTATGGTAATTGAATGTATGAGTTGATAATTTAAATTACATTAATAATAGTTAGTTATTTACTTGGTAATACAAATTGTTTAAAATATGAATACACATAACTATCCAAATTCTATTATCATCATATTAATAATGATGGAGACAAATTTTGACTCAAGTGTACACCTTGATCTTTGGAATAAAAAAAGGGAGTGTCATTTATCCAAACATCCATTTTAAGAGAGTTTTGCTAGTTCCGCAAATGGAGTTAGGGCCAATGAGAAGATTTAACAATTAATCAATTCATAATGCAGATTAATATTGGATTGAATTCAACCTTAAAATGTTAAATGGCTGTCATGATTTGGCTTAAGGGCACAGTAGTCCATTAAAAAGATATTTAAGCTCAACATATGCCTCCTAAGTTATCCAAACTGTTTATCATGCAATGAAGATAGATAGATATAACTCTAAGGAAATATTTGAAAGTATTTCGTACATTAACACAACCATGCATGATACATAGTATTTTATACATGTAAACATGATAATCTTCATTTAAAAGACCTGTCAACCATTTCATTAGCTGAGAACTATGTTGATGAATTGAGTAATAATAATATCTTTGCTTTTAAAATAATAAATAAATAAATAAAGACGAGGTATTGTTATCATAGTGAAATGATGTACTAGTAAATGAAATATCAACTTACATTGATTGCTAGTAATTATATTATATCCTCTTTTAAATTATCTATATATTCTAAGTTGTGTTATCTCAAACTACAATAATGTGCATGTATTATAACATAAGCATTGTGAAACCTCAATCCACGTGTTTGAGGTTTTAGTTTTAAAAGCATGATTTTAGTTAGCATTTTTTTCTTACGTAACATCTTGGGTTCTTAGTGTGCACTATGAGGTGTCACCAAGCCAACACTGGAAATTGGAATTTTATTGTCATGTATGTATTTGTATAGAGAAAAAAATGCTAGTTGTGTTTTTCCTACGTGCAAATCTTGTGCATGACATTTGGTATCAGAGTGTAGGTTGCAAATTTTGGGAGCTTTGGGATTTGTGTTTATGGAATGGGTGTTTTAACATCTCTACAACTAGTTTACCTCTTATGACTGGTTGCAAATGTCATCGATTGAAAACTAAATGATAGTATGAGAATTTTGTTGTTTTAATTAAGTTTCTAAAACATTATATGAATATACTAGTTTATGTGAAATTAATAAGAAGGATGAAGGGATTCTTTGTTACCACACTTTGTTTTAGCGAACCTTACATAGTGTTAGAAAGGAAAGATGAATTAACGAAAGAAGGTGAATACATAATTAAGTGCTAGATAGTCCACCTATGTTGTGGGGGTAGCATTATTTTGGTAACATTATGGTTAGGATACTTAATGTAGGTCAAGTGGTAAATTTCATCAATTGAGACAATTAACTTATAAAATCTTCACAATGATATGATTAGATCTTATGAACCCCCTAACGTTGTACTTGAGAGGGTGGGGTGGATTGTAGTGTAGAGATTATTCATTAGGGTTTTCATTCTTATGTTTATAAATGAATTATATATATTTCACCTTTAAAATGTGACCATTGCTTTGTATGCATAGTACAAAACAACTTGGTTAGTATGAAATAATTTTACCTAGAATGTAAAAATGGATCTTGTGTGTTTAATTAAGGGAAATACTTGGAAACCTTAACCCTACACTCTCTATTGGAATTCAACTTGGATGTAATATTGCTTCAAATAGGGAGCTATCTCTATGAACATTAGATGAACCTATTAACCTTGTGATCCCTCTCCTTAGATGGGTGGACAATGATAAAAATAAAATAATCATTGATGGCATATGTGGGGCTAAGACTCTAATGGTTAGAGTTATATTTGGATTAAAAGAAGTAATTATAAGAAATTTGTTGAAGGTGATTGAAAAGAAATTCCAATCCATTTATTATTAGCATACTAAAAAAATTTGGAAACTTCTTGGGGATGAGCATTTGGTTGGTAAAATATCAGCCAGAAGTAGTTATCCAGGCTTGTTACCTTTGTGTGTGCACTATTAGGTTACAAGGTTAGCGTAATTAATTCAAAGAATGCATTAATTATTTTATACTATTTGCATGCAATATGATTGATACCCAATGAAATGAAATTTTGATTATGTGTCATCGATAATTCTCTTTCTTAGAATATGCATAACACTTTAAAAAGTGTATTCCCTTTTAATGTGTCTTTTAGGACTAGAATAGTAAATGACAGGAACCTAGTAATATCGTTAAAGGGAGGAGATGTAGTAAGAAGAAGAGTTAAATAGTTGAGTTCTATTCTTTCAAGTAGAGTAACATTAACATTTTATCTAATCATTTCTTTGTTAGTATTTGAGATATGTGGGTTTTTTTTTCATATAATCATTAATTGAGTCTAAATGTATCCATGAGTCAAAAAATTAAAGATTAGTTATCTTGTATGATTGTTTTTTTTAATGACTAATAGATTAAGGGGTAGGTATATAAAGTAGTTATGGAATAAATATTAAAGTTATCTTGTATCATTCAAATATATAAAACTTCTTTGGAAGGACCATAGCCTTAGTCAACACTCATCTGGAGCAAAAAAATATTTGTTCATGTCATGTCAGTCTTTATGAATGTGTTCTTGTATTATTTAATTAATGTAGATGATGATACTACTCCTTATGCAAGTAGGCAATAATTTGATTGATTGGGGGACATAAATAGAGTTCCTTGTGTTATTTACCTGAATGCACCCTTTTTGTGATTTATAAATAAATTTGGTTGTAATAATTTTTCAAATATTAGAAATGCATTTTGTAAACATACTATTTTGATGTGGCCTTTAAAGATTGGGATGACACTAAATAAATTTAACTATGTTATGGAAGAAGGAAAATTATGTTAGAAAGTATAAGTTGTGATCACTTGCATAGAATGATTCCAGAGAAATAACACTAACATTATTTTAATAAGAAGAAACTAAGGTAGTGTGACCTTAAAAATAACATTTTAGTGTGATATGATTGGAAGAATAGCCTAAAGTACTTGTTGGTATTGTTGGTACATGATCCCTTAGTTCATTGACTATAACATGTTGTACCTTTTCAAGGAATATTGGTAGTACTTAAGAGTTATATTTCCTCCTGGCATCTAATTCAGGTTTGAAATTGTAAAGGAAATATATTTACTTTTTGTTTTCGAAAAAAGGAAAGCATGATAAGAAATGGATAATATAATAATTTCCCCCGTGGGATGTATTGCGAATTAAATGAAGTGATAAATTTATGTTTAAAAGCAGTTTGGGGAGTATCCATTGTGTCATTAAAGGATTGTGATTTAAATTAACCAGTTGAGAGTATAAACTTAGTCACTTCAATCTAATAATTGAACTCTTATGTATGTAAAATTTGTGAGATGTGATGGGAACTTAAACTTGTGTGATACCATGAGAAAACCAATAATTTGTGTGATTGTACCTCAAGTCATGATATAGGGTATCCAACTTAGGAAGAAGGGTATGGATGACCATCATGTATGATCCCTTTTTGTACACCCTTTTGTGCTAAAATGCACGAATGCTAAATGTTTTAAGTTTGTGGTGTCGAGCATGGGGTAGTTGATTTATGTGTTGGGTGAGATGCTTTGTAAGTTAATTTATGCGAGTCCATCTCCATGCTCCTATATGTTGTTTTGTTTTATGTTGGTGTTTTCCCCTCTAGTGTTGACCCCTTCCTTTAGAAGAGGGCCCGCTAGTGTAACTAGGGGTTGAGGGACACATGTCCATCTATTAGAAAATCTCAAGTTTCTGGATGTCATCCCTACTCTGGATAAAGGGTATACATCAAACATTGTGATTTTTCATGGACGTTGACTGTGATCTACTCCCCTACCATGAGAGCCACACTTTTTGGTTCATAGTGCAAGCCTAGACTGTTGTAGGTGTATTGTGATACTTGAGGATGGACCAAATTGCACCATGGAACCTTGATCTTGTATCATTGTTAGACACTAGTACTTGGTATTATGTTATGAGTATTATAATGACAATTATGGGTTGACATTTTTCTTTATTGGTTATGGACCTTGGAACTACTATGAGATATGGAACTACAGTATGACATTCATGGTTCAGGCACATGATATGGTCAAGTCTATAAGATAATATGTTGTACATTACAAGGATTATCGACACCTAATTTATCAACAAGTAGACCTTGTGAGGATACAGTGTGACATATGTACAGTAATCCAGTGGTTTTGTTACATTATAAAACAATGGTAACATGAGGATTAGGACATGGTAATTGGTGTGATTCATAAGGTAACATCAGTTAAAATTATGCTCATCATGGAAAACATATTCACTTCTTCATGGATGATACTTTAGATATATGCTAGACCCTTGGTATTTGATAGATGGAAGGACATATTTTAGGATGTGCAGAACATGTGGTTACTCAATATGATATGGTAATTATTTTATGCTCTTGTGGTGTGAGACCACCATCACTTAGTATGGTATCATTTTCTATGGTGTTCTTGTGGTTTGAGACCATCATTATTTTACCATACTACTACCTAATATGGTATTCTTATGGTTTGAGACCACCATTCCCCTCCTCCCCTTGGGTGGCTCGTGGAAGCCACATGGTTTTTGTAATGTGGAATATGTTTACAAGATTGTTGAATTATCATTTGTGATTCCTTTTGAATTTTCTTGAATTTTTAAACTAGTAGTGTGGAAGTTCATTTATTTTGGTCGTTGGTCATTTTGAATTTTGAGAATTGTCCTTATTGCCCCAAGGACTTGTTTTGTTTTACCTTTATGTCTATTTTGAAATTTTTCCTTAATTGCCACTTTTGGAAGTTATTTAACCTTTGCACTTTATTGTTAAATTTAACTTTGAAATCTTAATTTATTAAAATTTTCCTTGGTTTGAGGCTTTTTCAATATTTGTAACTGTCGGTATGTGTGGAGTATTGTGTTCTATGTAAACTGTCATATCCAATAGCGGTCCCTGGCAAGGTGTATAGGAGAACATATGGCCTGAGGAATTTCATTGTGAGGATGGAGGTTACAAATGGGGCCGTTATGGGATGGTCGTGATCCATTCCCTCCTAGATATTGTGTGTGATTCTTGGTGCACCTTTCTCTTGGAGGCTAATCCCCTTAAACAAGAGAAGGGTAATAGGAAATTGTTGGGGATACGGATTCGGTCTGTCATCAAGATATGCATTTAAGACAACAGTGCCTTAGTGATTTCAATTCAAAATCACATCAAAGACACAACCAACAATGCCATAAAGCGGAAATAGGCACAATTGATACCCCCATTGATCCTCTGAGAGAAATGGATGCAAACAAATAACAAATTCAACACAAACAGGTAACCATGAAAGATAAAACTATGAACACACAGATATACGTGGGGAAAACCTTTTCAGGTAAAAAACCCCACCTCTAAAACATTCAGCTCACTTGTATTATTCAGTAACAAAAAAGGTTACAATACAAACACAGAGCTATGCTCTTCAGGATATTACATCTTGTTCATCTGGAGAAAGAATACAGGCTACACAAACAAGAATCTCACACAGTTACAATGTACTCAAGACATACAATGTAGATTCCCTTCAACTCCTCTCAAATGACTGTCACAGCCAGTTTCACGGCCAGCTCAGTCCCTTGGCCTCACAGGTTCACATCTTATCAGATCCAAGAGTCAAAGTGTTCACTGTTGAACAACTCGAACACTCTCAACCTCTCTTTGATATCACTCATCATCTTACTCGAACTGCACACAAGATTATTTATAATCTTTCACTGTGTGCATACCTGTTCAGCCCATCCTTGCATGCAATGGTCAATAGGATAATAAATTATCCACCTGCAAGCACCGACCATTCCCCGATAACGTGCATCACTTATACAGCTGCATCGAGCCACACAATCATTAACTCAGCCCAGACGCGTCTGTCAACCTTCCATCAATGATACAACTCTATCACAATCAAGAAAATAACTCTTTGGCCAATGGGATCTCAAAGAACTTTCCACATGTTGCCATTTCATTCGCCTATCGCTGCTGACTGTTAGTCAAATCAATCCAACTTGGTCAACCGAGTCCTGAGCACATTTTGCTTCCACCGTGCTACCATCGAGCTCAAACAACCCTGTCGCAGTATGGTGGTGAGCTCTTCCTTGCTCACCCCACCATCTACCGCACTTCCACTGCCTAGACCGAGATGTCTCGCGGTATGGCGGTAAGCCATTCGACCTCCTTCGAGCTTTGGCCCACCATTTTCTTTGTCCAACCAGAAGTAGACAACTAGGCATGTTCCAACCCATCATTCGCTTGTCACACTGCCACCGAGTCCAACTCGATCAAACTCTGCCCCAAGCTCATCCGAGCTCCTACCGCACTACCACAACCCAGACCAGCATGCCTTGCGGTATGGCGGTAACCCATCTTGGCTGACCGTAGGCAGTCTTACTGCGGCCACTGCAGTCAGTCACTTGAGTGGCCACGGTATGGCGATAACCGACAACCTAGCCATTGGCGGTCTTACCGCGGCCACCACAATCAATCACTTGACTGGTCGCGGTATGGGGGTAACCTCCAGACCCAACCGTAGGTAGTACCACTATGCTACCGTGGTGAGTGGACCCAATGCCTGCGGTATGGCGGTAACCGCCAAGGCAAACGCAGAGACCGGAGTCGGAGCTGGAGCCAGAATAGGAACAGGGAACCAGCCAAGAAAATGGAGACCGGAGATTGGAGCCAGAGCTGAAACAGGAATAGGGAATTAGCCAAGAAAATGGAGACCGGAGCCAGAGCCAGAGCCGGAACGGGAACAGGGAACCAGCCAAGAAAATGGAGACTGGAGCGGGAACAAAAATAGGAATTTACCAAAAGTTCAAAGCGAAGGTCCAACCCGGTTCCACCTCCGCCAGTACCAAGGAAAGCGAGAACCAAAAGCAGAAAGCGGAGCCAGAATGGGAACAGGGACATAACCCCAAACTTAGCAAAAGTTCAATGCTAGGTTCCATCCCAGTTCCACCACTGACAGAACCAAGGAACAACATAGAAAGCAACCAAGTCTTCAAGGGAAACCTGAATGTTGAGGCAACAATTTCCCAACAATCTCCCACTTGATGAAGACATTTAGGCTTCCTCCCAACATCCGAACAAGGACCAAAACCATGCACCCATGCTCCAACCAAGACCCCTGCAACGACATCAAAAAATGTCCACCATCTCAAGCTACAACTCCAAACATCCAACATAGGAAAAGGAGCAAGCCAAGGCATATATGCACCAGTCTCTGGAACAAAAACATCTGATCCTCCAGGCGGCAAAGGCACCAAAACAACAACATCAAAACACAGTGCAAACACAAAAACCATTCTCCAGAACAAGAAACCAACCAACTAGAACAACAACCATAAAAATGACTGCCCTCCATCCAACTGATCAAACCACATGATTGAAAACCAGTACCCACAACTCATGCTAAACCATCCAATCACCCATACCTCAAAGGTATGAAAACCAACAGAAAACTCATGTCATCATAAAACCACCCATCTCAGTAGCAAACGAGCACCCTATGTCAACCAGTCAAAAGACCAAACACATTCAAGTACTCCCATTGCAAGGGTACTGTCCAAATGAATGCAAACATAGCACCATCACACATGATCCAGGCATACCAAGTCCACCAATCCCTACACAAAGAAATGTAACCATGCAGTTCCAAGGAACATCCACACTGATTTGCAACACCTGCAACCACCTGCTACAAGAAAAGTTTCTCTCAATTGTCTTCCACAGTTCTTCCAAACCTGACTGAAGAAAGAAGCACAGGTACCTTCGTGTCATCACCCAAGTGACAACACATGACCACAAACTGTGACCAACTCGACACCACAAAGGCAACTCACATCTAAAGTCAAATGAACATACAAGAAGAACAAGACCAAAAATAGAGAGAAACTGCAAATCAAACCATGTAACCACCTTCTACACACATTTCTAAATGCAAGTTGTGTCAAGAATGATCTTCTTCACATCCCAAAGGAAAATCCTTAACAACATCCAACAAAACCATGGATGTAAGCACCTCAAAGAAGACTAGACTTACCCATATAACCATCTCATGTTAGTCCTCAAAATCACAAGGAGATAAACAATGCTATCCATCTTCCATTATGAATCCTCCAGAATCTCAAAACAACTCAAGATTCATATCATGAAAGATAAAGCATAACACACAACTGAAAGATATAATGGGAAAATACCTTTCAAAGGAACACTGCCGAGTAGACCAAGGAGAAAAGAAAAAACATGCTCATCCAAGATATACAAGTCACTGTGACTTACCCAAGAGCATTCTCCTTCATGGTCTCTGTTGAACTCACATTCAACCAAGGTGTAGGCTTCTCAGACTTTCAACTATAACAACAACATTCTCATAAGAATTCCAGCCTCACCTTATTCTCCATGCATCCATGAGTATCAACAACCTGTCATCTCATGCTGACTTCGATCTACAATACTGCATCAACCATGAAGTTCACCAGCATATGACCAATGCACTCAAAATATAGCAAAACCCCCAGGCCACTGTCAAAGCTCCAAACCTAGAACAAGAACTTATCATGACACCATGATCTACACATCCCCATAGGAGATACCATGCTTCAAGTGAACTATCCATGGCCTCAAGAGCAAAGCAACATGCCAAAAATCTAATGCACATGCAAGAGTATACCATGACATAAAGCAAACACACTCTAAACCAACATCACCTGTCAAGCACCACCAGCATCTCAGCCAAAGACTACCAGAGTCCTCCATGGCTCCAAGATGTTGTACATCTTCAAATAGTGACCATGTAGATGCAAATTTTGCAACACCAAAGAAGACCATTCATCACCAAGTGATGAATTCACAGTCACTGCTAAAGCTCCCACTGAACTGTGACACTAAGATCTCCAAGCACCATGATTGACCACCCCATCATTGTCAAAAGCTTACACTAACCAGTGTATCCAGATCTCCATGACATCGTGATTCACATGCTTCAGATCCCCATCACTGAATATTCAAGTACTCAAACACCATTCCTCCACTAATCTCAAAACAACCACTCCAATGCACAAGTGACCATAGACAAGGTCAACTAACAGATCTGCAACACACAGTTACAACCTCATGGATATAGACGACAAACATGTAGGTAAGGACAACCCACAACATTGCACAACTCGTGGATGCAACCAAAAGAAACCTACAAATCTATTATTGCATTGGAAACTACAAAACTGAGATCATCAAAGAGAACAACCAAAGCAAACAAGAAAGATTCAAACACTAGATCAGCAACAGATCCGATTTTCCAGACACGTCCACAACTCAAGCACCATAGTCTAGGTGACCAACAAGCAACACCACAAGAATGCTGAAAGAAAACACATACCAAGACTCTTATGCAGAGAAGAAACCCTCCTCAAGACCAGTCAAACTGCAGCTATCTCATCTAGTCACACCCCAAACCAGGATCTGGAAAATAGCGGACAACAGCTCCACACAACGCAAGTTTTCCTTGATCGTGTAAAACCTACAAAACCACAGTGTTTATAAAACACCCATGCATCTCCATATTCACTGCTCATTTGGACAACTCAAGAGTGTGCACACAACCATCACAGTTAACCAAAACAATGAAAAGAAACATGAACATGTGTCATATACTTTTTAGGAAAATCTACACAAAACCTCTAGAGCCAACAACATGAATCTGAACCATGCAAGTGCAAGAAATAGGCACACAACAACAACAGGTCCATTTCAGACCAGTTCCAATGCCACAGTCATGCAAAAGCAAACAAGAGAGCCAGGCTATCCAGAAGTTGTAGACCACCAAGGTCACTTCATAGCCTCCATGCAATCAAAGCACCAGAGAAACTTCCTTCAGTGTTAAGTCAAAACACCCAGAACAAGCTAAATGCTCCATGGTTGAATAGCAACACAAGCAACTCCATACCACCAAGGAGCCTCTCACACAAACAACCAGTATGAAACCACGCTTCGCTGCAACACAACCACAAGCACATCTCACACCCTTTGCATCAAGAACTTTGTTACGAGCCAGGAGCCTTAGACCATGTTGCCACAACATGACCAACTCTAGTCATCTCCAATGTCTTTCAAAACTGTGTGTTGAATCAATGAAGCACACACTTCCACTCATTGAAGGATCAATCACCAACCGATTTCTCCAGACTTCCTCAAGCTTGCCAGGCTAAGAAATCATCACAGAAGAAAACCCAGAACTTCAGCAACTAGGAGAAGACTTTGATACCACTGGTTGGTATCATCAAGCCTCAACCTCCCTCAAACATGCTCTGATACCACTTATTGGTATCACGAGCAACAAGCTACTAGCTCTAATACCACTTGCTAGTATCACGAGCAACAAGCTACTAGCTCTGATACCACTTGCTGGGGATACGAATTCGGTCTGTCATCAAGATATGCATCTAAGATAGCAGTGCCTTAGTGATTTCAATTCAAAATCACATCAAAGACACAACCAACAATGCCATAGAGTGGAAATAGGCACAGTTGATCCCCCATTGATCCTCTGAGAGAAATGGATGCAAACAAATAACAGATTCAACACAAACAGGTAACCATGAAAGACAAAACTATGAACACACAGATATACATGGGGAAAACCTTTTTAGGTAAAAAACCCCACCTCCAAAACATTCAGCTCACTTGTATTATTCAGTAGCAAAAAATGTTACAATACAAATACAGAGCTATGCTCTTCAGGATATTACATCTTGTTCATCTGGAGAAAGAATACAGGCTACACAAACAAGAATCTCACACAGTTACAATGTACTCAAGACATACTATGTAGATTCCCTTCAGCTCCTTTCAAATGATTGTCACAACCAGCCTCATGGCCAGCTCAGCCCCTTGGTCTCATAGGTTCACATCTTATCAGATCCAAGAGTCAAAGTGTTCACTATTGAACAACTCGAACACTCTCAGCCTCTCTCTGATATCCCTCATCATCTTACTTGAACTACACACAAGATTATTTATAATCTTACATCGTGTGCATACCTATTCACCCCATCCCTTCCTACAACGGTCAACAGGATAATAAATTATCCACCTGCAAGCATCAATCATTCCCTGATAAGATGCATCGAGCCACACAATCATTAACTCAGCCCAGATGTGTCTGTCAACCTTCCATCAATAATACAACTCTATCGCAATCACAAAAATAACTCTCTAGCCAATGGGATCTCAAAGAACTTTCCAGGTGTCACCATTTCATTCGCCTATCGCTGCTGACTGTCAGTCAAATCGGTCCAACTCGGTCAACTGAGTCTCGAGCACATTCTGCTTCCACCATGCTATCGTCGAGCTCAAACAACCCCATTGCAGTATGATGGTGAGCTCGCTCGAGCTCACCCCGCCATCTACCGCACTACCACTACCCAGACCGACACGCCTCGCGGTATGGGGGTAAACCATTTGAGCTCCTTCGAGCTCTGGCCCACCATTGTCTTCGGCCAACTAGAAGTAGACAACCCACCATGTGCCAACCCATCATGCACCTGCCACACTCCCACCGAGTCCAACTTGGTCAAACTCTGCCCTGAGCTCATCCGAGCTCCTACCGTGCTACCGTAGCCAAGACCAACATGCCTTGCGGTATGGCAGTAAGCCATCTTGGCTGACTGTAGGTGGTCTTACTATGGCCACCACGCTCAGTCACTTGACTGGTCATGGTATGGTGGTAACCGCTAACCTGGCCGGTGGCAGTCTTACCACGGCCATTGCGATCAATCACTTGACTGGCTGCGGTATGGTGGTAACCACTAGACCCAACCACAGGTGGTCCCACCATGCTACCGCGGTGAGTGGACCCACCGCTTGCGGTATGGCGATAACTGCCAAGGAAAATGCAGAGACTGGAGCCAGAGCCAGAGCCAGAACGAGAATAGGGAACTAGCCAAGAAAATGAAGACCGAAGATCGGAGCCGGAGCAGGAACGGGAATAGGGAACCATCCAAGAAAACGGAGACCGAAGCCGGAGCTGGAGCCGGAACGGGAACAGGGAACCAACCAAGAAAACGAAGACCAGAGCGGGAACAAAAATAGGAATTTACCGAAAGTTTAGAGCCAAGGTCCAACCCAGTTCCGCCTCCACCAACATAAAGGAAATCGAGAACCAAAAGCAAGAAGCGGAGCCGGAACGAGAATGGGAATAGAACCTCGAACTTAGAAAAAGTTCAATGCCAGGTTCCATCCTGGTTCTGCCTTCGACAAAACCAAGGAACAACATAGAAAGCGACCAAGTCTTCAAGGGAAACCAGAATGTTGAGGCAACAATTTCCCAACAGAAATGTATGGAAAGGTCCTTAGGGATGGCCTAGAGATCATCTTTCCTGTTTATCTTGGTACTACGATTGCTCGATACATGGTGGTGCACGTCCTCCTTATAGAGCCCATGTTGTAAAACCTGTAATGTGAGTTACGTGGAGTTGGTTGTGATGTATGTATTGGATTCAAGTGAATGGATGTGATACAAGTATGAACTAACATTATCAAACCATAATTAATGGGAAAAGAATTAAATTTTCTCATGGAATAGGACATGATATGGGTGTGGTGGTTGGAAAGTAAAATTTCATATCAAGGATACATGTAAATAAATCTAAATATTAGGAGTGACAATTTCTAAATAAGTCATATTGATTGATAATAACTATGATGTGAATAGTTATGTTGTGTGACTCTATTCTAAGCAAACATGATTTTTAATCTTGTAGATATGAGAAGAATTTTCATAATCATGTGTTGAACCTTGGTGGAAAAAATATCTTGTATATTATCTTGTTTCGATTACATAGCAACCTATATGGTGTAACAAATTTTCTTGCAAATGTAATGAAGAATTTCAACACATTTATTGCACTTGTATGTGGGTATACATGTTTCCCAACCCTTAGTAACTTCTAAGAGGAATTTTATTTCAAGGGGAGGAGAATGTAAGACCCCATCTTTCATGTAATGTATTATTTGTGTGTTTCCCTTGGTTGAGTACATTACTATCAATTAGAGAAGATAAACTAATAAATTATGCAAATTTGATCTAATAGGATCCTTGAGGTGTATGTTCTTGTAGAATTAAATATGATGTATACTATGTTTACCATGAAAATGAATCAACCAATGCTTTAAGTATATGTGCAATTATAGAATAGTCAATAGAATTCCATGGATTCTTTAGTTTTAGAAATAGTAAAACTCTTTTAGGTTAGTTAATGAACCTTATACTCTTATTTTTCATGATGTTAGTAAAGCACATGGGAGGGTGTCATTAGTGAGTGTGGAATGTGACTTAGATGAACAATTTATAAATTATTAATTTGTGGCTGAGGTTGGAAAGAAATATAATCTTTGTATTTTTAATTATTCTTGCGGTATTGGGGACTATGTGATTCCCCTATCTTAACAATGAAAAGTCAACCTTGTTATGACATTGATATTTTATTGTGGCATACATTCTTGGAAATTATCAAATTAGTTATTCTCAATGTAATGTTTATATACTCATGTGGATGTTATTTCTAAAGTTTGGATGTTTTGTGTAGTCGACTAATGACTTGTGATTAGATTCAATTTGAAGAGGGATTTAAATTGAGATAAAAATTATTGGGATAATATTGTTAACCAATGAGTAATAGTTGCAATTATCATTAGTATGTCAAAAATGCAAATGTAATGATTGAAAATTTTAAGAATATGGTTTTTAAATTACTAACATTAAGTGACAAGATATGTGCATTGGAACAGTTGAGGTTGGGTCATGATCCTTCTACCAGTGCATACCAAGCACGTCCAAGGTATGGAAAAAAATAGTTATCATCAAGTCAAATTATATCATTATAAATATTTTATTTTGATTAATTATATCTTGGAATACTGACAATGAAAGTAAGTTGCAAGTAAACATATACCAGAGTCAATGGAGAAAAAGAGAACCTTAGAACTCAAATAGTTCTATAGAGGTGTTTGTGGGAAGCCCAAGGTTGTCCTCTTGTGATTTGCGAGTCTTCACGTGTCTTGAGAGGTAGGTTAAAAGTGAAACCCGTATAGGAATTTATAAGCCATTTTTCTTTTTTCAAATATGAAGGAAAAAGTGTTATTAAGGGAATTTTGAGACCTCGACCCAAGCACCTATGGTTAGGGTACTATTACAAATTTTTCATCTACAACTCAAATTGGTAGAGCTAAGGTAGTTTCATTATATTAAAGGTGAAAATATTTCAACTTATTTCTGCTTTTCCTAATCATTGCATATATTTAAGTTTGAAGGAAAGAAAAGTTCAGTTGTTATTGTGCAATGTGTTTCAACAAAAAGAAAAGAATCTAGTTGGTCATTCAATTCCTTGCAGCATAAAGAAGAATACATGAATTATAATATATTGCTTTCATTCAATTTTGTAATGATTTATTCATTTCACAATGTTGCATACATTTTGCAAAAGAGATATATACATAATTGTACAAGATTACAAAGAATGCTATTTTTCATATTCATTGGAAAGAAAAGAGAGATCAATTGTCCCACAGAAGCCATGGGAATAACTAAACCAACGTATGATAAAAAAATTTACTATGCATCTGAAGGTAAAGAAAAGAATGAAGCAAATAAGAGGAGACTTATCCATCATTTCCTGTTGGTGTTCAGTGTTGGTCTTCATTGCAGTTTTCTCCTCCTCACTCCTGATCCTTGAGAGAACCTGCATCATGATGAAAAGAGTCAGAGCTCCGTATATGAGTCTTCCTATGTGATCTATCAATAGAACCATAGTACATTTCCTATGATGCATTAGATCAACAAACATTTGTATGCAAGAGAGCCTGAAAAATGAAAAATCACAGGAGCATTGAGCTTCACTATTTTTATCTAACATGTTTGTTCACTGTGCAAGTATAGGAGAAATCATGTTGTTGATTCATTTTGGAAGACATCATAGCATGTAGTGCAAAAATGGGCTCCCACAACAGTTGAGCCCAACATGTTGCCCCTTAATTTCAAGAGGGGTTTGAGATAGGAAATACATTCACAACGCTCAATAGAAACATTCAACTGAAGGAGTAACTCATAGATAAATTGCAAGAGATTCAAGCTCATTGACCATTCATGACAGTCAGACCCAAGATTGCAATGAAATGATAATCATGAATGATCAAGGGATCATTTGAATGATCAGTGAATATGTAAAACAAGAATGAAATTGCACTATCTTTCATTGGAAATTTTTGTTTGCATAAAAGTATGTCAAAGTGATCATTGATTGACTAAATAGTGTTTTTATTGTATCATATTGCTGCCATTCATCATTTCTTGTTTCTATTTTGTTATTTGGAGTATGTAATGTGAAGGTACAGTCATTAAAAGGTGAGGAGCAATGGCAAACAGTGCTTGCATAAAGTGGGGCAACAAAGAGTGCATTGTCATGGGGTGTGATAGTGAACATGCATACATAACAAAAGCTCACAATAGTGGGGTAGCAATTAAAATAGTTGGAGAAACAACAAGACACAACTATGAAATTATTACATATTTCAAAATCTCCTATGCATTGTGAATCAAAGAAACCAGTAGTTATAGGCATAATCCTTTTTGCAATGTATGGACAACATCGTGAATAAGGTATTCTAAAATATTTTTTAGTGCAATGGAGGAATTGTTAACATAGTGCCCTTATTGCATTGATCTGTGTGAATATTTGTATGGTGAACAAGTGAAGGACTGTGCCAACAAGCAAGTGAAAGGTGGGTTGTGTGTGCACACATTGAAGAAGCTGTGATACGAATATCATGCAAGAAAAGAGTTTTCTTTGATTCTTCATAAGGGAAAAATTACAATGCCAACTGGAGAGTATGAAAGTAATAAAGTATGGGCTAAGAAGTCTTGTTTCAATTTTACTTAGTAATATT
Organism: Sequoiadendron giganteum; assembly: GCA_007115665.2. NCBI lineage: Eukaryota > Viridiplantae > Streptophyta > Pinopsida > Cupressales > Cupressaceae > Sequoiadendron > Sequoiadendron giganteum. The sequence continues at coordinate 343,616,456 of CM021107.1, forward strand.
TCAATATTTGGCTTGGAAGAAAAGAAAAAAACTTCATCTGTGACTTTATAAACTGAAAATGTAAGCACAATGGCACCCATGTGAGGCTTTGGAGGTGAAATGTAGGTGGGAAAATACCCAGTATGTGCTCAAAGTGTAAACTCAAAACAGAACGAAGGTTGTATTTATGAGGGAAAATAAACCAAGTGTCATAATGAAGCTATGAGTTAGGGTTTCAAGCCCCTTTTTTCTTAAATTCAAATGGAAATACAAGATACAGGAAATAAGTGAGCCTTCAGCCTTGTACAAAACAAAAAGAAATACCTAGAATGCTATGTAGCCCACGACCATTAAAAAATACCAAAGGGCATCAAAACCCAGAAAATGGTAAACCAAAGTGTAAGAAACTCCTCTTTTTACAAGATTTTCATTGTTGTTTGTTCTAGGTTAGTCTCAAATCGAGCTCGTTTTACACAAAATAAGGAAAAGTGCAAAGAGAGGCTGCAACCTTCAATAAAGAAAATAAACAACATTCACCTTTTTTGTCATTTCAAAAAAATGGGTGAAACCCAGTGATATCCTCATGGCCGTGGCCATGGAGAAACAAGAGGCTTATTTTTCAGAAAATAAGAAACCCTTAAGCCATTAAAAATGAAAAAGACCCAGATTTACCCTCTTGAAGCTATGACCATAAGAGTTTTCAGAAAAAACAAATGCATGGAGAGAATAAAATATACAGTCATTGTGCAACTGGGGAGCTCGAATCGAGCTTGTTCTATAGAAAATAATGGAGACTCAAATGGTGGAAGCTTACCCATTGATTGCTGAAGAAGGATACATTCAAAATCCTATAGTTTTCCTTAAAAAATTTCAAGCCAAGCTCTAGAGATTCTTCCAATGGCGGCCAAAAATGCATTCAAAATGGAGAGAATATTAATAGGAAAAAAACATAAAAGAGAATACATCAGAAAAATACAATGATAGCCACAACTAAGGGCCAAAATACTTCAAAAAATGGAGGTCGACATTCAGATTGTGACCAAAGAAACTTACCTAGTGTTCTCCTACTGAGATTCTTCATGGAAAATCTCTTAGAAGCTGCCAAAATGGTGAAGATTCAAGCTCAAACTAAACCCTCATGACGACGGCATACAAAGCATGTTTTCCCAAAATGTGAATTGCAAAATGATGTTGAAAGATAGGGAGTTCAAATTATTGTTTCTTCCTCTCTTGTTCATTTGCAGAGAGTTTTGTAAACACTTTTGTACTTAGATTTTGATCTTGCATACTCCTTCAGTTTCAATAAACAACAAAGCTTTCCTTCTCACGTTTTTGTCTCATATTTGCAGTAGCAATTTGATGTTAGTTGTGATTCTAAGTAATGAATCCTTTTCATGTATTTTTATTTGAGTTTGTGTGCAAAATTTCATATAATTCAGTTTGTGTGATTGTGTTCAGTTAGAGCCTTCATACAAATTATTGTTGGGTTGTATGTTTCAAGTGAGATTGTGAGGATTAAAGTTTTGAGGAATTGTTTGCGAGTAAAATCATCAAAGTCAATTTAAAATTCAGGTGAATCATCCATAGGTTTTAGGATTTGATTTTCAAGTTTCCTTCTAACCCTTTCCTCAGAAAAACTCTGTAGATTAGGTGATTTTCTAGGGGAACCAACCCTTTTGGAGATTCATTCTCGTTATAGATCACCATAACCTAAGAGTGTTTCCATGTTTCAACAAGATAGCTAAGTTTAACTTGGCTAGGGTGCAGTCCTTGTTGATAATAGGTAATTGGGGAGAGGTTTAGAAGGTGGTTAGGGTTTGTTTTGGGGGGCATAAATTTTTCTTGGGAAGCTGGGAGAGGGTACTTTTTTTTTTTTTAATGGTGGTTTTCTTGATTGGTTCTAGAGGGGAAAGAAGAGGAAAGAGGATGAAAAATGGAGGTTTGGTGAAATCTCTCAAAATGTCTATGCTCACTTGGGGATGTAAGCCCTCTTATTTATATTTTTGGACTATTGCACAAATTTTGGTGGAGGATTCATAAGGATTTGAATTAGGAAGTAATTCTTCTTTTGGTATTCCTTATTTTTGTTTGAGCATGCCATAGTTTCAAGATTTTCCTGACATGTGTTTTGGGTATGGTTGTGTGTTCTTTCTTTTGGGGTGTAAGAGAGTGTGGGTTCTAATGATTCTCTTGGGCTCGGGGGTATGGTGAGAGGTTCATTAGCTTGATGACCCATTACAGTTGGGTGGAGGGATTTCTTCTCCCATTGACTGTTGGTTAACAGGTACTCAAGTTGCAACTAAAAGTTCACCTTATTTTGCTTTGTTCAATAGTTAAGAGGATCTTAGGAAAAGAAACCATAAGCTAAAGTATACATTCATATATTATTTGTAACATAAAATAATAGGACACTTCCAAATAAAGGAATTTGTAATATAGATTTTTTGTAGGAGATTGTAAAAATTTAGAGGAAACCTATTTGATGAAATCTCAGCCAAGATGACGAAAATAACATGTTGTTTATGGTTGTTGGTGATGTTTCATCAATGCAGTTATTGGGGCAAAACTGATGAACTTATTTGGTGTTTATTAGTGCTTAATATTGCACTTATCTTGTTGTGCTTCATAAACTATTCATTATGGAGTCTCTCCAACGCTTTATTCTTCTGCAATCCTTACCTACACTTTTCCCACACAAATAATATACACTCATTCCTTTCTACGTAGTTTGAACGCTAATTATTTCTTTATTTATATGTAATTCAACTCCATTTTCTATGTACTTTGTCTTGCTTATTTGTTTCAGTCCACCTCTGTTTCCAAAAGAGTATCAGCCTTAGCCTGTAAAATATTTCAAACATCAAGTAGCTTTCACATGCTAATTGCTAGAATTGGGGGATAAGTAAAGGAGCTTTAGATAAAGTTTGAGTTTAAGTCACATGAAATATGTTGGAATGCTAAATAATTGCTTAGGACATTAATGAATTATGTATGCCTACATCAAATGAAATAAAAGAAAAAGAAAATACAATAAAATAAAAAAGAAAATAAATATTAAATTTAGGGAACTGGGGGAGGGTGGTGTATATCCTCCCAACACCCCCAATCATTTTCCTGTTGATAGAGACCACTCACTTATCTAATTTGGCAAGCTACAACTTGAAAATAAGGTTTCAACATGGGTTTTAGAGTATGTTATTAAAATGAAAATTACGACCAAATCCTAATAATGAGCACATTTAGGTTTTAACACTATGAATTCCTTTACCCTACATAGCTATGAATAAGGGATTGGTCACCCCTAGGCAACATAGTCGGTTCCCACACCAAAAAGAAAACAAAAAGAAACAAATGGAGGACAACTATTCAAGTCTTGCTAGGGTCTCTTGTTGCCTAGCACAGAGGTGGCGTCCAGATCTACACCCTAGCCTTTAATGGAGGGCATTCCATAAAATGCCCTAGGATCTGCTCAAAATATTGACTGAATGAATGAATGAAAGATTTTATTGATGGCCATGAGACTAAATAGTCTATCAGACTGAGACAAAACAGGTCTGATTTGTCTTCATGCTCTTTTCCAAGTCAGATCTCCTACTATTAATTTTGACTAGGAGGCTAGCAGTCTGATTAATCTTATCTTCCTCAAATAGCTGGTGCATATTGTCAACTTTCAAACTATTCAAACTATGACAGTGCCCCTATTCCCAACCTCTTTTTTTAAAAATCGCCCAAAGGAAATAGGGCACACATTTGGGTTTAGGGCAACAATGAAAATAAAGTGAAGTATTAGAAATAAACATCAACACAAGGCTTATGATTTAAATCATCCCTTAATTAATTCTATACACCTGTAGTAAATTAATTATCTATACCTTAAACGTCATTAGTCATGCTGGTGGGACCCAACTCCATAAGTTACCTTCTACTCGCCCACAAAAGTAAATTGTCTGTAATTTTTTCGCATGTACATGCAACTTGGCCATTTGTCACTCTGTTGATGTAGTTGTGTCTAGTGATTGGGATAATTTGATTTGATTTAATATTTTTTTTATCCTCACAAAACTATACTTTATAGTGGCTAAATGTGCGTCGATTAAATTCAAGAAAATGTGTGTATTATATCTATATATAGTTAATGGTATTGTTGTTTATACGTGACAATTTAATGTTGTGATTATCCTTAAATCACTTCCAATAAATCAAAGTTTATATATAAGAGTTATTTTTACGTGGACCAACACTACCTTTAGTCTACAGACCAATAGTATAGGTTGCTGGAATAACACAAGGTTTGTAACGTTTACCATTATTACAATAAGATAATTAAAAATATAATACGTGTAAATATATGCATTGTAATCTAATTGTGGTTTTATATATCTGAGAATTGATAATAAGAATATGCATGTTAATAAATTAAGGAGGTGAGTAAGATTATTTAAAATCCATTTGGTATGGTAATTGAATGTATGAGTTGATAATTTAAATTACATTAATAATAGTTAGTTATTTACTTGGTAATGCAGATTGTTTAAAATATGAATACACATAACTATCCAAATTCTATTATCATCATATTAATAACGATGGAGACAAATTTTGACTCAAGTGTACACCTTGATCTTTGGAAAAAAAAAGGGAGTGTCATTTATCCAAACATCCATTTTAAGAGAGTTTTGCTCATTTCCGCAAATGGAGTTAGGGCCAATGAGAAGATTTAACAATTAATCAATTCATTATGCAGATTAATATTGGATTGAATTCAACCTTAAAACGTTAAATGGCTGTCATGATTTGGCTTAAGTGCACAGTAGTCCATTAAAAAGATATTTAAGCTCAACATATGCCTCCTAAGTTATCCAAACTGTTTATCATGCAATGAAGATAGATAGATATAACTCTAAGGAAATATTTGAAAGTATTTCATACATTAACACAACCATGCACGATACTTAGTATTTTATACATGTAAACATGATAATCTTCATTTAAAAGACCTATCAACCATTTCATTAGTTGAGAACTATGTTGATGACTTGAGTAATAATAATATCTTTCCTTTTACAAGAATAAATTAATTAAATAAATAAATTAAGGTGAGGTATTGTTATCATAGTGAAATGATCTATTAGTAAATGAAATATCAACTTACATTAATTGTTAGTAATTATATTATATCCTTTTTTAAATTATCTATATATCCTTTGTGTTATCTCAAACTACAATAATGTGTATGTATTATAACATAAACATTGTGAAACCTCAATCCACATGTTTGAGGTTCTAGTTTTAGAAGCATGATTTTAGTTAGCATTTTTTTTATGTAATATGAGGTTGTAGGGTCATTGTAGATTACCTACATTGATCATCTCTTATTCCACATGGTGTTTTTGGTATCTCCCCGGTGGTGTGAATTCAAGCAGTACCAATATTGATGGTACTTGTACTAATCAAGCCTACATGACTTGTTTTCTTCATTTGTGATTGATCCTAATCAATTAATATTATTTTAAAGAATGTGTGGAAATTCCCCTATGCCTCAAAATAGCATGTGTTGATCCACAATAAAATTTCTTTCACTTTGGATATGTTTTGATGTCAACCTATGTAAAATATTTTGTTACATATAAGGGTCATCTTGGAGCCAACCTAATTAGAAGTTTTGTATTGTTGTGGATGATATTTATAGAAGGACAAATCATTTGTGATGAGTGATGATTATTTGTATGTGGATTAATTAAAATATTCAATATGAAGTGTTTGAAATATGTATGAAGATGTAAATGTGCGGAAAGAGAATGAAAATGTCAGCATAAGTCAGATTTTTCATCTACAACAGTTCAAGTCTTAATTTTCTTATCATAATTTTCATGCAACCCACTTTGAGACAATTAGTCTCATCAGGTCCTTTGTATCTTTCCTCTGAAGTTTTCTCTACTTTAGTGTGTGCAAGTCTATAGGCAGTGAGCCTAGAATACATTGTAAGACTCTGTAAGTAGTGAGATTTTATATTTTGAGTTAACTCTCACTGTGGTTTTTCTCTCATTGGGTTTTCCACGTAAAAATCCTAGTGTTATGGTGTAGTGCATGTTTTCCTTTCTGTTGTTCTTTTAGTTCATGTGATGTGATGTGTTATTTGCAAATGGTAATTTTTTAACTTTAATATGCCATGCCCAAGATTTGCATGTGAGAGAATCACAACTAGCATTTTTTTTCTCTATACACATACATACATGACAATAAAATTCCAATTTCTAGTGTTGGCTTGGTGACACCTCATAGTGCACACTAAGAACCTAGGAAGTATTTGATCACTAAATATTGGCATAGTAGAAGAAGCTTACTGAAACTATAGAAACAATGCATTTTGGATCAATTGTAACACATTGTTAATGAAGATTAAGATTGCAGGTCTCCTACATACTTGATATAGTTAGATAATGTGTATTGATCATTATTGATCATGTCCTCAAAGCTGCAATACCAAACCTACATCTCTAGAGGAATGTAGAGCATTCCAACCATCCTTTATCATTGCATTATATAGTTAGGACATAGACTGGAAAATCAACTATAACTTTGACTACAGAAAGTGAGAAGGCTCGATTTCCTAGATATAATATCTGCATAGCATTTCCAACATTTCATTTTAACCGTAAGGAAAAATATTTCACAGTAGATGGATGCAGACCAAAAAACATAATACTAGCTTAGGGTCCACACAATTAGTGTCTTAGCCAATCTTTTGCATCCTATCTCAACATGTGGTGCATGAATCTAGAATGATATCAATATGGACATATTGTAGACACATTAGGACATGAGTATCATCCTTCACAACATACTTAGATCATTATTCTTCCTTATAGTGCCTTGCATGCATGCCTCTACTCATATCAACTTATGTTGCAACCAACTCCAAAGTATGTATATACTTTAACAACACATCTAAAATCAATAAAATCCCATATAGGGTTGACATCAATGACAACACATATTTCCAACAAGGTTGAGGATGTTGATAGCAGGATATCCGTCGATAGATATATTTTCACTATGTTTGGTGGTGCTATCAGTTGGATGAATAGGCAATAAATAGTGATTTCTTTTCCACTATAAAAACATAATATATGGTAGCTAATCATTTTTACAAAGAATCCATTTGGCTTAAGAAATTATGTTTTGATGTGGGGATAAGTCTAAGATCTATTAAAATTCTATGTGATAGTCAAAGTGCCATATTTCCAACAAAGAAACCAACCTTGTATGTGAGGAAAAAGCATATTGATATCTAGTTACATTTTTTTCATGACATGGTAGAGGATGGAAGGGTTATGCGAGAGAAATTTGACACTTTGTAAATTGTTGTAAATGCATTGACGAAGTCGGTGAGCACCAAAAATTAAGTGGTTCTATGCATCTATGTGAATCTCAACCCCTACCAATTAATTTTAAAAAATGGTACTCCATTGGCTCTTGTAAGGTGTTTGAAAAGTGGATAATGTAATGAAACTTATCTTGACCTTTCTCTTAATGTTGAGCATATGAATACTGTAGTTTGTAGACAAGGAAACACAAAAAATTTGTTACTAGTATGAGTAGTTGGTGTTGTCATTGACGTCAACAGGCTTATGTTTTTGTTGTCATTGATTTCAACCAATTCACATTGTTTGTGAGTTGGAGTTCTATTGATGATTATGCTTTGATCAGTAAGTGTTACTGGTGTCAACCTCTAGTGTTTATTTGATAAGCTTTTGTTGAGTTGGTTGGTTGTATTTATGTATTGTAGTAGGTTTGGTGGTGTTGAGGAAGTGTTGAAGATGTTGAGAATGTGTTTTTGGTGTTTGGTTTCCAAGAAATTTTGAATAAAAGAAGAAACAATGTGGTTGAGAGGTGTTTTGGCATACAAAGTGATGTTCTGGTTTTGCTCCGCATTTCTTTTGTTTTGAATATCTAATTGTGTGGTTTAGATATGTTGATTAAAGATATTCATAATTTTTATATCTAGAGTTTCTTGGTCTAGATCCCTGGGCAGAGAAAGTTGTGTTCACCAATGTGTGAATTGTGCATTACACTGGTGTTTGGGAGAAATGGTTTTGCTTTGCATTTCTCCATAGTTTGTGTTTTGGTCTTGTGGTTCTGTAAATCTGTTGATAATGTTCATATCTACCTTGGTTGAACTTTTTTTTGGTTTGATGCTCCACGAGTTAGTTTCTTGAGTTATAGTATGTAAAATTTTACTGGGTGTATAGGATGATTTTTTTCAAGTGAAAGTTGATATGAAGGAATTTGTTAGATTTTAGGGTGTTTTTCGAATATTCTAGATTGTGGTCAAGTGATGTTTATTGTCTGTGAGTTGTCTCAAGATTAAAGGAAGTGTGTACTTAATTGTTGAATGGTGTTTACATGGGTTTGATGGACCTTGGGTGTTTACATTAATTGTAGATTTTCTTTGATGTTTGTGAATGCATGGCGTGGCATGTATGAGTGGATTCAGGTATGAGTTAAGGTCTGATATGGTTTGTCTTCATTCCTTTCCACTATGAGAATGTTTTGGTGCCAAACTAATTTGAGTTTACATGGTTGATATGCATAGCCAACCTTGTCAATTTTTTTCAAGGTTGAAGATGAAATAAATAAGTGTTGTGTTGATGGAGGATTTGTGTGTAGTGTGTGTGATGTGAATTGCAGAGTTGTGAAGTGCAGTGTGATCTTTGATGAGTTAGACTTTTGGAAGCATCGAGGAGAAGGTTTCTAAAATCCTTAGAAAGGCTGCAAATGTGTTGGTGATGTTGTGGTGGACCTTTTTTTTTCAATGAGATGTATTTCTCACTCTACCATTCTTCTTTCCTCTTTTATGTAATTTGGTAGTGAGCCCTTCTTTCTTTTGGGTAGTGAGACCTCCAGAAGTGAGCCTATTATATTAGGTGTTGCAATCACTTTATATTGTGAGATAATCCTTACCATGGTTTTTCCCTTCTTGGTTTTTCCACATAAATATGGTGTTCTATTGTGCATGGTGTTAATGTGTTTCATTTTATGTTACTTTCTTTCATGCTAATTTATTTTAACAGATTAAGGATTAACAAAGTTGATGTGAATCTAAATGTTTATGAGGGTTTTGATGTTTTAATGTATAAATGATGTTGGATTTGTTGTACCTTTGATCTCTTCTGGGGATAAAGTGGATTATTTGACTTTTGGCCTAAAGCAATGTCTTTTGGCTTTGCATGCCACAATGAAGCTTTCACATCAACCTTGATGACATCTTCTACTCTTACGTGTTGATTTAATTTTCATTTACCTAGCTTTTCTGTCCTATCAGAAATCTTTAATCCCTTCGAGAGGCTCAACAGACCATCCTTATCTTTATATTTAATGCCAACATTTTTTTCTTGTTCCACATCTTGAAGTGCTGAGAAGTGATTTTGAGTTATTGGATTGAAGGGAGCACCAGACTTTTTATTGGTATTCTGTGGGAGATTTTGAGGGCCTGCTCACTGATCTATAGAGTTAAACCCTTGATTTTGCTTATCCCCATTAGGGTTTCTTTTATTGTGGTTCTTCTCTCCTCTGTCATTTTTATTATAGTTCTTCTCTCCTCTATCGTCCTCCCACAGATCAAACGGTTACTGTTTACCTCGTAATAGGTGCATGTGAGGCCTTTTGGGGGCCCATACTCTCTGATCTTTATAATATGCATTTTTTCGGTGTTCACGACAATGCTCTTGGCTGTCTTTTTCTGGTCCCCGATACCTATTTTGACTTGAATCATGAATAGGTCTATTTTCAACAGTCTGACATCTTTCATTGATACCCTTTTGGTTGATATTCTTTTATTTATGTTCTGCATGATGATTGTCTTGTATGAAAGGTCTATTATCATTATATTGTCTGCAATTCTCAGATCCATCATATTGTCTGCAATGCTCAGATCTATCATATTGTTTGCAATGCTCAACTCTATCATATTGTCTACAATGCTCAGATCTATCATATTGTCTACCATACCCAGATCTATCATATTTCCTAAAAAAATTGTCAACCAATCTTCCATGCCTGTGAGTTTCTTTCCCATTAGGGCGTGCTGATTTTGTAGACACCATATTTTTTTTTCGATTCAATAACCTAATTTTATGACTTCATCATGAGTGTTGGTTGCATATTCTATATTTTTATTTATTTTAGCATGTATGACCATGATTTTTTAGTCAGAAGATATCCTAAAACATATTGACTAAAAGGAACATTTTCCCCATCTCTATGTAATCATTCCATAAGCTAGTGACTCTAATAAGGAATGGGGGAGATTTAGTAGGGAAAAACCCTTAGGCTAAATAACATGACATGTGATCTTGAGGAGATTGAGATTAACTATCCTAATATGGGTTTCCCTCATGTTATCTCAATTAACATCTAGGAAGAGTATGTATATCTTGATGATCCTCCAATATCTAAGGATGTCTTCATGGACCAAAACATACCCATGGAGCAACATGCGTATTAGAGATATCCAAATATAACTCCTTTGGATATAATCAAGGAATGCATTTTCATCATAAAGAGCAACAAATTCCTTCAAGGAATCATGTTGCATAATTGAGTTAATGGTAGCATCAAGTTGTAGAGGCACATGTTTGGAAGTATCTAGAGGGGTTTTCAATGTTTCTTCATCAATTTTCTTTTCTATGGATATTTCTTTTTCTTCTTTGTGATGTATATTATTCTTTCTCCTCTTCAAACCATACGATTTCATATCTTCTTCATCAAATTCCTCATCATCGACTATATTTACTAAAGTAATATTTTCTCTTGATGCTTTTTGTTTAGGTCTTGGATTATTTCTTTCTGCAGTTTTAGTTTATACTAGAACATTAAAGTAGTAGCCCTTTTTCTTATAGAAGGAGTTTGAGTATGTCCAGAAGCAGTGGTAGTGGTAGAAGAAAATCTACTTGTCCTTTTAGATGTTGGCATGGAAATGGTGGCATGGGATGCTTCTACAGAACCTTCAGGAGTCCTAAATTTCTTTTTCAGCTTAGACAACATCTTTCCTACATTCTTCTTTTCCTTTTCTTCTTCCCTAGATCCTTAATATGTTTGTTGGTTATTTCATCATATGTACCAAACCTTTCAACTGAAGGATCCCTAGGTTTATTGAGAAAAAATTTAGCATAGGAAATTCAATTTTCTCCTAGAATTTCATAGGGCAACAAATTAATCCATGAAGTCCTTGGTTCAACTGCTTCCATGAAACAATTATCTTTTTTGACCATAAAAGTGATTTCATTTTTGTAGTTCTCCATAACATGTGAAGGAATTCTATCTCTCTTTGTATTTCACTCTAGAAGTTTGTAAAGAAACCCCAAAATGTCTTAGTGCATTTAGTGTTGTTCGAAAAACTATGCATATGATCCTTTATTTGGTGTGCAATAGGAATATTGTTTTTGTAGACCACATTCTTAAAACTAGGTATTTCTTTCATGAAATAGAAAATAAGACAAATGATCAAGGTAATATATCAGAAGTTGCAGCGAGTTTCCTTTGTTTTGTGCATATTTTCTAACATTTTTTGTTACAAGAGTTCACGACGATCATAATCTTTTCCTTCCTTTACCATCTAAATAGAAATATAGATGGTAGTGGTTGTAGCTAATCATTCTATGTTTGAGACACTAGTATAATTTGGCAAATAAATGACTAGGTGACTAAAAATTTTAGTTAAAACAACTAAAAATGACTAAATTCTACTAATTGTTTGCAACTCAACTATGAGTAAATAAATGACTAATTTGGTCGTTGACTAAAAATTATTTAGTCACACAAATAAAAATGACTAAATAGTTAGTCATTTATTTAGTCACAATCCATTTGAATAAATCATTTAAGGAATCAAGAATATAGCTTGCCAAAATACTCTAGAACTTTAATAAACATACTCTAAAACTTTTTTCAAAATCTTATTTTTAGGCGTAGCCCGCTAAAATGGAGTTTTCATTTTAATAAACATATTATAAAACCTTCTTCGAAACCTTATTTTCAGGTGTAGCCTACCAAGTTTCACTAAAGAATGACAAAGAATGGTAAGGATATGTGTGTGATAGGAGGCATAGGATTCATTGTTGCTTATCTCATTCTTGCTCTGCTCAACAAGGGTTACATTGTTCACGCTACTGTTTGTAATATGGGTATTTAATTGACATATATTTGCATAATCTCAAATTCCTGTAGGTTCTTTTGAAGTATCAATGTATCCTATATAGGGTTTAGAATGATTTCTTTTAATTTTAAAAAATAAATCAAATGCTTTGAAGTATCAATTTATCCTATATAGGGTTTAGAATGATTTATTTTAATTTTAAAAAAATAAAAATGATGTGTTTTCCTGTGATTAGATAATGTGGAGATCTCCTAAATATTGCCTAGCACACAATCCTCTTTGGCACTATATTCATTACTCTAGTTGCTAGGGTTTTTCATGTCACATCTTTAATATCTTCATGAAAATGGCTTTTAAATAGATCTCAATCTTTTCTTTATTCCTTATCATGACAACCCTTGAGTTCCATAATCCACCTTCAATCTCTTCTAAGAACGTTGTCTTATGCTAGACTACATAGTATGCATATAAAGCAAGTCCTTCATACATGTCATTGTTCCAATCCACCACTCACTGCCTTGCTTAAAATGTTGCCTCCATAAGCACAATACCATGTTTTAAAATCATGGTTTCCAGTGATTGAACATTAAGGTCACTACTTTCATCAAGATACAATGATATTTTTGTCTTTAAACTCAAGGAATTATGCAAGATAACATTGTGAATTGTTTATTGTGTACAATTTGATTTTCTTGTACATTTATTGCTTTTCTAACTACCCTTAAGACTAGATATTGCACCCTCAACTACAATCTCAAATAGATCACTCACTGTCACTTGAAGATTCCTTTCATGAGCATCCTTCTATAAAATCAAACTATGCCCTATAGACTACTTACTTACTTACTATAGGGGACTCATTGTTTCATGGTATTGTGGGTCTTAAGATCCTTCAACCTTATTGTCAATACTTCATAGTCCACAAGGTATTATTCAATATTCTCCCATCTTTGATGAGTCTCAGAATACTACTAAAATATCCACTTTACTATGCAAGGTTTGAGCTTTATTATCTTGTCACTACTCAACCTCTTTTTTATTGTCACACCTCAAGTGATTGTCATTCTTCTTACCATAGATTGCATTTACAAATTTCACTAAGCTACATAGTGTGCTTGTTATTGGGTACAATATTTAGATTGCAAGATTTTGTTATTGGCTACAATGTCTCAATCTTAAGGCTTTTGCAACCTCACTAATCCCCTAGAGTTATGGTTTATGTTTCTACGGAGGACTAGGGTTTCTACCCTAGTCATTCTCTTACCAATGCTTTTGTTGGTATTAAAAAAACCTTAAATATTGGGTCAAAAAATTAGTTTTCTTGACAGGATTGTGGTATGATCTTGGATTGTATCCTAGAGTGTGTGGGAAGCTTGTGTTTCATCATTAAGGTATGTAAACTTGGTCAGGGAAATGTATCCTATATAGCATGGGTCTTGCTTTAATACTTTCCATAATGGTTATTAGCAGATCACATTATTATAGTTAGTGGTAACCCAATATTGCATTCAAGTATGTAACAAACTTGGTTTGTAGTTTAAGTTGCACACTTTTAAGTAACATTCATAAGGTTTAGAAAATCTTGATCACTCTCTAGAATAGCCCATTAAACATGGGTTATGCTTGAATTCACTACATAATTTATATAACACAACCACTCTTCATATCAACCAGAGTTATAGGCTCTTTATTGCAGCAAGAGGTAATCGCTTTTAGCTAACTCCTGCTAACATACTTTTGGAATAAATGTTTGACTACATTAATTCGAGTGTGAAGAATTTTGTTTTTTGCTTATAATACATTCATTGAGAGCTATAGTAGAAATATTCTTATGCTGAAACCCATCCTATAAACTTGTTTTAAGCTACATTTAGGAGGCTTCATGGATTTTTTGTGATTTATACAACTTTTTTTATATAGTAAATGACATCGGATTCTTTTTGAAACTAAAATGATTTATTAATTATGGTTTTATGATGATTAAATGTTTTATTTAGGAGGGGTTAATATGTGGCATTATTATGTGTAAGAAGAATAGATTGTGATGCAACATTCAGGTATGGACCTTGAATTTCTATCAGTGACATAACCAAGTTGGAGAGTACTCTCAGTTGGCCTAAAACACTTCCGAGTGTTTTTGCTTGGAAGAAGAACTTGAGTATAGAAATTTTTTAATATCCGACAGAGGAAATTCCTTTATTCTAAAGATAAAATCATAAATATGCTGGTCCAATTTCACATCCAATCTGAGATCTTTAATATTCGATAGAGAAAGTTCATATATTCTAAAGATAAAATCATAAATCTGTTGGCCCACTATCAGATCCAATTTAAGGTCATGAAGCTCTGACAAAGGAAGTTCCTACATTCTAAAGATTAAATCATAAATTTTATTGGTCCACTTTGAGATCCAATTTGAGGTCGTGAAGCTCCAACAGAGAAAGTTCCTACATTCTAAAGATAAAATCATAAATCTTCTTGGTCCAATTATAAGGATTTGTCTTTTTAATTATTATTTTTAACATTTAGCTTGATACAAATTGTTACTTTAGAATTATGGTATTTCTTTTCTTCTAATGTTTTCAACCCTCATTTCAAGGAAGAGCTCTGAAGATGGTTCCTTTAGATGGAGACTACACTTTTCCGCTATAGGTTCCATCTAGAAACACTTGAAGCTCAAGTACTGTCGTACTTAGGTACACCAAAGTTTGAGGTGAATTGCACTTAGTATTTTATGTTGATATGGATATGTTCTAGCCTGTAGTTAATTATTGTAGCATAACAAATAGGCTAAATAGTTTTTCATGTACCATTGTTTGAAATTTTATATTGCTATACCTTATTCTAGGAGCAATCATAGAGGGAGTCTATACATAAGACACCATTGTTTCAAATTCAAAATTGATGGTTCTTTCATAATTGTTTGCTTCATTTATTTGATCTAATACAACCTATTGTATAGAAGATTCTCTCAAAATCACAGTAAAAACCTTTATTTTGGGATGAATATTTAGAATCTTTCCCATCATAACAATGAACAAAAGCATCAGTCATTAACCTGAAATTTGTGAGAGTTTCATCAAATTCTACTTTTCCACTCTCTTTTCCATTTTGAATTTTATCCTCAATTTCATCCATGAAGAACTTCCTCAGCCTGTAGATCCTGATATTAGCCATAACTTTACCAGGTGTCGAGGATAGCTTCAAGTTTTTACCCAAGCAACAATTGACCAAATTCAGCCTTACCACAATCAGGCCGAATTTTGTCAATTGTTGTTTAGGTAAAAACTCGAAGCTATCCTCGACACTTGGTAAAGTTATGGCTAATAGTAGGATCTACAGGCCGAGGAAGTTCTTCATGGATAAAATTGGGAATAAAATTCAGAATGGAAAAGAGAGTGGAAAAGTAGAATTTGATGAAACTTTTTCAAAGTTCAAGTTAATGACTGATGCTTTTGTTCATTGTTATGATGTGAAAGATTCTAAACAATCATCCCAGAATAAAGGATTTTACTGTGATTTTGAGAGAATCTTCTATATAGCAGGTTGTCTTAGATCAAATAAATGAAGTAAACAATTGTGAAAGAGCCAACAATTTTGAATTTGAAACAATGGTGTCTTATGTATAGACTCCCCTATGATTTTCTCCTAGAATAACGTATAGCAATTTAAAATTTCAAACAATGGTACATGAACAACTATTTAGCCTATCTATTATGCTACAACAATTAACTACAAGAAAAAGAACAATGATCAAAATAACAGTGAAGTTCATTGCATAACTCATGGCCATTTTGCAGTTCTATGATCTAGTGCTATTTTACTTCTTACTCACTGTGTTCTCAATCACCATGTGTAAATGACTTAGAGGAAAAATCTTTGTCACCATTTGACAATAACATTCATTGTTTTTGTACTGTTTGTTATGATTTAATCACTTTTTTATAATTTTCTTCCTTTCTTAGTCCTATAGGACAGAGGACAATTCACAGTTTGCAACTCTCTAACAATGGTAAATAGATACAATAAAGATATTTAAAATTTTAGAAGTGGATTTTTTTTTGAATTGCTAAAGCCTATTTATTAGTTTAATAACTTAAAATTATTTAAGCTATTTGAATAGCTAAACTTAATATTATAAATCTTTAAAGTACAATAGAATAAGGTACTTAAAATTATTACAAAGAAGTTGAATGAAAATTAGTAAATTACTACAAATTTAGCTTTTCCTTTTGCATGTTTACAGGGTTATTTCTTCCAACATTTGTTAGGCCTATTTTGGATTCTATGGAAACAACAAAGGCAGTTCCACATCCAGGTCTAAATGAGGTGATGACCCATCATTCTATGATGAAGTTTGCAGGATACACCCAAGAATAGATCTAAAAATATCAGATTTTTAAACCTTCAGATCTTTGAGATCTGTGCAGATTTGATTTGATTTTTGTACAGTTGGATGGAGCTAAAAAACTATTGCCTGAAAAAGATGTAAATGAAAATGTTATTTGTTCAAAATAATCTAAGGGTGTTATTTTTCACTTGCACAATTTTTTTTGTCTACCTTAAGATAATCATTAAAATTATCATTTTTTTAATTATAACAATTCATTGAATAAATGTATTTTGTTAGATTGTATTGGATAGTTAATGATTTTTTAAAAAAATAAAAATTCAGCATACTATACTTTCCATGTACTTCTTTTCATCACTTGTAAATCTATTTTTTTTTAACTTTTTGTTACCTTTTGTGATCATAAAAAATAGAGATGATTTTAGTCTCTATGAAATATTTTCGTGCATGTTTGAGATCTCTACAAGGTGATGAAAAAGGCCCTAGGGTTTGGTAGGGTTTTGAGTATCCTTATTTTTTTGATGGTAATGTTGTCACTAAGTTCTCTCCTTGCCCAAACATAGTCACCTGAGAAACTGCCATGATGCTCTTGACTGTAAATTACTTTGTTCTCCCTACATTCTCACTATAGGTCTAATTCTTCAACTCTACCAACTACCCTTCCATATCAGTGTCTTTTGAAGCTCTTGCATATATTCTCTTGTGAATTTATTCTTATGATTCTGAAAGCTATCACTAGGTCTATTATGACTGTTAGGTCTTTGAGGGTATATGATTTTCTACTACGAACTCTTAGATTGTCATAATTTTGATGACAATTCTCCAAGGATGTTTGCTCACTGACTTAACTCTCTGTATATTCTCCATTATGCATTGAAAATTCATGGTTTCTAGTTAACTATTTATTGGTGTAACCATTTCCATGTTTCTTGGGACTGTCATTCCTATAGGATAGTTTCATAAGACTATTTCATCAAGGTGGTAGATGGTCATGACAAGTTTCATAAGACTATTGTGACAAGTTTCATAATACCACCATACTATAAGAGCCAAGAAGACACAGTGCAGTGTAGGGTAACATCCCGCATTATTGTGAAGGCTGAGCAATAAATGTGTGGTATGGAGGTAACTCAAATACTTCTCCCGCATCCCTGTAAGAGCCAAGAAGACACAATGCGGTGTAGCGGTAACATCCTGCATTACTGTGAAGGCCGAGCAATAACGGTGCGGTGTAGTGGTAACATCCCATATTATCGCGAAGGCCAAGCAATAACGGTGCAGTGTAGTGATAACATCCTGCATCACCACAAGGATTATGTAAAAATGGTGTGGTATCGCGGTTAAACTATAAAAATAAATATCACATTTCTTTGATACATTTTTTTGAAACATTTTGCTTGCCTTGTGTATATTGCTTCCACATTTTCATTTATGTCTAGCAAGACACTTGTAACTACAACATATGACAACAAAAATCCCTGTTGTTATGCTTTGATGGATGTCCCTTCATTATTATTGGATATCTGATATAGTGCACATTAATATAGTGTAAGCATATTTTTTAGATTGTTTCATTTAGCATCGCCAATATTCTCCACAAGAACATTTTCGCTATTTAAAATGATGGAAATGGTTCACATCTCTTAGAACAATTTCTCTTGCAACAATCTTGGAGATGAATTTAGATGCAGTGTGAAAATTAGAACATACTTGAAGGTTCTTAAGAACTCTAATAGTTGTACCAAGGGCCATGTTAACAAACCAAATGCAATTGCTAACTTTTCACTATGATGGCAGATAAATGATTTTTTTTTCTTCTATTCCACAACATTGAGTAAAAGTCTTGAATCTGGAAATACCTTGTTGCCTTCATTTTCCAAGCCAATTTCTCCAATTTTGCATAGATCTCCCATGTTTGTGGATGTGATATGTCTCCTCTACACAAAAAGCATGTACCCATTTATGCCTTTCAATACAACTTCATGCAGGTATCTTTTTAATTCCTCTATCTTTCATCAATCTCCTTAGTATTTGAACCTCACCACACCTACCTGCTTCTACACAGATGTTTCAGAGAAGAACATAAGTTGCAACATTATTAGGATCCAACTAAAAAAGAAGTCTTGCTAGAATACTCAACCTATATTCATATATGATCCACAGGAACCAGAGGTTTGATGTAGGAGCATCCTTGGTTCTTGGCAATCTTGCATGAACCAAAAAATATATTTTCATTCAATTTTTGTTCTTGTTCAATTCTTTTCCAGTTCAAGTTGGTAGATCCGGTGTTTCTTCATGTTTGCTCACCAGATCTTCTGTATCTATGGTTTCATCATGGACATGTTCATATGCCTTGTTCCAAATTTTCAGTCCAATTAGATATTTTTTCGGCAAGTTATCGCTTATGGATGAAGTGACAGTTTTTGGAATTGGCCCCGAAATAATTTCAAACCCTAACAGCTAGTTGGATCGATCATGGATCTCTCCCGTAACTTGTGGATCCTCACAGTGTGTTTAGATTTGTTCCTCGGAGTGTCCCCAACCTTAATTTTAGGTCCACACTTCATCATATGCTTCTACCATGGAAGAATTTTGGATTTGAGGCCGACTTGTTCTTGCACACATTACGTTTCCTTCATTGGGGATTGTAATGATCTTTGGCCAACACGGATGTTTCTAGACCCGTAGATATGATATAAAGCTTGTAATAGATCTTTAGGATATTAATCAATCATGATCAAGTAGATTAAGAGATCATAGAGTTCGATCTGTAATATTTTTGCTCGCATGCATGGGCATTGTATTTTGAGCATGTTGTAAGTAGGCCTATGAGCCAGATCTATAAGGCCGGATGTGACCGACTGTATGTAATTTAATTTTTCGATAATAAGAATGTTAGCATCTATATTTTCCTCCATATTCTATGTTGCTTTGGTTGTGTGACTCTCACTACACGGTCTGGATTGTTCTCTTTGAGGACCCTCCTACCGTGACTGCATAAGATGGTATCAGAGAAGGTTGCGAATCTAGAGTGGGTTGCGATCCTTGTGGCTTTTCTTGGGTGAAAATATCACCGATTTGAGGCAGGTTGTAAGTGTGTTCAATAGATCAAAAAGAAAGAGGCAATTGAAACATTGTATTTAGATCAAAGAGTTGAGGAAGTTGCACTTGAGCAAAGGAAGAGATGTCGCCAAGAAGGATAAACCCTAGAAGAATGGAGAAAATGATGGAGTACTTTTAAAATGAGATGAGGAATGAGATCTAGAACATCTTGGGTGGTTTGAGGAGAAACCCTGAACAAGAGGATGAATATAAAGAGGCTGGAGAAGAACTTGAGGTTGAGGAGGCTGAAGGACCAATAGATGAGGGGAGAAGAGAGATTGTTGAGAGCCATAGCACAAGCTAGTGAAAATCATAGAGTTGAGGTTTATAACTTCTCTGGTACATTGAATCCATAAGAATTGATAGATTGGATAGGAGAGTTGGAAGACTATTTTGATCTTGAGGATATTAGAGACCCCTTGAGGGTTAGGTTGGCAAAAACTAAATTGAAAGGGCATGTTGCCTTATGGTGGAAAGAGTTGCAGAAGGACAAAGTAGAGAATGGTGAAACAAAAATCACTTGGTGGAGGCTGATGGTTGCAAGGATGAAGGCTAAGTTCATTCTGGGAGACTATGAGTTGGAATTGTTCAAGAAGTTGTAGAACCTTAAGCAGAAGGAACTAAGCGTGAAAGAGTATACCGAAGAATTTTACAAGATGACAATCAGATCTAGGCACCAAGAGATTACTAGGGAGAAAGTGGCTAGGTATATAAATGGCCTTAGATTTAAAATTCAGGATGAAATGAGTATGTTGAGGATTTCCACAGTTGAGGATGCCTTCCAATATGCTCTTAAGGCAGAGGATAGAGTGACAAAAAGACAAAAGAATAAACCTAGAGGGAAAGATAAGCAGATGAGCAATAGCAGGGAGAAGCAGACAAGCGAAGAAGAATCAAGACCTAAGTGGAATAAAGAATTAGATCATAAGACACAAAGGAGAGGAAATGGCAGCAAATAATTTTTGGGTAAATGTTTCAAGTGTGGAGAAACTGGGCATCTTTTGAGTGTCCTGGTGGATCAATTAAAGGAACTAGTAAAAATAATTTCATGATACAAGAAGAGCAGGTAGTTGAGATAGAACCAAAGTAGGGAGAATATCTTATGCTTAGGAGAGTCTTGATGAGACAGAGCAGGGAAGAGATTGGAACTTCACAGAGGAAGAGTTTTTTCTGAACTATGTGCAAATTAGGAGGTAAGTGTTGTAAGGTTATTATGGATAGTGGAAGTACTGATAACTTGGTATTTGAGGAGATGGTAGAGAAAATTTGTTTGAAGAGGGTTCCACATCCTTGTCCTTATAGGATAATTTGGTTACAAGATGATCATATAGTGGAATTGAAAGAGCAGTGCTTGGTGAACTTTAACATTGGCCCTTTCAGGGATGAAGTTTTATGTGATATTTTTTCTATGAGTGCTTGTCATGTTCTGCTGGGTAGACCTTGGAAGTTTGACAGAGGAGCTATATATGATTGTAGAAGGAATTCGATTATTATAGAGAAGGATGGGCAGAAGTTTACTTTGGCTTCCTTGAAGAATAAGGATGAAGTGAGGAATTTGAGTCTTATGAAGAGTTGTACTGCTGAAAAGAAAGATGTAAAGGTTGTAATGGAGGATGGAATGGATTTGAAAGGGGATCTCATGGTTAAGACTAAAAGCAAGATGGTACCAGAAGGATATAGGGGTAGAGTTGAGTAGCAGAAGACTTTGGTTGTAGGCCAAATGGAGTCTTGTCTTGTAGAAGAAATAGATCAAATGTGTAGAAGAAAGTGGGTGGTGGTAATTGTTCTTTTCTACCTTGTGCAGATATGAGGTAAGGAAAATAAAGTGAAGAGAAGAAGAAATTGAAGGATCAGATAGAAGAAAGAAAAGAGGTTAGGAAGAAGAAAGGTACAAATAGAGAAGACATTTGGATTAGAAATGAGCATGGGGTCTATATCCCAGGCCTTGTCAGATGTTCATGAGTTCCTCTCATGGAACATCTTTTCTCACTAGGGGTGTTTGATGCAGGAGCATCCTTGGTTCTTAGTTCAAGTTGGTAGATCGTTTCTTCATGTTTGCTCACCAGATCTCGTGTATCTATGGTTTCATCGTGGACATGTTCATGTGCCTTGTTCCAAGATTTCAACCCGATTGGATCTTTTTCTGGCAAGTTATTGCTTATGGATTAAGTGACAGTTTTTGGAAGTAGCCCCAAAATAATTTAAAACCCTAACGGCTAGTTGGATCGATCACAGACCTCTTTCGTAACTCTCAGATCCTCACAGTGTGTTTAGATTTGTTCCTTGGAGTATCCCAAACCTTAAGTTTAGGTCCACACTTCATCATGCACTTCTACCATGGAATAATTTTGGATTTGAGGCCGACCTGTTCTTGCACATGTTACGTTTCCTTCATCGGAGATTGCAATGATCTTTGGCTGACGTGGATGTTTCTAGACCTGCGGATATGATATAAATCTTGTAATAGATCTTTAGGATAGTAATCAATCATGATCAAGTAGATTAAGAGATCATAGAGTTCAATCTGTAAGATTTTTTCTCGCATGTATGAGCACTGTATTTTGAGCATGTTGTAAGTAGGTCTGTGAGCTGAATCTGTAAGGCCAAATGTGGCCGACTGTATGTAATTGAATTTTCAGATAATAATAATGTTAGAATATGTATTTTCCTCCATATTCTATGTTTCTACGGCTATGTGACTCTTGTTGCACGGTCTAGATTGTTCTCTTTGAGGACCCTCCTACCGTGATTGCATAAAGGTTTAACTGGCATCTTAGTAATAATGTTTAGGGTGTCCTCAAGATAGCTAGCATGGGCACAAAGTTCAACCATGCACACCTAATGATCAGCTATATATGTAATGCAATAAGGGTTATTGACATCATGTGAAGTATGTGCAACCCTCATCCACTAAACCTGCATGACTGCATGCATCTAGAACACAAGCAAAGCTTACAATGTCAATGTTCTAGATTGCTTCATTAATTGAAATATTTTGAGAGCTTCCTCACAAAATCCATTTTGTACACATTCTACAATCATATAATTTCATTCCATCAGATGACATCTCTTTGAGGAATTCTATCAACAATTCATTTTGTACTACATTTTGGTGTCAAATCTTTGGTAATTATGGTTAGTTTCATTACATTCAAAATATGAATTATGGGAAATTATATACAGTAAATAGATTGATGGTTGTTTGGATAGTAAAATTATCTCTCTTAGAAATTAACTGAAATATCTAGAAGGATTATTTTAATTAAAGAGGATTTTGTGGTTATTTTTGTAATAATGATTAACAATGATTTTACAATGCAGCTAGCTTGCTATTTTCATTCAAGATACAAGTCATCAAATTCAAGCACATACCAAGAAGATGAGTCATCAAAGTCAAGAACATACCAAGAAGATGGTACTCTACTTCAAACCCTCAACCTCACTTAGTTTAGTCTACTTACATGGGGATATTAAGGAAGTTGGTAAAAAATTAATATATATAATTTTTCATTTGTGAAGGAGAATCCTATGAGATTCAATATGGCAATGGATCAATATTTGGTTTCTTAAGTAAAGATGATGTCACAGTTGGGAAACTTGTTGTAAGACATCAAGTTAGTAATTTTT
Source organism: Sequoiadendron giganteum (assembly GCA_007115665.2). Classification (NCBI taxonomy): domain Eukaryota; kingdom Viridiplantae; phylum Streptophyta; class Pinopsida; order Cupressales; family Cupressaceae; genus Sequoiadendron; species Sequoiadendron giganteum. The sequence goes on from CM021107.1 coordinate 343,639,672, forward strand.
GGATGTAAAGGCTTCCCAGTTGGATATCAAAGATCTTTTCTCATAAACTTAATTTGGAATTTATGTATAAATGGATTCTTCCATGGTGCAGGTCTTTCCTTAGACAACACATGAACCAAGGTTGACATTTTTGTTGTCCAATTAAGTCTGATGGAATTCTTGGGCTTGGTTTCCAAGAAATTTTTGTTGATAATGTTGTTCCAGTCTGGTTCATGTTGATAGCCTTCATTCTATAATGTCAAATTCATTCTATAATCTGAGCATATCACCTTTCTTAAACTTTGAATAAATTTCTGAAATCAAGGGTTCAATATGCATATTTTAGGCCTATGTTGAACACTCTATTTAAGGCATTTGTTGACAAGGCTAATTTTTTTTAATTGATTTATCTTTCTATTGTGTTTGGATTTTCTTTTGTAAACTTGCAATATACAATGCACTTTTATTCTTTCTGAATTGAGACTAATATTAAATTTGTTGGTTGTATAGAGGTAGAGCTTCATTCATGGCAGAAAAGGCAGCACCCTGTTGAGCATATCAGATGACACATTGCATATAAAGGAGGAAATATTCTAGTTGGGTTATTGTTGACCGTGTTGAAGGAGAGAGCTTCATATATGGGACACGATCAACACTATCCTTGGATTCTACACGTTACAACTTGCTCCAGGAAGATTTCCCACATTGTAGAAGTTTTAAGAGATGAAAGGGGCATGTGCTCGCATTGAAGGGCTTGAAGCATGTGTTTCCACCATTGCAGAAGTCTTTTGGAGAAGTTTCTTTCTTGCAGTCATTTATCTGTAATATTGTAACTCATATTTTCAGTTTTATGATTGAAAATAACAATTGTAATACTCTATTTGTAAGTTGTAACAAGAACACCTTTCTTTTATTAATAAAGTTCACCAATTTTTCCTTCTCAATGGTTGTCTTATTGTGTACTTGATGTGTCTTTCTGTGTTTTATGCTTAAATCCTCAAATATCAATCAATTAAAATGACTAAATATACTACTAATTGACATCAATTAATAATTAAATTGACTAAATATACTACCAATTGATAGAAATCAGTGAATAGTGAATAAATATGACTAGATATATGACAAGTGAAATTAGTGAATAAAAATGATTAAATATACTACCAAATTACAACAATCAATGACTAAATCAACAACGAATAAGTGACCATATTACAACAATCAATGACTAAATCAACAACTAAATAAGTGACTAGTTAAATATATCAATGAATAAAAAATGACTAAATAAGTGACTAGATTACAACAATCAATGACTAAATCAACGCCTAAATATATCAGTGGAAAGAAAGTGACTAAATAAGTGACCAGATCGCAACAATGAATGACTAAATCAATGAATAAATATACTATAAAATCGATCAATCAAAACAACCAATAAATGACTAAAAATGGTTTATTCATTAATTTGGTCATGTTATATATGACTGGCAATAAAATACTAGTGGTCACGTGACCAATTGTAGTCAGTTATAAACAGATTTTAGTAGTTTTTTTAGTAGTTTATTGTTGTTTATGTACTAGTGAGAAATATATTTTATATGCAATTCCCATTGTTGCATAACGGACATCTGGGTCAACTATGCCACTCATAGTGAGAACCCTTTATTAAATTTAGCTCTAACGAGTCTCATGACTTCTTCATTCTTGAAAAAATTCAATACAAGTACCGGTTCAATGGAGAATAATCCAATTACAGCCTTGATAGCTTCTTTTGTGATGAGATGAGGTTGATCAAGCCAAAAAAATCCTCTTGAATTAAACTTAGAGAAAATATGATCCAATCATCTCCATGTAGCCAAACTAGGGAAAATCCTTCCATACATCCAATCCTTTCAATTCTATATTCGTATATTTTGGTTTGAGCTAAAATTAATCACCCAAGATATTATTCAACCTGAACTATTTCATCTTTGGATGGTTGTATTCATTTAGCTATGAATGAATGTAGATTTGGATATCTTCAGAGTGGATCACACATATTGGAACATGGGAGAAATCACCTTTCTTGTTGGTCACAGTTGATATATATGGGTGTTTCTTGAATTTCGGCCTTGGTTTATCCACAACATAGATGACAATAGGAGTAGCAATGATAGATCTAACTAGATATATTTTCAATATTTTTGGTGGTGCTATAAGTTGGATGAGTAAGAAAAAAGTAGTGGTTGGGTAAAAGCACAAACCTATGTCGCACTTTATAAAGGAATTGACCAACAACAACAAAATTTTGAACTTCGACCACATAAAAGTGGTCTTTATGTTTTGAATTTTAAAATGATGTAAACTAATGAAATGCAAAAATTTTGATGAATTTCATTCCTGTAATTTTTTAGATTTTTTAAAATTTGTTTTCATTATTTTTTTATCAATTTAAGAACAAATTTTGTAATGCTGAAAATTTCAAAAAAAGGTGACTCCATGAGCCGTCAAGAAACAAATTGAAAAAAAATCATTTCTCCCTAATTTTTCTTCTCCAAATAGGCAACTTCAATATCTTGTGCATGGAAAAAAAAATGAATTTTTTAATATATTTTTTCTCGTAATAATGTTTTAAAGTCAAACTTTCTAGAATTTGACAGTTTTCACGGGACGTCAACTATTGTCTGTTTTTTTAATCATTTTCAAATAACAAATTATACCCTTTTGAAGAGGACTCTCTCCTCTTGTGCCCCATATATTTTTAAAAAAAAATTAATATGTTTACTATTTTTTTAAATTTCTAATCAACCTCCTTTTTAACTTTAACAACCTACTTGCATTATTTTTAAATAAATATATATATATATATATTAAAACTAATCAAAATATTTAAAAAATTACATATTCTAATTCACCACTCCGAGCTCTACAAAAAATTATTTTTCTTTTTGTTTTAAAACATCATTCTGATTGAATAAATACTTAGTTCAAGTTGAGTTGGCTGCCAACTAGGATGCCACATAGACAATTTCAACCGAAAAGGGTTTCTATAGAAAGGTTTTCAGCCAAAACCCTTTCTATAGAAACCCCACACATAAAATAATCCAATTTCAAAGTGGCAAAGGGAAAATTTTATTCTTTTGGATTCAGCCGAAACCCTATGTGCCACATATACACCACATGGTTTCGATCGAAATCTATTCGAATGAAACTTTTCCGGCCAAAAATATTTCGCTCAAAACTATTTATTTGGTCGAAAGTGTAACACAACTTTGTTCTTTCACCAAATTTATTTTTCCACTATAAAAGCATAATATATGGTAGCTACTCATGTTTAGAAAGAATCCATTTCTCTTAAAAATTTGTTATGATGTGGGGATAAGTCTAAGATCTATTACAAGTATATGTGATAGTCAAAGTGTCATATTTCCAACAAAGAAACCAACCTTTTTTTGTAAGGTGTGCACCCTTGGTCTCCTTGTCTTGTGCAACACAGTGCTTAGGTTTGTGACTATAAGAGAGGGGGACCAACCACATCAAGGCCCTAGGTCACAGAGAGCCGAGAACAACAGGCTGCCCTAACTTACCTCAGTTTAAGGGAATGTTAGGAGAGGCGAGTTGAGAATGATGAGGACTAAGAGGTCCTTCGATCACTCTATAGACCCGAGACTTGAAAGGATACTAGGCAAGTCAGTTTTTAGGATCAACTCTATGTCTTAGATAACTCTTTTTCGGAGGAAAAAAACATGGTTCTGGAATGACAGCACAAAGTGCTGGTTTCTCTCAGGTGAGATGGCATTCATACGGCTAGAGGACTAGGAAGACAAGGTCTAATTTCTGGAAAACTAACTAACGACGTAGCTAATGGTTTCTAAGAGAACAAAATAACACTATGAAGTATGAGACATATCAATGGATGTGATAAAGAAAATAGATTAAAGCAAGGGTGACAAGAATGATCTCACCTAATAGCTTGTTTTCTAGCTCGCTCCAAGATATCTCCACCTACACACAAAAGAGAGGGAAATTATTGGCGGCTTTTTAGGGGTCTGCCTCAGTCAGAACACCATTTTGGTGTTTCCACCTCCATGAATAGCCAAGTTTGCAATGGTATAAAAATAAAACGATAAAGAAGGAATGAAAGGAATAGAACACTAAAACACTACCAAACAGTAATGTGCTAACTCAACCAAGTAATAGAGAAGATGGAATATAAGCTTACCACCTCCACCAAGAGTGCTTAAGGCTAATGGCAGAAATAATGAGAGGAACTCAAGCCTTTGTTGCAATGTTGTGGCTCTACGATTTCTCTATTGAAATTATGGAGTGATGAGATTGTTGTTGTGGAGTGCAAAATGCTACTTGAATGCTTGAAGTGAATGCTTGAACCTGTGGATGAGTTTGTCTAAGCTTGAAAATGAATGAATGAATAGTGAATATGAAGAAGACAAATGAAGAAACGACCATATTTGGGTTGGTCAACCGAAGGGAGGCATTACAATTTGACTTCCAATGGGAAGTGTAATGCCTCTACAAACTCCAGCCGCAGGAATCTTCCAGGGACGTAAGCATGCCACGCGGACATCTATGCGTCGCACGGGAATCCATGATAGTAACTCCTCTATCGACACTCAAAAAATGTTCCAAGTGGATGGGAGGCAATAGGCTTAGGTGGAATTTAGCCTCCAAATTTGGTTTTCTAGAGTGAAGAGGGGTAAAAGGGGAATTTTCCTAAGGAGTGCAAATTCGATCCTATACATTTTTCCCCCACTTTAGCGAACACGAAAATTGATGAGTGCTTCGGTAAAGTATATCGAAGAAGTAGTAGGGTTAGAAATGTATACCTGAACTGTCGAGGAAGGAGATCATGATCTAGCGATCCTGAGAGTGCAGGGAAAAAAAAGGACTTCATAGCTCTGCAAAACTATGAAGCTAAAGAATGAAAGTGCCTTACGGTCGTGTTGACCTACAAGGAAGGTATCCTCCAAGAAATCTCACATGAAGGAAATAGAGAAGAGAAGATTCCATAGAGTTAGGAAGTGGCTTCACAAGCGCATGCAAAAAGTGTCATGTTTACCCACAGATAGAACATGTCAGGAAGCAGCCACGTAGGCAAGTAATCGGATAGTCACATAGACTATCACCAAATTGGAAGAATTTCAAAGGGGTCCCTCAAGAACCCTTTAAAAGGAAGAAGGGTCCACTCAAGGGACACACTATTTGAAAAGAAAGTCTAGTTTGGCTACCCCCAAGCTAGACATAAGGATGCGAGATAGGTGTAGTCGGGCTGCCCCCAAGCTAGACACAAAGTTGTGAAGCGGGTCTAGTCGAGCTACCCCCAAGCTAGACAACAAGATGTAAAGTAAGTCTAGTCGGGCTACCCTCGGATAGACACAAAGATAGGAAACCGGTCTAGTCAGGATGCGCTCGAGCTAGATGCCATAGAAATTTCTTGAGATAAAAACTTTTAAATGGGTCCCTTAGGGACCCGATGTAAAGAAAGAGGGTCCACTCAAGGGATGCATTGTTCGAAAGTTGGTGCCTTCTTTATTGAATCGATTCATCATCAAGGAATCCTTCTGAAATATGTTCACTTCATCAAGGAATTTGAAAGGAAGAATATTCCCCCATATGAGGGGAAGATCAAAGTTGTCCCACTTCGGAGGAAGGTTTCCAAGTCCTTTCTTTATGAACCCATGATGAAGGAAACATGTTCTTTTAGGGTTTCAAGTCGAGAATGCAATTCTTAAAAAGAAGTGTGTGAAGATTCTTGAGAAAAGATTCATTGGCAACAAATTGTTTTTCTAAATACCAAGTGATGTAGAAGTGGCATTGTCACACATGAGAGGGACAACTCAAGCAAAGAAGAGAGAAAGATAAATAGAAAGAAAAAGAAAAGAGAACATGAAGAAACGACAAAGGGGTTTCTGGTTTTTGGGGTCATATCTACCTTTTCTTATAGGTAACCATGGTGCGAGGTGAAAGATCATCATTCCCCAACCAAATCAGGAAGAATGCACAGAAGACAAAGTAAAAATTAAAAAATGGGTCAACATGGAAGGAGGCCTAAATGCTCCCAAAACTTTGCATCATCCCCAATTTGTCGAAAGTCAATCACAAACATGAAAGAATGATGATACAAATAGAGGAAGGTTTACAACACAAAAACCACGCCTGTATCCAAGCACCAACAGGGGTGATGAGGGTCATCCAGACACATATAGCATGATTAGGAGGGAAGCACATCACAACACACACACACACATCTAATCTAAAGATTAAGAGAGGTCTCCCCCTAGCACTGATCAACCAAGAGGTCATCAGCTTCCGACTCTAGATCATCATAGGGGGAAGGAGGATGAGCTTGTATTGGTGAAATGTTAAGGGGAGGAGCTTCCGACCCTCCTGCAACAAGGGATAAGGGAGAGGGACCTATGAGGTCTCTATCACTCAACTCTTGTGGGTCTAAGGTAAATGACCTTGTGAAGATCGCTAACAAGGTCAAAACTTCATCCACCAAGTTAAACATGCACTTAATGGGAGTGCCATGTTTCACCTCGATGGATGGAGAAGATTGCACTTGAGATTCATCACTAAGCTCATCGAGCGATTCGGGAGCGGTGACGAACTTAGGAGAAGTTGGGATTGGTTCCATTACTAGGACATAACAAGCCAGTGTGGGGCCACCTTTCAGAGAAGGTGGGATCCTCTTATGTCCTTCATTGTTGGAGGGACCACTCTCTACCTTCTTCTTCGTCGGAGGAGGCGAGCTCCTCACAGATGAAGAAACAAGGGTAGAGGGAGAGGAGAAAAGAACCGTAGTAGATAAAAATGAAGTGTTAATCATATCTATGGGCTTCAGGAAAGGTGGGACATCTAGAATGGATGTCAACAAGGATGGCTCCATCGAATGAGTGATGAACACCTGCACCTTTCCAGGTGCATGTGCAGTCGTAGCAAAAGTCAAGAGCGATGCAGAGTTGGTTTGAATAGAGGGGAGAGAGGAGGACATTTCATCTCCTCTTCCTTCCTCTATGAGGCAACCTTGTCATCTAGGAGAGCCTTTTGTTGGTGCTCGCACTCACGCACAAGGCATTTTTTGTGACTCTTTGAACTAGAGGTTGGACGTTGCAAAGGAATAGAAGGCTCTCTCTAAGCCATGGGAGTGTCCTCCATACTTGTTTCCAGTGGAGGGATAGGCTCTTGGATGGGAGTAGGAGGAACAAGTTTAGAAACAACAAGGGAATCGACTCTAGTGCCTTGGCAGTGAGCCTTTTCCCATTCGTTGCTTTAGGAGCAGGAATGGTAAGAGACCATGGGGAAAATTCTCTTCACAAGGCTTTCTTTCTACCATATAAATAGTACCAAGACTTGAGGGACTCATTAGGGAGATGTGATATCCTGATCTTGGGTCTATGCCAAGCAGGAACCATCAAACTCAATGGGTAAACACCAGGCTTACTCATCTAATAATCCTCCCAAGAGAGGGGAGTAGATGAGACAGCTCGAGAAGGAGCAAGCTTCTCCTTTCCCTTTCGGGAAGAGGATGTGGTTGGATGCTCTGCTACAGGAAGGTTCAACTTTGCTTATCCCTTGCCCCTAGTCTTATACTTTACATAGTTCTTATAAAGTAGGTCCGTTCTTGGAGGAAGTGGACCAATCGGGGTGGGCCAAAAGTGATCCAATGAATATCCCCCACAGGACACCACAAGCTGGTATCTAGTATCATGCACCATGTGAACAACACCCTCATGGGAAAAATTAAAACACATGAATTACAAAGGCGATCCCATTCCTGGAAGCTAGCCAAGGTATACCTAGTTTCACTCATAATAGGTCTGACTCGAGAATGACATCGAAAACAATATCTACGTTCCTAGGTCCAACCAGGACAGATAGTGTTATCGATCCATATGGTTCAAGAGTAAGGCCATCATGCATACGAATGATGGATTTTTTTTTTTCATATTCCTCCCTTTGTAGGGAGTTCAACAACAAAGTCTCCTCCTTGATGACATTCACTCTACTTGCGAGGCCAACTAAGACTCCTGTCACAATGTTTCCATTGAGGTGAGTGGGAATGTAAAGCAGAGAAGGTTTGTCATTTTTTGACACATCTTGAGAAGTTAATGTTATATCCGATGAACTGGTTGAAAGATGAGGAGAAGGAGTAATAGTAACCATGTTAACGTACGCTTTGGGGTGAGAAGCAAAATCAAAAGGATCAATAATCATGTTAGTAGAATGTGATGGAAATGGGTTCATGTATATCTCCAATTCACTATTATCTTTTGAAAATGATTTGTTCATATTTGGTTTACTTCCATCAAGATGAATAGTACCATCCTCAATGCGATCCTGTATCTCATGATGCAGGTGCATGCAACATTCGTTATCATTTCCATTAACTCGATGGTATTGACAATAGGTATTTTCTTCATACTAGCTAGGGTATGGTTCTTTAACTGGTTTAGGGCTTGGCAAGTTAATGATCTTATCCTTCAACAAATTTTTTAAGATGGAGGAATAAGATTCTAATAACTTTGTGAACTTTCGGTCATGTCTGAGGCCGTTGTTATCCACAACATCTACTACATTTGCAAAGAATTTTCCTTTTCTAGAGATTGATGCAATGGACTTCCCTTCAGGATGGGAGTGTGAGGGAGGTCCCCTGAACTGAACCATCATCTGTTGATACTCCCGTAGGGTTGCACACAAATGCGTGAAAGAAGGGTATTTCATAAGGGAAAAATTCTCTTTCCAAGGCCTTTGTAAGTTCCCTATGAGCACCTTCTGCACATCGGAGTTAGGTAATAGGTATGATATTTGCAAAAAGAGTGCTTGATTTCACGTTATAAAGTTGATAATCTTCTCATTATCCCCTTATTTACATCAAACAAGGTCAGAGAAGGTCATATTAGGTCTGATGTTGTCTTGGAACTGTCATAGAAACTGGTTCACAAGTTCATCAAACGTAAAGATGGAATTGTCAGGCAAGTAACAGTACCACTCGAGTGTTATGTCCTTGAGAGATCTAGGGAATAATTTTTCCATCAACGCATCATGATGGAAGAAGTCTATGCATAAGGCATTTAAGGTGGACACATGCATTTGCAGGTCCTCTTTGCTGCCATATTTTATGAATTTAGGAATCTCCATCCCTTACGGGAAAGGAGTGTTTAAAATTGCTACCGAAAAATGGGCTATTTTGGAAGAAGGGCTAGAAGATAGGCTAGGCAGAGGCTTGGGAAAGGTTCACCAACTAGTTTTGCATCTTACCCATATTTTGAAGAAGAGTGTTCAAAATCGGGTCATTAGAAGATATAGACCAGTGGAACCACCACCAGAGCCACCGCTAGGAGCACCACCGTGACTACCATTGGAGTCGCCATTGATTCTACCACCACTAGTGTGACCTCTTCTGGAGCCACCACCACATCCAAAGCCACTACCATGACCTCCACTGGAACCACTTCCACCACTACCACCTCTGCCATCAAAGCTACCACCACCAAATCCTCCACCAATCATCTCGCTAACTCCTCCACCATTGGAGGCAATAGGAGGGGTGAAGTGAAAACCCAAAGGGTTTTTGTTTGCCTTGATAGTTTCAGAAATTTCAGATGCAGTGGGGATAGTGATCGAAGGGACCATGTTGGCCATGTACATAGATGTGGGAGGCATGGACACTCCTAACTGTCTGTCATGTTCCTTGAAGGGGCCACCTCACATCATGCTACCATGGTTCGAGGGGGTGCACGCTTCAGTTAGACTAGTGAGACTAGATAATATTTCTACACCTATTCAGTATTTTCCTACCATATACCTTATTTCCCTGATAACCTTAGCAGCCCTAGCCAGCTTTGGGTCTTTTCCAGGTGATTTTCCAAACCACTTAACCCTTTTCTTAGACTAGCGACATATTTAGAAGGGATGTGGACAACTTCACGCTCATCTATGGATGATGATGTAGGCAATGTAGGAGGATTAGGGGCATGACCAGTTTCATCAAAGAACCTGGACTTGCCCCGTGACACTTGTTCTTACGTATAAAGGCCAACCCCAGAACCGGAGAAAATACTAGTAGAGAAACTAGAAGAGACCTTCATCTTCTCCATCAAAAGGTGCCATAGACTTCTCCTAACAATATAGCCAGAGGTTGTGGATTGGGTTGTGATGCTCATAAACCTTTACAACATGTAGGAGTACAATGATCAAACGGTACAAGAGGAAAAGCTCAAAACACCAACAAATCAGTAGACATTGGTTCACGCCAGGTTCACCAAAAATGTAAGAGAGGAGGACCAACCACATCAAGGCCCTAGGTCACAGAGGGTTGAGAGCAGAAGGTTGCCCTAACTTACCTCAATTTAAGGGAATATTAGGAGAGGCGAGATGAGAATAATGAGGACTGAGAGGTCCTTTGATCACTCTATAGAATCGAGACTTGAAATGAGACTAGGAAAGTCAATTTTTAGGATCAACTCTATGTCTTAGATAACTCTCTATCGTAGGACAAAAGTGTGGTTATGGGATGACAGTGTGGCACATTGGCATCTCTCAGGTGTGCTAGTGTCCATACGGCCAGAGGACTAGAAATACAAGGTCTAATCATTGGAAAACTAACTAACAGCCTAGCTAATGGTTTCTAAGAGAAAAAAATAACGCTATGAAGTATGAGACATATAAACGGATTTGATAAATCAAATAGATTAAAGCAAGGGTGGCAAGAACGATCTCACCCAATAGCTTGTTCTCCAACTCACTCCAAGATATCTCCACCTACACACAAAATAGAGGGAATTTGTTGGGGGGATGTTTAGGGGTCTGCCTCAGTCATACCCTATTTTGGTGTTTCCACCTCCATGGATAGCCAAGTTTGCAATGATATAGAAATAGTATGATAAAGAAGGAATGAAAGAAATAGAACACTAAAACACAACCAAACAGTAATGTGCTAACTCAACCAAGTAATAGAGAATATGGAATAGAAGCTTACCACCTCCACCAAGAGCGCTCAAGGCTAGTGGGGGAGAGAATGAGAGGAACTCAAGCCTCTGCTGTAATGGTGTCACTCTACACTTGCTCTATTGAAATCATGGAGTGATGAGATTGTTGCTATGGAGTGCAAAATGCTACTTGAATGCTTGAACCTATGGATGAGATTGTCTAAGCTTGAAAATGAATGAATGAATAGTGAATATGAAGAAGAGAGATGAAAAAATGGCCATATTCAGTTCAGTTAGCCAAAGGGAGGCATTACAATTTGAATTCCAATGGGAAGTGTAACACCTCTATAGACTCCAGCCGTAGGAATCTTCCAAGGACGTAAGCGTGCCGTGTGGATGTCTATGCACTACATGGGCATCCCTGATAGTAACTCCTCTTCTGACACTCAAAACAAGTGCCAAGTGAATAGGAGGTAGTGGGCTTAGGGGTAATTTAGCCTCTGAATTTGGTTTTCTAAAGTGAAGAGGGGTAAAAGGGGAATTTTCCTAAGGGGTGCAAATTCGCTCCCATACAGTGGCATGGCTTAATCGCCTCCTGTGGATTCATTAACTCCATCGGTTGTATCAAGCATTAACAGGTTGATCTTTTTGTGCAATGTCAACTATCTGTACAACAATTGGTATGAGAGCCTAGGTGAACCCCTTGCTTGTTTTGGGGGGATTTTTGCAAGGTGTGTGCCCTTGGTCTCCTTGTGTTGTGTAATGCAAGGCTCGAGTTCGTGACATGGCTTAACCACCTCTTGTGAATTCATTAACTTTGTTGGTTGTATTAGGCATTAATAGGTCGATATTTTTGTGCAACGACAACTGTCTTTGTAACACTTTTAATGTGAGGTAAAATCATATTGATATCTAGTTACACTTTATTCATGACATGGTAGAGAATGGAAGGGTTATGCTAGAAAAATTTGACACTTTGTAAATTGTTTCAAATGCATTGATTAAGCTAGAGAGAATAAAAAAATTAAGTGGTGCTATGCATCTATGGGCATCTCAACCCCTACCAATTAATTTTAAAAAATGGTACTCCATTGTCTCTTGTAAGGTGTTTGACAAGTGAATAATGTTATGAAATTTGTATCAACCTTTCTCTTAATGTTGAGCATATGAATATTGTAGTTTGTAGAGAAAGAAATAAAAAAAATAACTTCTATTCTATAGATTTTTATTTTTATTTTTTAAAATTTCAAATTGTTCAATATCACTTTTATGGATTCCTATTGCTTAGATTTTTTTGAGCTCTATAATTTTAAAACAATTTTCCCCAATAGACTTCCATATCAAAACTTATTATGTGTTATGACACATAATAAGGCATCTTTGCATGGAGATAATGAAGCCAAAATGGAATACCCAAGTTGGTGAGTGGATTATGACACACTTATAATAGGTGGAAGGAATATGCTATTTTTATCCTATGAACTCATCTTGATATTTGGGTGGATTTTAAAACTATCTATTTGGGTGTCATGTATTGGGTGCTTCTAGCCCATGGTTTTGTAATTATCTTTTGATGGTTTTCTGTACTATTTCTTCTATTTATAAATGCTTGAGATGGAGGTATTAGATAGTGAGGTACTATGTACTATTATATTTCTATAAATACTCTAGATCTTTGGTTGGTGATACTTCTATAAAGGATTGCTCTAAAAGTATAGTGTAACTATGTTTAAACTATTGAATAATAAATTGAGTTACTTTAGAGCGTGGGGATTTTCTCTTGAAAGGGTTTTTCCCATATACAACTATTTTTTGTATGATTTATTTTATGTTTTATATGTGTTTCTCATTTATGTAATTGTAAATATCTCTAAATTATAAAATTATCTTCTCTAATATTAGATTAGAAATCATTTATGTGTACTTTCTTCCTTTCAATTTTGGAGGGAGGGGTTGTGTATTTAATTTTACTGTTTGGTCACTTAATTGGTCTTTTGTTTGACTAATTTTATGATTTCATCATGAGTGTTAGTTGTATATTCCATCCTTTTATTTATTTTAGCATGTATGACCATGATTTTTTAGTGAGAAGATATCCTAAAACATATTGACTAAAAGAAATATTTTACCCATCTCTATGTAATCATTCCATAACCTAGTGACTCTAATAAGGAATGGGGGAGATTTAGTAGAGAAAAAACCTTAATCTAAATAACATGACATGTGACCTTGAGAAGATTGAGATTGACTATCCTAATATGGATTTCCCTCATGTTATCTCAATTAACATCTAGGAAAAGTATGCATATCTTGATGATCCTCCAATCTCTAAGGATTTCTTCATGGACCAAAAAATACCCATATAGATGTTCCTAATTCCCTTATGTTGTGCATATTTTACACACACGCCCCTCTGAAGGTAGGGACCCCCTTTCTTTTTCTCGTGACGGGTCATTTTTGCTCCCGATGGGCTATTTTTCTCTCGCCTCATTCTGCACACCCCTATTCCTAAGCCTAGGTTGGTCATATGCCTTAAAATGACTAAAGTTCCCTTTGACCAAGTCCACCTATTTGAATTTGCTAAGTCTTTTTCTTTTGCGGGGCCCCCCTTTTGCTTTTACCTTGCTCCTGCTCGCTTGCTTCACTTTTTCCTTCATTTTTTGACTTTGGGGACAATTTTCTTATGGATTTGGGATGTTTTTATGATGCCTAAGTGAACTACCAAGGTTTCATTAAGTTTCGGGAAGTTGCGGAAATTTCATTGCAGGCTGCCGCCCCTCCATTTCCATGGGAACTTTCCTTGCGGGCTGTCGCCCCTCTGTCATCATGGGAACTTCCCTTGTGGGCCACCATCCCTCTGTCGCCATGGGAAATTCCCTTGCAGGGCACCGTCCCTCTATCGTCATTCGTGAAACTTTCTCTATGGGTCGTCATGTGTAGGTCGTCATGTGCTGATTGCCATTTTCAAAAGGGAGACGGCCCCTCTGGCTTCCCCCTTCCAAATATCCACATTTTCAAAAGGGGTACAAACTTCAATTTTCCATCATCTAGGACCCATAAAATGAATGAATTCACATGAAAAAAGGGGTATGCATCAAGTTTTCCATGTGTCTAGACATTGCGGGAATTCCCTTGCAGGTTGTTGTCCCTTCGTCGTTGTCTGCAGGAACTTCCTTGAGGGTCGCCATTCCTCTATCATCATCCATGGGAAATTCCCTTGCAGGCCATCATCCCTTCATCACCATTTGTGGGAACTTCCCTTGTGAGCTGCCATCCCTCCGTCGCCTTCCGTGGGAACTTCCATTGCGGGTCGTCGTCTATGGAAACTTCCCTTGCATGTCACCATCCCTCCATCGTCATCCATGGGAAATTCCCTTGCAGGCCGTCATCCCTTCATCGCTGTCTACGAGAACTTCCTTGCGAGTTGTTGTACCTCTATCGCCATTTGTGGAACTTCCCTTGCGGGCCACCATGTGCGGGTTCATCGTTTACTCATTACCATTTTTAAAAGGGTGACAAATCCTCTCGCTTCCCCCTTCTAAATTTCCACTTTTTTTGAAATGAGTCAAATCTTAAGGAAATATGTCTTGGCACTCTTTCTACCCCTTTTCCCATGTAATAAAATTAAAAAATCTTAAATTTACTAAGTTTTGTGAAGTTGCAAGACTTCCTTTGCAAGTCGTTGTCCCTCCATCGCCGTCAGTGGGAACTTCCCTTGCAAGTCGTCATCCCTTCGACATTGTTCATGGGGAACTTCCCTTACGGGTGACCGTCCCTCCATCATCGTCTATGGGAACTTCCATTGTGGGTCGTTGTCCCTCCATCATCCCTCATGGGAACTTCCCTTGCATGTCATTGTCCCTTCGTAACCGTCTGTGGGAACTTCCCTTGTGTGTCATCATCCCTCAATCGCCCTCTATGGGAACTTCCCTTGTGAGCCACTGTGTGTGGGTTTTTTGTGTGTGGATTGCCTCTTTTAGGGTAGTTGGCCCTTGAATTTCCCCTGCCTGGCGGGCTTCACATTTTTTTTTACCATTCACCTTCCATGTGCCTTCCATTTTTTGTTCGTCCATTATTTTCCTTGCGTCTGTCATCCGCCTTCCATTCACCTTCCGCCCGCCAGCCATTCGTTGTCCACCATTTGTTTACCGCTTGCAGGTCTACCCCTGTAGAAGGTTGTCTTCCATCCTCCAACTGACCATTGTCTACCTTTCGTCCACTGTCATCCTTCCATTTTCCATTAGCCTTCCAACTGTTGTCTTCCTTCCATCCACCTTCGGTCTATTGTTCATCATCCATCTTTTGTCTATCTTTCATCCGATGTCGGCCTTCTGTCTGTCGTCAGCCTTCCATCTACCTTTTGTCCATTGGTATCCTTCCGTTCGCCTTTCGTCTACTTTTCGCCTTTCATCTTTCGTCTGTCGGTCGTCCTCTATCTACCTTTTGTTTTCCTTCTGTCTACTAGTCATTTGCCACCCGTTTACATAGCTTAACTTGATGGATCTTAAGTTCTTCTAGTGACTTAAGGATGGGAATGAACACATCTACACAGATTTGGATTTTCAGCTTACTAAGGGTTGGGTTGGCTAGTTGTTTTAATCCTTTGGTCAAGCATCCGGTTTGTTTGCCCTAGCTTGAGGATCAGAACCAAAGATTTTGGGTTCGTGATACTAGTTTTTAATCAAAATGCTCTAGAGAATTTCCCCAATGAGTCACCATTTGTTGTGCATAGTTTGCACACACACCTCGCTGAAGGCAGGGACCCCCTTTCTTTTGCTCCTGATGGGTCATTTTTGCTCCCGATGAGCTATTTTTCTCTCGCCATCTTTTGTGCATCCCTATTCCCAAGCATAGGTTGGTCATATGCCTTAAAATGACTAAATTTCCCTTTGACCAAGTCTAGCTATCTGAATTTTCTAAGTCTTACGCTTTTTCCTTGCTCCTGCTGACTTGGTCTGTGCTCGCTTGCTTCACTTTTTCCTTCATTTTTTGACTTTGGGGACAAGTTTCTTATGGATTTTGGATGTTTTTATGATTCCTAAGTGAACTTCCAAGGTTTCGTTAAGTTTCGAGAAGTTACGAAAATTTCATTGCAGGTTGCCACCCCTCCATTGTCATGGGAACTTCACTTGAGGGCCACCACCTCTCCATCACCATGGGAACTATTGGTATTTTTTACTATAACCCAAGCGTATTTCCCAAGAGCTTCTATGAACTTGCCATGTTCAATAATAAAACTCTAGGAAACGTTTGTCCAACTTGACGGGAAAAGCGATAATGCTAATTCTCCTACACTTCGGGCTCTGTAAGACCCAGGAGGGTACTCCCTAAAATATTCTCTTTAAATACAACATTAAACAATTCACTTGCATATTGATAAACAACAGATAGATTCCCCATGTACACTAAAAGGATGAAATCCTTCTAGAAATTGGCTATTCCTTGAAAAGGCTTGAATCCTATTAGCAAAGAGTCTCAAACTTGACTAAAGTAGATTGATAGGAAATATTTGAATAAAATGTCCTGAATTCATAACACAAGACATGAGAAAATAAAACCGTGATCAGAGTTCCAGTGCCATATCCTAAAACATGGAGTCAAATGAGAAAATTGAACTACAGGTCAAATTTCATCTTAAACACTTATGATCCATATGAATCGCATTACAATCCATATATCTATATCTAAGTCTGTCACTTCTTTATGAATCCTATTGTTATCTTGCATGAAATTACTGGTTAACTGAAGCATTTAACCGATCCTTTGAACCAGAGCTATCGTTAAACGTAATTCACAGTAAAGAAGAAATGAAGATCAATGAAAATAATCTTGGACCAATATTTCATTAATAATCCATGCAAAGTATCACAACAAGAGAGAAAACAGACTCAAAACATTCACATGTTTTAACACAAACATGCCTAAGAACCCCATAATTAACCAAGTTCTCTTATCTAACTCAAAACCTTAAAACCTAGACTTACATTCATACTCTCTGTATTACCAAACTCCTATTTCTCATATCTCGGATATTTCAGCAGACCTCCTCTCACGGCCCAGAATTCCCTTTTATAAAACAAGGGAGCCAACAAGCCTCAGGCTAGAGAGTACACATGTCCATTTTTCATTGGACCGCTAATCCCTAATTCAGTTACATTTTCATCATTTGATTGAAAAAGCTCAAGACAAGAATAATCATTAGCTGTTATGGAAGAAAAGAAACCACCCTTCAAAGGGCCACTTGTTCACATTGAAAGCATCTTTAACCGTTGTAACACTTTATTCCACCTCAGCAGCTCGTACTTGAAGTCAAAAGGAGAAATCATATTTTTAAATATAACTTCTAAGGCATTATACATGACCAAGTTGTATTTCTCACTGATAGTATTCATATTTCAAATTCATCGGTGAACACCTTTTTCCATAACTCAAAATCTTCCTCGGATGGCCACTTAAAATCCATAACCTGATCAATCTTATCTCGGTAGGGTGCATATTTCACCATTACTGATGTAGCCTTCTTATCAAATTTTTCTAAGAAACTAATGACAAATGACAGTTTCTCCAATGTATTTTCCAACATACCAATGTCAGCATTTCTACATATCTCATATGTTTGAGAAATAATTATATTATTCATCTAATCTTTCCAAACCTGCAAAGGTTTTACCTCATCTTGACTATGCAGAATGTGTGGCAATGAAGTTAATTCCATTCCATCATATTTGGCCTTTAACCCTTTAATCTTTAACTCCATAGGGGCAACATACCCCTAAAAATTTTGCTCCAAGACCCCCTTGACAAATTGATAAGTTGATATAACCATAGGATACTTATCCCCATGTTGTTTTTCTCCTACTACCATGAATCTCAATTTCTCAATTTTGGGGCTGCATTTGTCCAGCAATGGGGTGGCCAACTCTCTATCTCTTGGGAAAATTCTAAGTGCTTGCAACATTAGAGCATATTTTGCATGAACATTATTCAATTTCCCTTGGACCCTCCTATTTAAGTGTTTCAAAACAATGTCCACAATCACTGAATTGCTCCTCCCTGTTGATTCTCGGATTTGTTGCACCATCTCCTTATACTCCTCAAATTGCTGAATTAATTTCTCCCTAGAGAGTCCTCCTCCTGGGCTATTAGCTTTTTCAACTGCAATAGGAACCTATCCCATATTATATGGAACAATAGCTAAGGATTGTCCTTTTGAAGAGGGTTGAGATTGCTCCACTGGTGGGTCAGAGACAGTGCGGCTAGAACTAGCCTTCCCTTGAGACCTCAATGTATCCGTTTGTTGCTTTAATAAGGCCAATTCAGTTTCTAACTCTACAACCCTTTTTTGAATCTTATTATATTCAATAATAATGTCATTGTATTGGCCTCTCAAAGTATCCTGGTCCTTGGTCGAATCCTCAATAGTCGCCCTGGTGAATTTGGCAACATTTACTACCATATCAGTGGCCTCCAATGCTGGGGTATCAACAAATCTTCTTACAACTAGGTGACCACTGAAATCGGATAGTTTTGTGACTACTGGTTTCTTAGATCCAGTGGAAAAAGACTAGATTGCCAAAGCATCCCACTCTTCACTAAAGGATGACCCTTTAAGCGCCAATTCAACTTCTTCATCGGTTGCAAGAAGTGGCCTATTGGCCCTTATTGTATCAAACACCACAACATCAGCAATATCCCATTCAAGAAGTAACAATACTCCACTCTTTTGTACCAATGATCAGCCCTACTCTGGTGTTATTTTGTTGAATCTTTCCTTCATCTGCATCCTGACCTTAGACTGAATTATTTGCTCTGGGAGCTCAGGGTGCAAACTTCTTTCTTGTGCCACCCTCTCAGGATATAATGAGACATGTGCCCTCCATACAAAATCTTTAAAATCACTGGTCTAAATAAAAGAGTCATCCATCATGAACTCTCTGCAAGGCCTCCATCCTTAAGTCATCATTATTTTTTATTCCCCTTATTTCATCTTTTCCCAACCTCAAAGCAACTGCCCCAGAACTTGATGAAGTGTCAAGTGGGAAAGATGGCATTCCCTGATGCATCTCATCAGAAGTGACAATGATCTCTTCATCCTCATCACCATCATAATCAACCACCTTTGTTCTTTAAACTTTCTTTCTCTTTGGTGATGATGGACAAGTCTGGTTAGAAATCCTCAGAGGGGAATCCAAATCAACAATATTTGGAAATGGCTGCCCTGAAGAAGATGGTGCAACATTTTTAGCAACTTCTGCAGCCCTGCTTCCCCTTCTCCTAGAAAAAACCTTTATCTTCTTCGGGGGCTGATAAGTAGGCCTCTCCTCCAACCTTACTTCAGGGTAATCCTCAATAGTTTGTGATTTTCCCCTTTCTTCCATGACCCGTTCATCCTTCAGAATTCCCATCAAACTCTCAAAATTGTCAATGGCATACATAACCCTATTCAACTCACCATTGATATTTGGTATGGGATTGATAGCAGGTATCCTTTCTTTCTTCTTTTTAACCATCTTGGTAAAGGCAATGTACATTACCTTTCTCTCTTCTTGTATCTCTAGATCAAAAATGTTCCTGATAATGTCCTCAGGAAAATAGAAATTGTGGACAAAAGTTCCAGTCCGATGCTTTGCCTTCATTTGAGAAATAAAACCATCAGGATCATGATTCCTAGGGCGTACAATCTTTAATCCATAAGGTTTAAGAAATGTGTATAAATCCTTCCATCCTCCCTTTTCCATAACAAAATTAGTAAATGTTGTATACTCAGGAAAGAAAGATAATTTATTTTGTTCTACTGGCAAATTTACTTCTTGAGCACACCCCAACTATCTCATGATTTCCAAAAATCCAATTCTCAGAGGCACCTCCCTGGGCAGAACATAAGGGTTGACATTAGTGCCATATACTTTGAAAATGGTTGTATTATGATAAGGGATAATATCTCCCCAATTGTGTGTCAAATTTAATTCAGGCCTTCTTTCCATTGGCCTCAAGAAATCATGAATCTCTTTAGGAATCCTGGGGGGATCATAAGCCTTCTTCAACTTGGATCCAAATACATTTTGGAACGTTACATAATCAAATTTTTGATCATGCATATCAAGGATCCTAGTCCAATATTGGATAGGCATGTCAACATTATCCTCATTCCTTTTTAGTTCCATATCATTTTCAAACACTTCCTGGCCCCTATATAAAAACATGTGGATCAACAGGGAAAACCACCTGAAACCAACCCAATTATTTCCTTCCTTTAGGGCCACAATACCCCCATGCATTTTCTCTACTAAGTAAGTGGAAAAATCATATACCACATTGAAACCTGGATGTTGGAGGTTTATAGCCATGTACATGATATCCGTAGGCAGAGTACTCTTCAAGATAATTCCCACAACTTGGCATAAGGCACAAAATGTCCTCTTGAAATAGTTAGAGAATTAGTTCACAGGAAAAGGTTTTGGCTCATTCTTACCAATCACTACCTGCTTCTTATTCTTTCCTCTTCCCAAGGTTTCCAAATGAGGCATCAAAAGAGATGTTCTATACAAACCCTTGGTATTTATGTACTCTTCTCTAAAGGCCTCAAGATTAATGGCAACCATATCCTGACTCCATTCATGTAGACCAAATATTTATGTAATTTCCTCCCTGGTTATCTTTACCATTTCTATGCCAGAGTGTGTTCTGACAACTCTGGTTATAGGGTCATACCTCGTAGCAACATCTTTCAATAAATCTACATCCATGTAGACATTAGGAACCACCAGCTTACCAAGATCCAACCTCCACAGGTTACACAAAGGAACACACAAATTCCTATTCCCAAACCAATTTGAGAACAACTTCCATCTGGTATATGGTAACTCAACGTCCCAAACCACACAATGCTTATCATTTAACCCTTCTAGGAGCAAGGGCCCATAAAACAAAGCCTTTCCCTCCTACCTTTTTCTAATAGAGGGTTTTAATTAATCTATAATATCTTGGGAAAAGGACCTAGTAGTGGCTTCAGAGCTAGAGCTACAGACCTTAGGTGCCATTTATACAAGAAAGAGAATAGCTCGAGCTAGGGTTTTTATATGTCTAACAATTATAACTCGCACCCTATAGCTTTACACATAAAATGCTTCACAATTCAAGAAGCCACAAAAATTATCAAGAGAAGCTTTAAGATACTTTAAAGAAAATCAACTCAAACAATCCTTCAAGAACAAAACAAGAAGATATCGATAAATGTTCTTCAAGCAACCATAAGACCTTCTGAAAGCATAATAAATGGTATATGTGTTACTTACAATTTCACTTGCAGAATGTTAATGACAGTGAGGCTGAAAAATCAAAAAGATGGCTTGCTTCGCTCGGTACCAGGCGATTCCTCTTCAGCATGAAAATACACATAGAAATAGCAATTCACTGATCTTTTAGCATTTAATTATGAGAGCATAGTTTGAACTTGACCATTACTACTCACTCACACGAGATAAAATGGCTATAGTACATCATCAACCTATTTCAAATGCCAGTCGTTGATCCAAAACAAAGTAAGCCAGAAGAACAGCTTAATTGAGTCAAAATGGTTTGAAAATTCCACGTATGTTCACCAGTCTTTAGCCGAACAAAAAGTCACCTACCAGACACCATCTCAGCATAAAATGGTCCCCACCTCGATCGTCCCTCATGCATCATCAACGTCCATGCATCAACAATTCGCACACCTCACAACATTATTAAAACTAATTTTTTAATTGCATGAGGTCAGCGAGG
This sequence comes from Sequoiadendron giganteum, assembly GCA_007115665.2. Taxonomy (NCBI): domain Eukaryota; kingdom Viridiplantae; phylum Streptophyta; class Pinopsida; order Cupressales; family Cupressaceae; genus Sequoiadendron; species Sequoiadendron giganteum. The sequence goes on from CM021107.1 coordinate 343,661,346, forward strand.
AATGTCCATGGTGTGTTGGTAAACAAATAGCTATCAACATCAACGTCCTTCATCGGTCAGTGAACAAGAACTGGTCCCCATGATCATATGCGACAGGTGGCAGAATCTCGCATGCCTCACACCACTTTAGTAACATCATCAGGAAACCTTGTGGGCTCTACGAGGAACTGTCTAGATACGGATCACTCCATCCAATGGCTATGCAATCTGCACATGCAAAAAGGTTATTTATAAAAAGGGGACTGACTAGGTGGACGGGAAAATGACCCTCGAGGCCGAAAAGATTATTTAGAGATTAATCTAAAAAAATTTACCAACCCGACACTAAGGAAATATAAAATACAGTCAGGGCAGAAAAAAATGAAAGGATAGGTAAAGAGGGGCTGGTAACATCACAACCAAAAGGGGTTAATACCACACCTAAATGACTGGCCACCATTAATAATAATTCATCACTCGAAAAGAAAACCTATGATCCAAACTCGTTTGTAAAACTCAAAACCCAACCAATTAGAGCCAAGGATAAAATAAAACAAACTCACAAGGGGGGAGAATTTAAAAGCTCCACGAGGGACTTCCCTTGTAGATCACCATCCCTTAGTCACTGTGCGAACTTCCCTTGTGGGTCATCATCCCTTTGTCACTATCCACAAAAATTTCTTTGTGAGCCGCCGTGTGTGGGTCGTCATGTGCTCATTTTCATTTTCAAAAGGGCGATGGACCATCCGACTTCCACCTTCCAAATCGCCACATTTTTGGAAGGGGTGCAAACTTCAATTTTTCATCATATAGGACCCATAAAATGAATTACTTCACATGCCTAAAAGGGTATGCATGAAGTTTTCCATGTGTTTAGACATTGGGGGAATTCCCTTGTTGGTCATCGTCCCTCCATCACCATCTGCAGGAACTTCCTTGCGGGTGGCCATCCCTCCATCGTTGTCTATGGGAACTTCCCTTGTGGGTCACCGTCCCTCTGTCACCGTCCGTGGGAACTTCCCTGGCAGTTTTTTGTCACTTTTTTGCCTTCCATGGGAACATCCCTTGTGAGCCGCCATCCCTCCATCGTTGTTCGTGGGAACTTCCCTTGTAGGCTGGCGTCCCTCCATCGCCATCCATGGGAACTTCCCTTGTGGTTCGTCGTCCCTCTATCACCGTCTATGGGAACTTCCTTACGGGTTGTTGTCCCTCCGTCGCCGTCAATGGAACTTCCCTTGTGGGTCACCGTGTGCTCATTTTCATTTTTCAAAGGGCAAAAAAACCCTCTGGCTTCCCCCTTTTAAATTTCCGCATTTTTTGAAATGAGTCAAATCTTAAGGAAATATGTCTCGACACTCTTTCTACCCCTTTTTCAACGTTCTAAAATTAAAAAATCTCAAATTAGTAAGTTTTGTGAAGTTGCAGGACTTCCCTTGTGGGTCGTCGTTCCTCTGTCACCATCTATAGGAACTTCCCTTGCGGGTCGCCATCCCACTGTCACCATCTGTGGAAACTTCCCTTGTGGGTCGTCATCCCTTCGTCATCATCTATGGGAACTTCCCTTGTGGGTTGTTGTTCCTCTGTCACCATTCATGGGAACTTCCCTTATAGGTCGTCATCCCTCCATCGTCGTCTACGGGAACATCCCTCCATCACTGTTCATGGGAACTTCTCTTGTGGGTTACTGTCCCTCTATCGCCGTCCATGGGAACTTCCCTTGTAGGTCGTTGTGTGCAGGTTTCTATGTGTGAATTTTCTCTTTTAGGGTGGTTGACCCTTTACTTTCCCCCACTTCGTGGGCTTCACATTTGGTTTTGTCATGTGCCTTGCATTTTTTGGTCGTTCATTGTCCACCTTTCATCCATCGTCTTCCTTTCATCCACCTTTCGCCCGCCCGTCGTCCATTGTTCGTCGTCTGTTCGCCACTTGCAGGTCTACCCCTACAAAAGGTTGTTCATCGTCCTCTAGCCATCTATTGTCTGCCTTTCATCTATTGTCAGCCTTTCATCCACCATCTACCTTTTGTCTATTGTTAGCCTTCCGTACACCTTTCGTCCATTGTATGCCTTTTGTCTTCAGTCCGCCAATCGTCCGCCAGCCACTGGCCACTCATTGTCCACCTCTTGTCTAATGTTCTTCCACTGCTTGCTGGTCTACCCCTACAGAAGTTTGTTTGTCGACCGCCATCCTTCCAGCACTTGCGGGTCTACCCCTGTGGAAGGATGTCCATCGTCCGCCTTCCATCCGTTGTCTGCCTTTCATCCATCTTCATTTTCCTTCCGCATGTCATCTTTCATTCATATTTCATTCATCTTTCGTCTACCTTTTGTCCTCCGCTTGCGAGTCTGCCCCTGTGGAAGGCTATCCACTGTCCACCATTCATTCTTTCGCCCTAGGGGGAAACTCGCATCCCTGGACCCGCATTTATTTTTATGGTGCAAATGAGCTCCAAATGTGGAACAATGAGGAATATTATGATCCTTTAATGATGCATGGATGGATCTAACAATGAGTTTGTAGGATTTGATTAACATTTGCCTTGATTTACCTATGAAAGCACTTATTGCACTTCGTGTATACAAGATTTGTGGAACCTAATGCAAGTCCATCAGGAAGGCCCATTGAAAAAGTTGAACAAGGAACAAGTGTGTTGCTCCCGTCACCATTCATTATATGCTCACCTCTCCTCCTAGCACCCATCAATAGAGCTTGTGTTAGAAGAAGGCCTATTCTAAGGAAGTTAGTGACAAAACTATAAAGGGTGGCCTTGAAGGGAGCCAGAGGGATTTGTTTTGTCTTTCATCACACGATCATGACTTGTCAAGAGATATCCACCGAAATCAGGAATGACATGTTTTTTTGTTTGACAATATAAATCTGCTAGCAAGATTCAATTGATCAGATGAAGAATGTTGTAGATCCATCAAATAAGGGGCAACCTTCAGGCAGTTTTCGCTACAGTAAAAGGGCAATCAGCTAGATGACAAATTTTCTACAGTACCTAAGTCACTAGATGACAAAATAGGAATGAGACAAAGAATGTATTTTAAATTCCTATATAATGGGGGTAGGTGAAACCCTAATGTAAAATAAATCTAAGCCACACGATGAAAATCAATCCTAGCCATTCATTTGGGCTTTGGAAAACTATAAATAGGGGCTTGCTCCTCATTTGTAAATGGTTTGAGAATTGGTGCAAAGGGAATTTGCAACAATAAAAGATAGCACTGCATGATTTGATGGATGTTCTCTTTGAATTTTCTCATCTTGCATGCATGGTTCTACTTCCATGTTAGTTTTAGTTTTAGTTTTTAGTTTCTTGGATGGCTATGAAATGGTGTTTGCTGTTATGGTATTTGATGAATTTCAAATCCATAATTTTGGCACTTGTTGATGAAAGGTTGTTGTGCAAAGTTATCCTAAGCTTCCTTATTTACTTGTTGCAACTTAGATCAATTGTATGTTCATGAAGTGCATGTACAATCTAAAAATCTTCAGTCCTTAGAAGATTGTACTAGTTTTGTGTAGCTATAGGCTTCTCTTGGTAAGGCAAAACCTAGTATAGGAAGTTTTTCTGCTATAGCAGTCTCCATTGTTATTGTTCATTCATAGCTTAGATTTAGAACAACTTTCTTTACTCTTTCCTCTTTTGCTATTTATTTTAGCTCTTTTTTAGTGAAGGATTCCAAGCATCAAAAAAATGTCAAATCTGATGAACATAGTGAGTTTCAACTTGTTATTTTGAGTGGGAAGACACTATTCATTCACTTCCAACACTTTGAAACTCCATTTGTAGACCTGACTTCCCATGCTTTGTAAACCATAAAGGCCACCCTATGATTACCAACAAATCACATCAACCAACTAAACTATTCCAAGCATTGTCATGACCTGACACCCGAGAGACCTTGGGGTAATTTTGAGCAACTTATTGTTGGAGATTTCCTTTCAAGAGAGGCGATGCACCTATGCATTACCTGTGTTGAGAAAGTGTATAAAACACCCATCAAAAAATCTAGCGCTAGAAGGAGGGCATGGCATGTTGAAGCTGCAAAACAAAAAGTTGGAAGTTGAAAGCACTCTCAAGTAAAATATGAGATAGGGAGATCTCATTATATCTTGGAATTTTAAAATTTGAAGACAAGGAAAAATTTGGGCTAAGTTGGAATATTGACTTCAAATCAACATCACTCAGCTACAAGAAGATTTAACTAGGAGATTGAGGAAGCCATTGCAGCAATTTGCATTGGAAAACAAGTGCAGGATCCATAACACATGCAAACACAATGAATTGGACTACCTAACTTTCTTGGGTAGAGTTTAGAGGGCCTTGTAAGGAGAAATCCTCTTTCGGGAAATATAGAAACCCTTGGCTCTTCCAGACCCAGAAGATGAATTTACTAACATGGCAGCTAAGTCCTTCAAGGAGTTGGTTCAAGAACAACTGAGCCTTGAGGATGGACCCAAATTAGAAGAAGTGCTAATTTCTGGATGGTGCAGATTCCATAATGCACCCCACTCGAAATTCACTTGTCCATCATGTGCAGATGTCATCACCCAAGCTAGGAGTTGTTTGGGCAAGTTAGAATAGCCAACTCTCAATGAAAAAGAGTCATCCCATGAGGTAGGCTAGCTATCAACATCTAAGAGACAGCATACCGAAGTTGAATCAAGAAGCTCCATAGAGGTAAGTGTTGGGAAAACACACACTAAGGCTGAAAATCAAAAGGAATGATCTAACTTCCTTGGGAAAACAAGGAGCTTTGATGAAAGTTCAGTTGGAAGGGAAGTAGAAAATATTTTCTCCATCGGTGAAGAACAATCCTCCACTCAGGAAGAGGACCAACCCACAACTGAGAGGCACTTTATGGAAGATGAATCTGCAACACTATTTGTTGGGACAACCAATGATAATGTTGAAGAATAGAAAGAAAAGGGGGCTGAAGGCCTTGGGGCAATAGAAAATGATGATGAAAGAATAAGTGAAATAAGATTAGAAGACCTTTCCTTCATAGATGATAGCGATCAGGCATCAGAAAATGAAGATTTGGACGAGTGGGAACCACCCCAGGCCATGACTTTCTTCCATCAAACTTCCTTCCTAACTGATGATGAAGACCCAATAGCGGGAAGATATAACGAACTCGTGTCAAGACTTGCAAGGGATTGGTTCGAGCTAAGGTACCAAGTGGAATTGGAAGTGTTATTATTGCTAAATTGGTGTAGACCCCATGACTTGCCACATTTAGAGTTCACATGTCAACTATGCCAAGAGGCCATCAAGCAGGTCATAGAACAAGTCAAGAGATCAAGTGCACTACCATCTGTTGCTATTTCCAGGATTGAACTAGAGGACCAAGATCCCAAACCAAGTGATAACCGAATTGAAGTCAGTTATTAAGAGGATGTTGGGACAACAATGCAAGAAGAAGAATGCAGTCCCGAGCACTCATATGATGAAGTGGAGCACATCGGAATGATGTCCATCGAGCATCATAAGTCTTTCCCTCTTGTAGATAATGTATAAGCAACGAATGATAGGCTTTATGGAGGACTTTCAGAGGTGGATCACTTTTCATATGTTGATCCTCTTGACAAGCCAGTGTCACTCACTAATTTCTTCCCACCTAGAATTGTGCCACAACAACATAGCAACACTGAGGAAGAGAACATTACAAAAGATGATGGTGATGAAGACATACTACCTAAACCTTCAGACGGTGAAACATTAGAGTCTCTTGATTGGGAAAGGGGTTTCTTCTCCATCTACAGTGACCATAAACAAGAAGAAATGAGCAAACATCATGATGAGCCGCATGAACTGCAAGGAGAAGAAGATCAAGAATTAGATAGCTACATTAGGAAAGATTCATCCATGTCATCATCCCATGACATTGGACATCATGAAATTAAGGTCAACACCTGGGGAAGGAAATGGGACAACCTGCTACCTTTTGAAGACAACAATCAAGTAGAGTCCCGGACTACGAAAGATCTGCGAGATGAAGTGTATCTCCTCGAAGAACAGCCGATGGAGGCTACATCTCCCACTGGTAGCTTGGAAGGGGTGTTTGTTGTCCCATTCTCCCATCCCTATGCAAGCCTGAGATTAGGTACAAGGTTCCTTCTATCAGAAATTTTTCTTCACAATGTGTATTTCTTGATCAATTCATTTGTGATCTGCAGATTGATAATGCAAGAGGGATGATGCACCATCCATCACATCCACCCAAGGATGCTAATTCAATGAATGGCTATGTGGTGCTCGCTATCGACTGTCAAACATCACCGCCTTCACGCGACAACATCCAAGTTCTATCTTTCCTTACTCCTTTTAATACTTACAATTGTGTGTATCATTTTGATTATGGGGATGAGGGGAGATGAACTTGTTTATGGATTAACCATGGGTTTAACCAACCTCCTCAATTGTTGATTTTTCCTGAATACATGATTGAATTTGAATGCTATCATGTTGAACCTCGTTTCCTTGAATATAAGGATAAGTATACACGGTTGAGAACTGTGATGATTTCCCTTTTGCTCGTGCATGCATTACGATGTCCAATGGTCATTAGTGTTGGTTTTCCTTGCCTAAACATAGTGCTTTGTAAATGTCTTTGTACACAATTTTTTTTGGGTAGTGTAGGTTGCTTTGTACATAGCTCCACTTTCCTTCTTTTGTTAAGTTAGGTTGGTTTTCTTTAGAGTAGTTTTCTTTTTCTTTGCTTGCCTTTCACTTTTGCTTTGTTTCTCTGCTTGGGGTTCAATCACTTTTTTTTGGGCATGTTCATGCGCACAAGCATCATTTTATTTCCTAGGGTTGTTCTATGTATTTATTCGACAAACTTTAATCAAGTTTTTAGAGTGGATGGTGAGGGTCTTTTGTAAGCATCAAGTGACCTGGCTGCTTGGTCCGAAGAGGATAAGTCATTGGTTTAATATGATTTTGATGTATTTTGAAATCTTATATATCTCACATACTTTAAGAATCTTGAGGTCGTTATAGTTCCTTTTGCAAAGTCTCATAAAGTGAAAAATCTAAAATTTTGCTTTAGCATCACTATGATTCTCAGCCGTGATTTCAAGCTTAATTTCTTGTGGGTTGAAAATAAAGAAGGGAAAAGAAACAAAAAGAAATAAATAAATATTGAAAATCAAAAAGAAAGAAAATTCAACTTTCAAGAGGATACGAATAAATCTATCGGGGCTATGGATGCCTAACTAGTAGTAGATCAATGTTTGAGAGAATCACAATGACAACCTCGTGAAGGCTATGGACGCCTGACTGGTAGCAAGGTGTCCTAAATTATTTTGGAGTTAAGAATCAATTACGTAGCTTAACTTGATGGAGTTTAGGTTCTTTTAGTGACTTAAGGATGGGAATGAACGCATCTGCACACACTTGGATTTTCCAGCTTACTCAAAGTTGGGTTGGCTAGTAGTTTTGATCCTTTGGTCGAGCACCTAGTTTTTTTCCCCTAGCATGAGGATTAGAACCGAAGATTTTGGGTTCGTGATTCTAGTTTTTCATCAAAATGCTCTGGAGCATTTCCCCAACAAGTCACTATTTGTTGTGCATATTTTGCACACACGCCCCACCGAAGGCAGGGACCCCCTTTCTTTTGCTCCCAATGGGCTATTTTTCTCTTGCCTCATTTTTTGCACCCCTATTCCCAAGCCTAGGCTGGTCATATGCCTTAAAATGACTAAAGTTCCCTTTGACCAACTCCACCTATTTGAATTTTTAAAGTCTTTTGCTTTTGTGGGGCCCCCCTTTTGCTTTTTCCTTGCTCCTCCCGACTTGATCCCTGCTTGCTTGCTTTAGTTTTTCCTTATTTTTTAACTTTGGGGAAAATTTTCTTATGAATTTGGGATGTTTTGATGATGCCTAAGTGAACTTCCAAGGTTTCATTAAGTTTCAAGAAGTTGCATAAATTTCATTGCGGGCTGCTGCCCCTCCATCACTGTGGGAACTTCCCTTGCAATTTGTTGCCCCTCCATCACCATGGGAACTTCCCTTGTGGTTCACCATCCCTCTGTCATCATGGGAATTTCCCTTGTGGGGCATCGTCCCTCTGTCATCATCCGCGAAATCTTTGTGGGTCACCGTGTGCTCATTGTCGTTTTCAAAAGGGTGACGAACCCTCCGGCCTCCCCCTTCCAAATATCCACATTTTTGGAAGGGGTGCAAACTTCAAGTTTTCATCATCTAGGACCCATAAAATGAATGACTTCACATGCCTAAAGGGGTATGCATCAAGTTTTCCATGTGTTTAGACATTGTGGGAATTCCCTTACAGGTTGTCATCCCTCTGTCACCGTCCAAGGGAACTTCCTTGCAGGACGCCATCCCTCTGTCATCATTCATTGGAACTTCCCTTGCGGGTCACCATCCCTCTATCATCACCTGTGGGAACTTCCCTTGCGAGTCATCGTCCCTCCATCGTCATCTGTAGGAACTTACCTTGTGTGTTGCTATCCCTCTATCGCCGTCCATGGGAACTTCCCTTGCGAGCTGTCGTCCCTCCATCGCCATCTATGGGAACCTCCTTGTGGGTTTCCGTCCCTCCATCATCATTTGTGAAACTTCCCTTGCGGGCCGCCATGTGCAGGTTTTTGTGTGCTCATTTCTATTTTTAAAAGGGTGACGGACCCTTCGGCTTCCCCTTTTTTGAATTTCAGGATTTTTTGAAATTATTCAAATCTTAAGGAAATATGTCTTGGCACTCTTTCTACCCCTTTTCCCACGTACTAAAATTGAAAAATCTCAAATTTACTAAGTTTTGTGAAGTTGTGGGACTTCCCTTGCGAGCCTCCAATCATCCATCGCCATTTGTGGGAACTTCCCTTGCGGGCCGCCATCCCTCTTTCACCGTCTGTGGGAACTTCCCTTGTAGGCCGCTTTCCCTCCATCACCATCTATGGGAACTTCCCTTGCGGGTCATTGTCCCTCCATTGATGTTCGTGGGAACTTTCCTTGCGGGTCGTCATCCCTTTTTTGTCATCCATGGGAACTTCCCTTGTGGGCTACCATCCATGGGAACTTCCCTTGCGGGTCACCATCCCTCCATTGCCGTTCATGGGAACTTTTGTTGTGGGCTGCTGTGTGTGGGTTTTCGTGTGTGGATTGCCTCTTTTTGGGCGGTCGACCCTCGAATTTCCCCCACCTAGCGGACTCTGCATTTGGTTTTTTCGTCTGCCTTTTTTGCACCTTTCATCCATTGATCGTCTGTTGTCGGCCTTTCGTTCGCCTTTCACCTGTCGATTGTCCGTTGTCTACCGTTTTTCGTTGCTTGTGAGTCTTCCCCTACAGAAGGTTTTCCATAATCCTCTAGTCATTTGTTTTCCACCTTTCATCCGCTGTCGACCTTTCATCCACCGTCAGCCTTTTTTCTGCCTTCTGTCTATTGCCTACCTTCCATCTACCTTCGGTCCACCATCCATTGGTCATCTGTTGTTTGCCTCTCATCTATTTTAGCCTTTCGTCTGCCTTTTGTCTGTTGTCAGCCTTCCATCTGCCTTCCGTCCATTGTCTTCCTTTCGTCTTTTGTCTGTTGGTCGTTCATCATTTTCCTTCTGTCCATCATTATTCCATTGTCCGCCTTCTATCTATTATTCATCCACCGCTTGCAGGTCTACCCCTACAGAAGGTTGTCCATTGGTCGTCATTCACCTTCGTTTCGCCATCCGTCATCCACCTTTCGTCTGTCATCCTTCTGTCGCTTGCAAGTCTACCCATGTGGAAGTTTGTCCGCCATTCGTCGTCCGCCTTTCATTTGCTGTCTATCATCCATTGTCCTCCTTTTGTTTGTCATCCACCTTTCATCCATCATCCACCTTCGTCTACCTTCTGTCCACCGTCTATCATTTACCTTTCATCCACCTTTCATCTGTCGTCCTTCCACCACTTGCGGGTCCATCCCTTCGGAAGGTTGTCCACTATCCGTTGTCCACCTTGGTCAGCCTATCGTCCACCATCCGTCAGCCATCTATTGTCCGCCTTTCATCTGTCGCTTGCGGGTCTACCCCTATGGAAGGTTTTTCATCGTCCGTCATCCATCATCCGTCCTTCCGCCCTAGGGGGGAAACCTGCACCCCTGGACCCGCATTTATGTTTATTGTCCAAATGAGCTCCAAATGTGGAACAATGAGGAATATTATGATCCTTTAATGATGCATGGATGGATCTAACAATGATTTTGCAGGATTTGATTAACATTTTCTTTGTTTTACATATGAAAGCACTTACTGCAGTTTGTGTATGCAATATTTAAGGAACCTAATGCGAGTCTGTCGAGGAGGCCCATTGAAAAATTTGAACAAGGAAAAAGTGTGTTTCTCCTATCACCATTCATTTTATGCTCGCCTCTCCTCCTAGCAACCATCAACAAAGCTTGTGTTAGAAGAAGTCTTATGCCGAGGAAGTCAGTGACAAAACTGCAAAGGGTGGCCTTGAAGGGAGCCAGAGGGAGTTGTTTTGTCTTTCATCACACGATCATGACCCGTCGGGAGATGTCCACTGAAATCAAGAATGACATGTTTTTCTCTTCAACAATATAAATCTGCTAGCAAGATTTAGTTGATCGGATGAAGAATGTTGCAGATCCATCAAATAAGGGGCATCCTTCAAGCAGTTTTAGCTACAATAAAAGGGCAATCAACTAAATGACAAATTTGCTACAGTACCTAAGTCACTAGATGAAAAAATAGGAATGAGACAAAGAATGTATTTTAAATTCCTATATAATGGGGGTAGGTGAAACCCTAATGTAAAACAAATTTGAGCCACACTATGCAAATCAATCCTAGTCATTCATTTGGGCTTTGGAAAACTATAAATAGGGGCTTTCTCCTCATTTGTAAATGGTTGGAGAATTGGTGCAAAGGGCATTTGCAACAATAAAAGACAGCATTGCATGATTTTATGGATGTTCTCTTTGACTTTTCTCATCTTGCATGCATGGTTCTACTTCCATGTTAGTTTTAGTTTGTAGTTTCTATGGCTATGATAATGGTGTTTGTTGTTATGGTATTTGATGAATTTCCAGCCCATACTTTTGGCACTTGTTGATGACAAGTTGTTTTGCAAAGTTAGCCTAGGCTTCCTTATTTACTTGTTGTAACTTAGATCAATTGTATGTTAATGAAATGCATGTACAATCTGAAAATCTGCAATCCTTAGAAGATTGCATTGGTTTTGTGTAGTTGTAGGCTTCTCTTGGTCAAGCAAAACCTAGTTTAGGAATTTTGTCTACTATAGTAGCCTCCATTGTTACTATTCATTCATAGCTTAGATTTAGAACAAATTTCTTTACGCTTTCCTCTTTTTCTATTTCTTTTAGCTCTTTGTTAGTGTAGGATTCCAAGCATCAAAACAAAGTCAAATCTGATGAACATAGGGAGTTTCAGCTTGCTATTTTGAGTGGGAATCCACTGTTCATTCACTTCCAGCACTTTGAAACTCCATTTGTAGACCCAACTTCCCATGCTTTGTAAACCATAAATTCCACCCTGTGATTACTAGAAAATCACATCAACCAATTGAACTATTCCAAGCATTGTCATGACCTAACACCTGAGAGACCTTGGGATAATTTTCAGCAACTTGTTGTTGGAGATTTCCTTTCAAGAGAGGTGATGCACCTATGCATTACCTATGTTGAGAAAGTGTATAAAACACCCATCAACACCTTCCTTATCCAACAAACTTTTATTGACTCCTCAACTTCATTGAATCTTACTATATATAATAACTACCCCTACATTTAAAAAAAAAATCAACTATAAATGAGATACAATGAAATGTCCATTCCACTTTTTGATCGCCTAGTTCTTGAGATGGGAAAGGTAAGAATATATGGTGTTTAGGAATATACAATTAACTAGAATGCAACAAATAAAAAGGAATGCACTAGGCGGAAAGCTAAGTAATACCACTTATTCAACATAATGCTTATGCAATAATAAAATGAAAGAAACTTTATGCTTATTCAGTGAAGTGTATGTACAAAACATCCAATTATTCAGTGGATAACCAAGAAGGAACTTCTACTTATATAGTGGGGAAGATTATTACAAAATGACCACTTTTTCAATTGGGTGAGTAAAACCAAATCATCCACTTATTCGGTGGGAATCAATACAAAGCTACCACTTATTCAGTGAGGTGAGTACATCATTCAAATAATATTTTTTTAAGTAGATTGGTGGTACTACCATCTAGTGTTTATAATGTTAGATCACATGCTATGATGCTAAATAGAAGTGTATATGTTGATTACAAAATCTTTTTGATAATAAAAGAAACATTTACAGGGTGTTGTACCCTTTATGCAACGAGCCCAAAGGGCCAAAAAGGAGCAATACCATTAAATATAAAAATATTTTATAGTAACATCATACAAGAGACACAGACACAACCAAAAAATAACAGAGAGGTAGAACAACCTAGACCCAACCACTAATTGTCTAAACCCTCCCATTTTTTGACCAAGAGGTTTAACACATCTTCCTCGATCTACCTAGGGACTTCATCTGTGGTGTTCTTGTCCATTTCCTCTTTGACCACATCCAAGAGCGTGAAAGCTGACCTATGAATCATCTTGATAGTGAACTGAGCCACGTAGTTGAATTTTTTATTCAACTTAGCAACCTACTCCTGCAACACACCGAGCTCATCCACCTTGTCATCCTTGCTCTGGATCTTTGCATCAGCACCAACCCTAGAATCTAAGGACCTAGTAGAGTCATTACAAATCATCTCATTCAGATCAAAGAAGTGACTAGGATCTTCGATGGGTCCTTTATATTTCCACTTCTTAGGAGCTTTAGTGCCTTTATTACTGCCGCCATTATGAGTTGAGTCATTGGATATGTCATCAACGGGGGTTTCCTTCCTATGTTCCACCAACCTATGGGACCTTCTCATACTTGTCTATTCTATCCCCATCTCAAAGCTAGTAGCCACCACTGTATCCCCTTTAGAATATTTTTCCTCTATACATTTACCTTCCTCGGACACCGAAAGAACCCTCAAAAGTTGAGGCAAATATTTCCCTTTCTTTTTAGTAGCAGGTCTGTTGACCTTCTTATGTTTCATCTCACAAAGCCCATTCGCAACACTCGACTGGGCCAACCCAACCTCCATTTTCATTTTCTTTGGGGGAGGAGTGGCTAAGATTTCGGTACCAGGATCATCCACAAGGATGGGGGATTTCTTCTTCGATCCCTCTGAAACAACAAGGGAAGGGTTAGCAGGGGCATTTTCCTGGGGTTCTAATTCTTCAATGCACACAACAAAGATAGGTTTGGGAGGTACCAAAGCCGAATGGAATTGGTAAAGCCTGTGGATAAGGCCTTGGTGCTAAGGTAAAGGAGGTGGAGAATCAGGGTCATTCATGGCAATTTCCTAGGAATATTTGATGGAGCTTTCTAGAGAACATAGAAAAAAGAAAGGGAAGCTAAGCAAAATTTTATGCCTGAGATGATTTAGTAGAGGTAAGTGGTAGAAATAAAATACCTTGAATCTCCCCTCAAGAGTAAAATATTTCATGATGGCGAGATAGACTTTATCCCAAGGCTTAGGAAGTGCTTCATGATTGAAACTTGACTACTTCTTCACCAGTTTATCCTTACCCTGAAAGAACGCATTTGGACTATCCAAGTCCTATGTTTTAGTGTGTTTTTGTACTTCATTCCTTCACAAGAAAGTCCAGTAGCCTTACCTATCACCTCTTCATCAACATTGAAAGCAACGCAACCTATGGTGACCCAACGATCCTTCCATGAGCTAGGGAACCTGGCTGACAACATCTCATCATGGCCCAAAATATTCTCCATAAGCAGCATATCCCACCTTTCGAATAGATATGCCAAGCCAGAGGGTCCTGGAAAAACTCCTCACAATTTTTAGGCTATGTTTTAACTCTATCTCCACCCATCATGACCCATAGCACACAGTAGCCAATAGAACACTGCCTGAAAATAGAATGCTCACCGAAGAGAATATTGTTGCAAAAAACTTTACAATTCCAAATGGGATGAAAAGGCATAGTAAAGGTAAGGTGACATTTACACGTGCCAATGGTTAATCTTGATGAAAACCGCCACGTTGGCCCGTAATCAACCACAAGAAACCCTAGGTTAAAATAATTAAAAATAATGATGGGATCCAGATTTAAATCCCAAGAGCACATCAGTTTAATTAAGCTACACATTTCCCTAGGACAAATGAATGTAGGGGAAGATTTGAAATGTTCAAGTACATCTGATAAAATCTAAGGTGAATCAAAAGTTGCCTTAATTTGAAATTATTAATCAATATGGCTGATAACATCCTTTCACATGATCTCACAGGGATTTAAAAGGATGTGTTGTACCATTAATAAGGCATCCCATAAAGCTTAGGGGGCCACCAAGGAAAAATAATAGGAACAAAACCACCGTGGCCACCCACTTGGGTCTAGCACTCAAAATCACCAAAGAATGAACCAACAATTGATCCGCCAAGGAATGCCACCTGTACCTGAAAATGAAAAACATATTAATCATGATTAGTAGAATAATTCCTCTACTCCAAGAGGATTAACCTTTGAATAGACATCGGTGAACATCTATCTTTCTCCAACATATGTTGATCTTCCATGTGGACCCCAAGTTGGCAAAGCCGTCAACCCCTTGGTTACCTTCCCAAAAAATATGAGGTAGGTGATACCTTTCCAACTTAGAGATTAAATTTTTAATATCCTGTAGTATATTCCTTAAGTCTCAGCCAAGCAAGTGGACCAAGTTGATAGATTCTATCACCATTTTAGAATCCCCCTCAATCTCCAAATTCTTAATGCCTAGAGTGACAGCAATCTCAACACCCTTGATCAATGCCCTAGACTCTGCCACCATAGATGAGTAAAAACCAATACCACTAGCATACCCCACAACCAATTTTCCCTTATTGTCTCTTATAACACCTCCAATACTGGTCAACCCAGGGTTCCCTTTAGCCGCCCTGTCAAAATTCAGTTTAAACCAATCTTCTAATGGGGGTTTCCAAAGAGTGTTTTTCCTAGTAAGAGATTTAGAGATGTAATAGGAATAAATGCCAAGCACTAAATTCTAGGCTTTGGCTATCTTGATCTCCCAAGAAGTTGGGGAAATATCCAAAAGTTTCCAATTGAGTAGGGAGATAATTTTCCTTGACCCGAAGAAAAAATATCCTTCAAACTCTTCTCAATGTCCCAAAACACCCTATTGTTCCTTTCCTTCTTGATGCACCAACAAAAAATTGGGGGAATTTGTATCCATATTTCCAGGGGTAGGGGGTGTCAGAAGGGACCATTCCATCCCTCAACAAAGGAAACCAAATCATTATTTAAGGTCCAATGTGTCTCTAATTTTTGAAAAACAAGATTCCATACACCAACAACAAACGGACAGTGCAAAAGCATATGATCCACATTTTCTTCGTTATCTTTACACAACAAGAGCATGTTCAGGATTTGAAATACCCTCTTTCATAGATTTTCTTGGGTAAGGATCCTGTTGTGGCAGGTTATCCACCAGAAAAAGTTTATTTTGGGAATCAAGTGACAGTTCCATACCTTCTTCCATAACTTACTTTGTAAGCCTTTGTCCAACAACAAACCATAAGTCATCTTGACAATCAATTCACCCTTACAATCCAAGCCCCAAAAGAAATCATCTTCAAAATCCAATAGAGGAATTTTGTGCTGAGAGAGTAAGACCTATAAAGAAGAAGCCATACCAAGAAGGTTAGGAGAAAGAGGGCCACAAGAGTTAATATCTTTCCAACACCTAGGACCCTATAAACCGTTCATGTAATCACACACATTCCTACCAAAGAACCGAGAAGTAGGTTCCATCATATTTTTGAATTCTGAGAGGGCCAAGGGTGAGTCTAAGAGCCAAACATCCTCCCAGAAGTGAATTTCCTTTACCAATTCTCCATTTAAGGCTAGACAATAGAAGCTTCTTCATTTTACATATATTATTCCAAGCTAGAGATCCACGAAGATGATCATTCTCAATACACCTGACTAGGGGTCGGTTGGCTAGGTATTTGGCTTTCATAATTATGTACTAGTCCTTTTTATCTCTTAACTGGTCCCATCCGACCTTAGCAAGTAGAGCCTTGTTGGAAGTAAGGACTTTCCTGATGCCTAGCCCCCCCAAGTTTAGGAAGGAAAACTTTCCCCTAGCTGACTAACGACATCTTCTTTTTATCTTCAGTACCAGACCATAGAAATATTCTTTGAATCTTCTTCAACTTCTCAACAATGTTACAAGGAATTTTGAACATTGAGAAAAAATAAACAGGAATACCTTGAAGAGCAGCAATGAGAAGCTGCAACTTACCTGCATGACTCAGAAGGGAACCTTTCCAACCAGCAAGCTTTCTCTAGATTATTTCAAGGAAAAAATACCAGAAGTTGGGAGTCACTTCCTTAATAGTAATGAGAAGGCCAAGATAGAATGAGGGAAGAGAGACACTCACATAGCCTAACACCATGGTCACACGATCCTACAGACTAGGAGTGTAGTGAAAGAAGTAGATCATACTTTTATTGTAATTGATGCATTGACCAAAACAAGCCGCATAAAGATTGAGGCAACCTTTCCACTTCCTTGCTTCAATCACCAGAACTTTTCCAAAAAGAATAGTGTCATCCATAAATTGTTGGATAGTAACATGATCAAGGGTGGAGGCCGGTTTGACACCTTTTATGGAGCCCTTTGACAGCATACACACCACATTCCTACTCAACACTTCAGCCACCATAATAAATAAATAAGGGGATAGGGGGTCTCCTTGTCTGATTCCCCTACTAGCCTCAAAGAACCCTTGGGAAACTCCATTGACTAAAATAAAAAACTTCACCGTGGAGACACATTCCATGATTAATTTGATAACTTTCCGATTGAAGCCAAACTTAATAAGGACTTTAGGGAGAAATTTCCATGGGACTTTATCTTAAGCTTTTGAAATTTTGAGCTTAAAAGCCATGCTAGGGTTGTTACACCTATCCATAGAGTGTAGAGTTTCATGGGTGGATAGAGTAGTATCCACAATATGTCGTCCATCAATTAAACCTTTATGACTAGGACTAATCATTTTCTCCAAAAGGGGTTTCAACCGGTTCACCAAGATTTTAGAGAAAACCTTATAAAAAATATTGCAAAGACTAATAGGATGAAAATAAAGCATGGTCAGAGTGTCCTCAAATTTGGGGACCAAAGCTATGAAATTTTTCTTCAGTTGTTTAAGCAATTTGCCAGAGCTGAAAAAATCCCTAGAGGCAAGGGTAAGATCCTCCAACACAATCTCCCAAAAGGTTTGGAAAAAGGCTAGGGGGAAACCATCGGGCCTAGGGGCTTTATAGGAACCCATACTAAACACATCATACCAAACCTCCTTAGAGGAAACCGCCCTCAAAATAGAATCATTATCCTCAAGGGTAACAGGGGTAGGAAGAGGATCCAACAACAGATCAACCAACCCAAGGTCAGGAGCCTCCAAAGGACACAAATAAGCATGCTTGAATTGGTTAGAATCCAATAGATGTAAGGGATCAATAACTTCATCCCCAACCTTATTTCTCAATTTTTTTATCTGATTTCTTTTCCTATGTTAATAGTCGACACATGGAAGAAAGATGTGTTCTAGTCCCCCTCAGAAAGCCACTATATTTTGGAATTTTATTTCCAGAAGACCTCTTGTTTCTTTAGTATTTTCTCCCATTCCAAACGCTCCTCCTTTTCCTATTGACCTGTTAGAATACTGCTATCTCCATCTTCCATTGTTTTTGTAACTCGCTAAGTTTATTATCCACCACCCATTTTTGATGGAATACATCTCCAAAGAAATGTTTATTCCATCCTTTCACCATGTGTTTGATATGGTTGAGTCTTTGAGAGAGCCTAAACATAGGGGAGCCTTGCATTGGGATATTCCACCAGGTAGTAATCTTGTTCCTGAAGTCAAGATGAGAATTCCACATGATTTCAAACTTGAAGGGTAATGAACCAACAACAAAGTGGTCAGAGGGAGTAACAATAGAGGGTTGTGGTCCAAGACAGATCTAGGGAGAGCTTGTAGATTAGCATTAAGAATAGTAGTCCAGTTGGGAGAAATGAGGTATCTATCAAGGCAGATCTGGATCAAATCATCCCTAAGATGATGATTAGACCAGGCAAATAACTGGCTCTGCAGGCCAATATCAACCAAAACAGTACAATTCATGAAGTCGGCCAAATCAGACATGTCAAAATAGTTAGTCAGACCCCCACTCTTCTCTTAAGGATAAAGGAGGGAGTTAAAATCCCCAACCACCATCCATCAACCAACCTTGTTAGCCAAAATTCTTTTAGAAAATTCCTACCAAAGGGATCTCCTTGCATTCCTAATATTGGGAGCATAAACATTTAGCTAGGACCAGAAGCCCCTAGCATTGGAGAACTTTATACCAAGACTATTCTTACATTGAAACAATTCAGAGCCTATAATCCGAGAGGGATTCCATAAAAAAAATAATCCACCAGATGCCCCATCAACATCGTAACAAGCAAAGTGAGCATTAGGCCAAATAAAATTGGCAATAGATTCAAAATTGGTTTTCTTCATCTTAGGTTGATTACAAAATGTTGATAAATGAAAGTATCATTGATATAAAGTATTGATGTAAAAAATAATTATTATAGCTATTTAGATTAAACCAAATAACATGAGATGATCAACTAAAAAATATAACAATATTAAAATACCTTGTATAAATGATGTGTAAATCAATTTCAAGTTTTGAAACTCTTTTTTTTACTATACTTTTGATAAATCAAATTGAAGCACTACTAGCGAAGATTTGGAAACTGTAGAAGAATAAAACTAACACACCTAACACCTATAAACTACATGCCACTCAAAAACCCTTCGATACACACCAAAATCATCATATAACAACCAAGTGCCTCAAGATAAAGAAAAATCAACAACAAAGAGGATGTGTTTTACCTTCTACAATTCATACACCCCAATCATGAAATGTATGTCCTCCTTGTTAAATATACAATTTTTAGGAGTAAATGGTGAACTCCCAACACCCCAATATCACTTGCAAGATAAAAATAACTTCCAGAAGAGAGAAATAAAAATAATTTCATGATATGATCATGGATGCAAGATTTTTAGATTGAATATGTGATGTACATATGATTCCTTGCTTATAAAAGTAAGTTATGATATAGGATTAGACAAGATCTTGACATGTGTCTTAATCTTGTACAATGGCACAACTACCTCAACAATATTAAATGACTAAGGACACAAGAATTAAATTTTAAAAATAAGATAAGATATAATAACAAATAACACCATCTAGAAATATTCCCTCCTAGAACCTAAGTAAACTTAACATGTAAATAAAACCTACTAATTAACTAGTTAGGTAAAATACCTATTTACCCCAACCCCTAAGTGTAACTTAGGGATAAGAGTATTATGCAAAGATGAAGATGATGGGTCCCAACTACAAGGCCATGTTAGGTATCCATGTACAAATGAAAGTGTAATCTATCACAAATGGAGAAAAGGAGAAAAACTGATGAGACAAAACTTCTCCCCAAAAGAGAGAAAAGATACACTAATACTCTCCATGATGAATGTGAAGGACTAAACCCCATGTGAGGAAAAACACCCCTATAAGAGAGATGAAGAGAGACCATTTAGTCCCCCCTCAATGAGATAACCTAATGCAAATAAATATCAAAAGCATACTTGATTGTTGGAGCAACTGGAATCATGATAAAGCAACATTAGTCCTGATGCCAAGGAGCACTAGAAAAATATTGATATGAAGTAACCTTGAAATATGAATGAAGCAACAAGAGATAGTATATTGTTCTAGAATTTAAATGAAGTGCAAGGACCAAAGTTGTACCTTCCCAAGTGATAGTATGTCCAAGTGATCAACTAGATTGTGAATACACAAAAATATAAATAAAGGATACATAGTGCTAGCCCAAAAAAATTGCAAGTATGGCTTGATAGTTCTCCTCAATACCTTTCCAATGCTACAAGAATTATGAAAATTGGAGACCATGGCAAAAATTTATGAGCTCGGGAGCCAAAAAATGAGATCTAACTTCAAACAAAAAATATTGGCACAAAATAGTAGAATCTATAAAAATTACCTTCACCACTGCAAAGTACATAGAGCCAAATTTTTAATGACATCTCATTTTTAAAAATTCAACACCGTGACGAAAAGTTGTGGTATTTTAAAATAATTGTCTAATTTGGGCATTCGGGGGAGAAATTTGGGCCCCTAGGTGCCCATATGATCAGTTCTCCATTGGTTGTTTTAAAAAAAAACAAAGTGCCACCCAACAACAAGGGAAAAAAAATGACTCTTGCATGCTACTAGTGGCAAGGCAATGGGATAAAGGCCCTGTCACCTGGGGCATAAGCCCCCACCTACTAGACAAGGGAGAATGGGTCTTTTGGCTCCGCATTCAAGTGCCAAAGAAAATACCATCATTATATTTTAAATTACAAGACTTTTGAAATAATTTTTAATAATAAAAAGCACTGACCACTCATAGCATACATGATGCCAACAAAAATATTACGCAGACAATGTACATGCTAACACTGACAATTGTGGATGGCAGCCAAAAGAATATTCCTTTGCATAGAGAATATTCTCTATCGATGATTCTTTCATTGTACCCTATGACCTTCCGACATTGTACGGATCGTATAGTTTGTATGGATCTATATTGTACATATTTTTGTGGGTAAAATCTAAAAACACCTCTAATGTCTCTTAGATAAGTGTCCAAATTTGATGATTTGATATTCAATCATAAGGTTTTTGGCCCTTCTAGATGCAATGTCAGAGTTTGTTTTAGCCTAAAGTTCTCCAAAAAATTAGCTACCTCTTGGATCTAGTAACCACCTCCCAACTTGAAACCCTCATAGATTTGGAAAAATATGTTAGATTTTGACAAAATGAAAACCAATATTGACTTTCTCAGATGCCCTAGACTCGATAGTGATCTCAAATTACCTCTAAAATGCACCAAAATTAACTTGCAATAAAAACCCACAAAGAGGAAACCCCCAAAACTAGTATTTTTTCAAGTTTTTTTTATTCCCCATATCACTATATGGTGCAAGAGAAGAGCATAATCAACCTTACTAAAATCCTCCAAGATCTCTTACTAGTAATAGCTATACCCTTAAATCTAAGAAGGAATTTGCATGGCCATACTCTGATACCATGTAGGAGTTAATGGTGAACTCCCAACACCCCAAGATCACCAACAAGATAAAAATGACTTCCACAAGAGATAAATGGCATGAATATCATGCTATGATTATGGATGCAAGATTGTCAAATTTAATATGTGATGTATAGATGATGCCTTTCTTATAAAGGTAATTTGTGAGATAGGATTAGACAAGATCTTGAAATGTGTCTTAATCCTGTACAATGAGACAACTACCTCAATAATATTAAATGACTTAGGACATAAGAATTAAATGTCAAAATATAAGATAAGATCTAATGATAAATAGAACCATCTAGAAATATTCCCTCCTAGAACCTAAGTAAACTGAACATGTAAATAGGACCTACTAATTAACTAGTTAGGTAAACTGCCTGTTTACACCACCCCCCTAAGTGTAACTTAGGAAGAAGATTATTATGCAAATTATGTAAAGATCTAGATGATTGGTCCCGATTATGAGGCCATGTTAGGTACCCATGTATGAATGCAAGTATAATATATCACAAATGGAGAAAAGGAGAAAATCCAATCGAATAAAACTCCTCTCCAAAAGACAGAAAAAATATAATTATACTCTCCATGATGAATGAGAAGGACCAAACCCCATGTAAGGAAAAAGACCTCCCCCCCACATAAGAGAGATGAAGAGAGACCATTCAACCCCCTTCAATGAGACAACTTGCTACAAAGAAACATTGGAAGCACACTTGATTGTTGGAGAAAATGGAATTATGATAGAGAAACATTAGTCCTAATGCCAAGGAACACTGGAAAACTATCAATATGGAGTAACACTAGAATCTAAACGAAGCAACAAGAGATAGAATATTGTTCTAAAACTGAAATGAAGTGCAAGGATCAAAATTGCACCATCCCAAGTGGCATTATGTCCAAGTGATCAATTAGAATGTGACTACACACAAATATGAATAAAGGATACTTGGGGTTTAACCTTAAAAAGTTCATGTATGGATTGATAGAGCTCCTCAATACCTTTTCAACAATGGAAGAATCATAAAAATTGGAGATCACGGTAAAAAATTATGAGCTTGAGAGCCAAAAAATGGAGATATGAATTCAAACAAAAATATTGGCACCAAATAGCATAATCTATAAAAATTACCTTCACCACTACAAAGTACATAGAGCTAGCTTTCTCACAATGTCTCATTTTTGAAAATTTGACACTGTGATAGAAACTTAAAGAAATTTTGAAAAACATTGCTTGATTCGGGCATTAGGGGGAGAAATTTGGGCCCCTAGGCCATTGGCCACTGAGTTCCCATACAACTGGCATTGCATTAGTGGTTTTTTTTTAAAATAAACTGTCGTTAAGTGGTAGCAATAGAGTGGTGGCTCTCGTGCATTGTTGGTGGCATGGAGGCAGGTCAAACACCCCATCTCTCGAGGCATAAGCCACCACCTGTTGGATGGGACTGCAAGTCTTTTGGTCTCATACCCAAGTGTCAAATAAAATACCATAGGCATATTTTAAATCATAGGATTTCAAAAATATTTTTAAATAATAAAAGCATTGACCATTTGTACCATACATGATGTGAATGAAAAGATTACATAGGCAAAATACAAGTTAACACTAAAGACTGCAGATGCCAATTGAAGGAATATGCATTTGTGCAAATAACATTATTTGTCAATGATTCTACCATGGTACCTTGTGACCTTTCGGTGCCATACAGATCATACAAACTGTATAGATACATATCGTATTAATTTTTGTGATAGAAATCTGAAAAACCCTCTAATGGCCCTTGAATAAAAGTGTCCAAATATGATTATTTAATAGTCGATCATAAGGTTTTTGAGCCTTTCAAATGCAATGGAAGGGTCTATTTTGTCTCAAAGTGCTCCAAAAGAATTGCTACCTCTTAGATTTGGTAACCGCCTCCCAACTTGAAACCCTTGTAGATATAGAAAAATATGTCATATTTTAAAAAAATGAAAACTAATCTTGAATTTTTGAGATTCTCTAGACTTGATAGTGAGCTCAGATTAACTCCAATATATGCTAAAATTAACCTGTAGTAAAAACCCACAAAGAGGAAACCCCCAAAAGTGATATTTTTCAAGTTTAAGTGATTCCCTAGATCACCATACGGTGCAAGGGAAAATGATAATCAACCTTACTAAAATCCACCAAGATCTCTCACTGGCAATAACTCTACCCTCAAATCTAAGAAGAAATTTGCATGGTTGTTCTTTGATACCATGTACAAGTTAATGGTGAAATCCTAAAACCCCAAGATCACCTCCAAGAGAAAAATAACTTCCAAAAGAGAGAAACAAAAATAATATCATGTTATAATCATGGATGCAAGATTAACAAAATTGAATATGTGATGTACATATGATGCATTTATTAAGGCAAGTTGCGAGATATGATTAGACATAATCTTGACATGTGCCTTAATCTTGTACACTGAGACAAATACCTCAACAATATTAAATGACTTAGGACACAAGAATTACATTTCAAAAGATAAGATAAGATATAATCAATTAACACCATCCAAAAGGATTCCCTCCTAGGACGTAAGTAAACTTAACATGTAAATAGGAACTACTAACTAACTAGTTAGGTAAAATACCTATTTATAAAAAATATGGACCTCTTATAATTCCAATACTACTTAAGAACTATATGACCAAAATAAGTATTATCATTAGCATTCAAAATAGTGGGAAAAGAAAGTGTAACACTCACAATGTAGTCTCTTGAATGGTATGACCAAGTTAGGAAGGGTATCTCATGCTTGGGATGTACAACCAACCTCCAATTAATTCCCAATTCACTCGAACTCAAAACACATCTCAACACCTTTTTAATGATCTATTACACTAAGTTGTCACTTAATTATTTTTTAATATTAGACAATTTAAGTGAATAATTAATTAATAACTCAATAATTAACCCAAGTTGTAGAAAGCACTAAAATGGAATAGCAATCAAATTCTAGTCATACCAACATGATATTGAAGACTTGGTACAATGATCAAAGGCAACTGATTGACTTTCTAAAAATAGTATGCTCCTCCAAGAATTTTGGAGAGCTCCCGAAAGGTCAAAAACTAATTTTTAAATTGTCACTATATTCACCAAGGTCAATTGAGCTTATTGCCAACAACAATAAATTTTCAAGACTAAACTTGTATCCTTCAATAACTTTGTAAATCCCCCAAACACACTAATTAGCCTTTGAAAAAACTTGGAAATTGAGATATTTTTTCTTCACAAATCAATATTGCTAAAAATAAGGACATTACACTTAGATTTAGATGCTTCACCTTACCTATCTTTGAGTTAGTATTTGGAGGTTGAGTAATTTTCTACTCTAGTATCTATAAATTTACTAGTTTTTCAAACTTAGGAATCTAGAGTGAACATATTATGGGATGAGTAGCATAGTCACATGCCATGCACTAAGATTCCACCACCATTTCCTACTCCTACCAATTTTATATTTTAAATTACCCACTTTTTTATTATATACTAAGTTTATATTTTAAATTACTCACTTTTTTATTATATAAATATTAATAACTTAATTTATATAATTGATATCACATAAGGTTGATTAACTAGATACTCAATAAGAGAATATCCAAATAGACTCCTTCGATCGAATGGATTCTAACTCACTAAGAAACTATAGTTCCCTAATGGAAGTGCACTAAGGTCTTCATCAATTAGAATAATAATAAATAAGTTTGGCTTGTGTCCTACCTTATAATTTGGCCTCAAGCCTCAAGGAGGCAAACAAAATCCTTACAAGATTTATTCTAAGCTCTTAATTTATAGATTAATATTTAATTTAGTGTTATTTTTAAATTTATAAATAAGTTTGGCTTGTGTCCTACCTTATAATTTGGCCTCAAGCCTCAAGGAGGCAAACAAAATCCTTACAAGATTTATTCTAAGCTCTTAATTTATAGATTAATATTTAATTTAGTGTTATTTTTAAATTTATAAATAAGTTTGGCTTGTGTCCTACCTTATAATTTGGCCTCAAGCCTCAAGGAGGCAAACAAAATCCTTACAAGATTTATTCTAAGCTCTTAATTTATAGATTAATATTTAATTTAGTGTTATTTTTAAATTTAGAGTGTCAAAAAATCTACAAGTCTTGACTAAAGAGATCTCATGGATCATGTGTATGAAATTTAAGTTGGGAATGTCCTTCATTTACCCAAACTACCAATGTATCTATATCCATAGAATCAATGTGTATATGTACTTTTGGATTAGTTTCCTAGGTTAGGTGACTATGTATGAAGGCACACAACTCTTTCTAGGAATTTAGTTTCTCATTGATTATTATCCTCTAATGTGAATTAGTTACTTACAAAGCATTTTTAGTTCATACATGATGTCTATGTTTAGTTATTCCTTGATTAATCACACCAATGTTAATGTAAACTATCTTTATTCTAATCATACTTAACGATCAACATTTACATAAAATACCTATCCATAAGGTCCTCACCAATTTAAATTCATAATGAAAATAATCTAACATAAGAACTTCCCACTTACATAAATTATGTAAGGTTTAGTTTACTAGCTTGATCTTTCAACATTAATTAATCAGTAACTTGGTGTCCTTAATCATTTATTAGATCTACTAGTTATTGAACTCATGATTTCCTCATCAAGATATAATTTACAAGTTTCAACCATATGTGACATCTTGATTAATAATTTTTATAGTTGGTATATTTTATTAAACAATAAGGATGGTGTTCACAAGAATATTGGTGGCTTAACAAAGTTAACCAATAACCAATGACTAGGTACTCTTGCTACCTTTCTTGACCATTATGGTTTAAATAAACAAATTACTCTAAAGGTCTAAAAGTTTTTTTTTTTTGCATAACATCAAATTTTGTCCCTAACATTAGATTAAGAGAATTAAGCATTTAGATATTGAATTCATCATTAGAGTCTATTAGGTTAAACTTAAGTATGTGACATGCATTTACAACTAGCTAGGAAAATCTTTTGTCATAGGTATAAAAGAAAAAAATGTTATGAAATTGAATTATTTTTATTTATGAATACCACCACATTTCTAATTGATTTTAAATGAGCAATAGATTATAGAAATAATCATATGTTTCATAATCCTTACATTCACCAATCTTAATAGGAATAAGACATAGTATGCAACAATAACTTTGAGTACATAGATTTATTTTTATTTTTATTTGAATTAATAGATCTAAAAACCTTTAAGGTTAAATATTTTCTTTTTAATGAATCAAATAACGACATCTAAAAAAAAGCTCATCATTTTCATAAAAAAAAATACTTTTTCTATTTAAAATTTTATAAATTTAAAATTGCTAACACCACCTTTTTAAAAATTTAGTAACATAATTGAGAAGATTATCATTTTTATATTAAGTCATTTTAGAAGAAAAATCATATGATTTTATTTTTTATTTTAAAATAAAAAATATTGAAGAAGAACGTAATAGACAAATCAAATAATAGGAAAATTTACTTATTTTTTTTGTTTAGATTGATATGATTTAGACATTCTTTCATATCTAGAGTTGTCTGATTTCAATCACTACAACACATTTCTTTTCCTTGAATTTCTTGTGTTCCCTATGAAAATATTTCCCAAAAATCTTATCTTCCCAAATGTCATGACCATCACCTTAGCTTATTTTACCTTATTTTATTATTTTAAAATATATACATTTTTTTGTTGGTAAAGATTAATATAAATTAGTAGAATAAATAAATAAACAATAAATAGTAACTATTTAATAATAACTCTTGTATAAATAAATAGTAGTGAATGGCGAGAGCGGGAGCGGGGATGCTGCTGATGAGGACGGTGCTAATGAAGATGATGCAGATTTCATTGGTGGTCTGGACGTCTCAGGCATCGATGTTGATGGTGTTATTGGGTCTTCTATTGTTGTGGCCTTGGTTTTGTGCTTCCCTGAGGCTTCTTCTTAGGCACTAGATGTGGGTCTTGGTTTTCCTGTGGTGGGGCTGGCTATGGAGAGTTTTTGGCTCTTTTTAGACCCTGACTGGCATGTAGGGTTGGATGTGATGCTTCATGATTTTTCCTTCTCCCTGCTTTCTCCTCTTTCTGGCTTTCCTTGCCTTGTCCTATTGTTCTCATGTTCTAGTGGTCCTTTTTTTGGAGCTTTTGTTAGGTTGTGCTTCTTTGGAAGTTGGACGTTTGCTTATTAGGTTGGCGATGTTTTCTTCTACCATTATTTTGCGCTACTGGTTTGGTGACTCTGGAATTGTTCATGCTTTCGGATTTGGTTATTTTTCTCATGTTTGCCTTCCTTGGTTAGAGGCGCTTCTTTATTTGGGGTGTGGCTCCTTTATTGGGGTCTTCTTCATGCCTCTTTCTTGTCGGTTGTGCCCTCGTTTTCTCATGATTTTTTGGTCCTTTGTTGGGCAGGGCTCTTTCTGTAGGTTGTGGTCTTCAGCAATCCAGCTGCTTACTTTTTGGGGTGCTTTTGTTTCCTAGTTCTAGTCTCTTCTACTCTTCATGAGAGCTATTCTACTTCCTCTCTGGTCGATATTGATATCCTGGCTTTGGGGTTCTTGTGACGTTGCATTTTTTAATGATGGTTTCGGTGTTGGTTCTTTGGGGATTCTTGTCCCTCGTAGAGGGGTTTTTGTTGCTGACCTATTTTTTTAATTTGGGGGAGTGGTTTTCCTTTTTCTTCCAGTTTTTTTCCATACAGTTTCTCTAGCTGTCGAGGAGGTCTTGGGTTGTCTTAAGTGGGTGGTGTTGAATGTTTATTTTGCTTCTACGACTATGTTGGAAGGGTGGCTCTTCCGTATTGTTGTTGTGGATAGAGACCATGTTGTTGAAGGTGTCCCTCTTGGTTTTCTTTTATTATGGGTTGTCTTGATTTTTGAGTCTCTCTTGCTACTCAAATTTCTTGCTCTGCCAAAGGATGGTATGCTACCCTTTTCTTCTGAAGCGTTGGTGTTCTTCTAGATCCTACGGACAATATCTTTTTTAGAGTTGAAGACTTCTCCCTTTGAGTGGCAGCCCATTCCTATTGAGATGGTGGTGGTTGTTGTGGATGTGGTTGGATGCCCTCATATTTGATCTCCTCTAGTGGTATTCCTATTGAGGTAGAAGTTGCTCCTTTTGAGGTGGATCCTGAGGTTGCTAAGAATTTGTGGCTTTGGTGGAAGGGGTTTACATATCTTCCTCTCAGATGGAGGGGATCTCTTTCCTCTAGAGGTGGATTATGAGTTGGTTAGTTGGGTTGGTTGGAGTTGCAAGGGGATTTTTTCTTCCCTGATGTTCTATGTTTCTCTATTTCGATTGATGTGGGTTATCAACATTACTCTTTTTGCTTTAGGTGATGTTTGGATTTGGAATCTCTATGGTGTTTTTTTTCTTGGCTTATTTTTTACTATTCTGAGCCTTTGGTTGTTGTGGTCTGGTTTTTGTAGATTGATTCGTGGCCTAACTGTTTCAAGTGGTTTCTTTGTTAGTGGGTTCTTGGGCCCTATTTAATCTTGGGTGCTTTGGGGTTTTAGATTTGTTCTAAAACCTACTATTTGTAGCATTGTTTGTCTTGTGTATATTTTGGTTAGTTGATGTTATCAGGCTGCTACTTGGTTGTGTATGTATCTTAATGCAACTCTTTCAAATATTTTGATAGTCTGTTGTTGTTGTTGTGATGTTGGTGGTCTATTTATATTTCTTTCATAACATGATCTTTGATCAAGTTTCAAGTCCTTGAAAAACCTATTTTTAAATGGTTTCGGGTCCATTCAAAACCTATTTTTCCCTCTAATCAAAACACTTGTATAAATAGTAAAATTAATTATCAAGTAAATAATAATAACACGTGTTTAAATTTAGTTACAACCTAGATTTCAAAACTTTCCTATTTTCTTCTAATCTAGATGTAAAAACACTTAAATCATGGTAGTTAAGTTACATGGTAAAATGAATTAAGTAAATGTGATTCCTATTCTAATGATGCAATAAGGGTTACACACACAAAATGCATGGCCTAAATCCCATGTCCCACAGTTGATGCTTAGTTAAACTACACCTTACTCATCCCTCTTAGGGAATAAATTTAGGGATTATCTATTATAGGAGAGACATATAATATCATGAGAGGGAATGGACGAAAGGGGGGATGCATGGAGAAAAATGTTATCTTCTTGTATTTCCTCTGAAAAGTATATTGTTTTTGTGAGGAGTGAGAGGGCCCCAACACTTGGTCATGGCATGCTCATTTTCCACTTGCATTTCTATTGGATCGACAGGTATCCTAGTAAGATTGAATATGAGACTAGTAGATCAATAGGAATTTGATTCTTTCTACTATAAAATACCTAGCTAATAAGTGATTATATTTAATGAATGTGGGCCTAAAATCTTATTTATAAGCAGAGGACTTGCCAAGTTATTATAAAAAATCGGGAATGATTTGAAATTTCCAAGTGGGATTTTGAGAAGCATGAAGTTAGGGTGATCAACTACAAGGTCATCTCCCCTATTGAGTGTGGTTTGGTTGTATTCCAATCTAAACTTATTTCCTCTTAAAACATAATCCATGATTTCCTTATGCTTTTTATGGATTATTGTCATAACAATAGCAATGTACAAGTTAGTCTTTTAAGTAATCATTGTAGTGTCATAGCACATTAATTTACACTAGATGTAGGTACAATATTATGGTATATCCCAATGTTGAATAAGGGGGCATGATTGGAAAAATAGTCCATGGGTTTGGCATAACAAAGCTTGCTAATTAATGAACTTGAGCATTGTTGACGTGACCACTTGTAAGGGGGAAAATTAGCATGAGGAAACAACAATGAAATCAAATGAATGAGAACAAAACAAAGACAAATCCCAACCTACTCATGAAATAAAATTCTAAAGCAATTAATCAAGCAATGCAATCATAAAAGAGAACATAAACTAAATTCATGAATTATAATATTACCATCCCATGTCAAACTATAATTTGTATTGGTGTCGGATCGCTTGGATCAATACAAAGCCTCCATTGTTATACAAAATCTTCAAAAGGTATATTAATGGTGATCAAAGATGTAAGTATTTTCTCTTAAGAATTCGATAGTCAATTTAGCATGACCTCTCCACACAAATTCTCTCGATTCTCCGATCGTTTTTGAGAAGGAAGAAGTTTTTCTGTAGATTTTTCAGGTTTTAGATGAATGATCGAGATTCAATAGTGAAAGATCACGATCAACGGTTGAGAACCATTGAGAGGAAATAGATTGATCAGTTAACTCCTCTCATTGATCCAATTAAGGATTTTAATTGGATAATTAGTGGGATTAGATTGGAATGATTAGTGCGATTGAAGAAGTCATATTGAGTGTTTAGTGGGATTGAGAAATTCAGGTTGAGTTAGGAAATAGATTGAGAAATCAGTGGTCATGATTTACTCAATCAAGACATGTGAGGATGTATTAATTAATTAATAACTAATTAATATTGGAGAGGAATGTGCAAGTTACTTTTGATTTTAAAAAATAAAGATATATTTATTTGTTTTACCATGTTGAGCGATTTTGAATAATTAATTTAATTATTCAAATTTAGAGAAAATAAAGTGGTTTAATTAAATTATTAATGATAACAATTTAATTTATTTAGATGAATAAGGTATATTCATGGCATAATCAAATAATTGATGTTTATATAATTAATCAGGATGAATCAAGTTAGATTAATGATGAAATAGTGAATTAATTAAATAATGAAAGATTATTCAATTAATAGATGGAAATAGCGTTAATTAGTGAAAATGATGTGAAATGCAATTATATTAATGATAATAATGTCGATGATGGAAAAATGCAGTTTAGGATGTGTGATATGTGTTAAGTCATTTTCACATGTCTACATTTTGCCCCTCTTTGAGACAAAGTATTGGTTACATTGTTTTAAAGAATTTGATGCTCAGATCAAGATTTGAAAAAAATAAATATGCTCCACTGTGCCCCAACGGTCAGTAGAAATTTAATATGATGTTGGGCTAACCCCTTGAGAGGTCGGTGGAAAAAAAGTACTTTTTTGGGTGGGCTCGCGACAAGGTTTCAGTGTAGTTTAGATGCATAGAGGACAAAAAATTAGGCTATAGGGCCCGTGTTTATGGTTTTGGATGTTCCAGGGTGCTCAAAATCTAAACCTAAGAGGGTTCCCAAGGTAAAAAATAGGGTTTGAGAGGGTTAAAATAGGAAATTAGGGTTCATTTTTCCTCATTTGAACTTTGAATCTTATGAAATTCTTGCCTCTAGAGATTAGGTTGCTACGATTGTCAATTTGCGATGGCAAGGATTTTTGGGTGCCCCACATAGAGAAAACGTAGTCCATGTGTTTGGGAGGCTAACTGATGTAGGGATTGTGGTATGCATGCCTTTTGTTAATGTATGGTAGCTTCGGTCAGATATGAATGACAGTGATGCAAGTATCACTGTCATTCATGAGTGATCGAAACTATCATACAGATTATGATATTTCTATAAGAATCAATTAAAATTGAAATTATGAATAGTCATATTAAATTCTATCGTTCCCGTGATTTTCTGTATTCATGTGAAATCAGAATTCTCTTGAAAGTCATACGCCATCATATTGAAGATTATATATGTGTGAGTATATACTTAACAAATGGTAAATGAGAGTAATTACTAGCCGCATCCTAAGGGACGCGTCCCATGAGTGGACGTGCCTCCACTCATGGAGACACGTCCTCTCATGAGGCACGCCTCTTAGGAGGGTCGGACTTCTTCCCTTATTTATGATGGTTCCTCAATCAATATGCAAACATAGAAATCAGATAATGTTCTGCAATTAGCACATTCACTCTTAGTCTAAAATCTAGAAGTCAAAGTTAGAAGAAATTCTGAAAGTTTATTTGAAACTTATAATTGTTTTACTCAGAATTGAAACTTAGTTTTGCTCTTAGGTATTAGAATCCTTCTATTAGGAAAGATTTGATTACATTTACATGGTATCAGAGCCACGGTGTGTGAATCCAAATCAAATCTTAAATTAGATTGCTCAAAGAAATTCGTATTTTCTAAATCAAGTTCACATCACATTCTTCATAATGTCTATTGTGATCAGATTAGAAAAACATCTCTCGAGAGCAAATAATCCAGCATCACTTATGAGTGAAAATATTAGGAAACCAGAGGCTAACCTTAAGAAAGTTGAGAACCTTGTGCTCTTCACAGCCCTTTCTAATCAAGTTTCTGACAACATTCAAAATTGGGTAATTGATAGCGGTTCATCCTGACACATCACAGGGTTCAGAGAACACCTAGACTCCTTAACTGAAAATTTTTATGAAGAAGTAACCATCGGAGATGATTCTGCATATCCTGTAAAAGGGGTTGGAACATGCTCCATCAAATTGAAATCTGGGATTTCTCTACAACTCTCTGGAGTCCTATTTGTACCTGGAATTAAGAGAAATCTTATATCCATCTCTACCCTTGAAGACAATGGCTACAGAGTCACATTTATGGATGGTAAAGTTCTAGTGTGGCCTAAAAACTCAACTATCAAGAAAGCTCTTACCATAGGCATAAGGCAAGGGTACCTTTACAAACTTTGCACTGAGGTTAAACAAGCACTTACTCTTGACACTATTGACTCAAATGAAATCTGGCATAGAAGACTAGGTCACCTTCATTTCCATGCCCTACCTTCTATGGTAGAACTTGTTACTGGCTTACCCAAGCTAAAACTATCTCATGAAGGAACCTGTAAAGGTTGTGCCCTAGGAAAGAATACTAAAGGATCCTTCCAAAATAGCCTAAGTAAAACCCTTAATGTATTAGAACCAGTTCACTCTGATCTTTGTGGACCCATGTCTGTACCTTCTAAAGCAGGATTTCTCTACTATGTCATATTTGTAGATGACTTCTCTAGGAAAACCTAGATCTATTTCCTTAAATGCAAAGAGTCAATAGAAATCCTCAAAAGGTTCAAAGAGTTTAAAGCCCTCACTGAAAACTTCTCCGGAAAGAAAATAAAAACCCTAAGGACAGACAATGGGAAAGAATATACCTCTGATATTTTTAAAGAATTCTGCTTGAGTGCAGGAATTAAGAGGGAGTTCATTGTTGCCTACAACCCTCAACAAAATGGGGTTGTTGAAAGGAAAAACAAAACCATTGTAGAAGTTGCCAAGGCAATGTTACTGGACCAAAACATTGAAACATCTTTCTGGGCAGAAGCCTCTAGGACTGTTGTCTATATACAAAATAGATGTCCTCATTCTCATCTTGGTAACAAAACTCCTGAAGAAGCCTTTACCGGTTTAAAACCTGACATTAGCCATCTTAGGATTTTTGGTTGCCCTGTCTATATTCATGTACCCAAAGAGAAGAGGTCCAAACTAGAACCTTCTGGAAAGAAGGGAGTATTTGTGGGTTATAGTGAAACCTCCAAAGCTTATAGAATATTCATACCCGGGCAGAAACAAATTGAGTTGAGCAGAGATGTCATCTTCGAAGAAGACATTGCATTCAAGAGGGCCATAAGTACAAGTGAAACAGAAACCTATTTCCCTAGGATACCTAAAATGGAACCTGCTCCTGAGATTCAGAGGGAGCATCCTGAGGAAATGTCACTTGAACCTCCTACCACTTCAAATGAGGACACAAATGACATTGGCAGAAAGAGACCACTTTGGGCCAGGAAGATGATCAAAGAAGCAGAGGATCTGGCAGCACCTAAAGGAACGTTCAGGGAGAGTAAAAGACCCAAACGATTCTCTAGCTATGTTGCTTTAATGAACAACTTCATAAACTCTGAACCTACTAATGTTATAGAAGCCTTCAGACATCAAGCTTGGAAGGATGCAATGACAGAGGAGTACCAGTCCATACTAAAGAATGATGTATGGGACATAGTGCCTAGACCTAAAGAGAAATCTGTTGTTTCTTCTAAATGGCTCTTCAAAATCAAGCATGTTGTTGATGGCAGCATAGAAAAACATAAAGCATGTTTCATGGCTAGAGGTTTTTCTCAAAAGGAAGGCATTGATTACGAAGAAAAATTTGCACTGGTTGCCCGCTATACATCAGTAAGAACAGTGTTAGCCATTGCAGCAGCTAAAGGTTGGAAGGTCCACCAAATGGATGTGAAAACTGCCTTCCTAAATGGAACCATTGAAGAGGAAGTCTACTTGGAACAGCTTGAAGGATTTGTGATACATAAATCTAACTCTCATGTGTGCAGGCTCAAGAAAGCTCTCTATGGACTTAAACAGGCTCCCAGGGTTTGGTATGAAAGAATTGATAGCTATCTCTTGGGATTAGGATTTTCCAAGAACGATGCTGACTCCAATCTATACTTCAAGGTAATCAAAGGTGATATGATTATAATTATTTTATATGTTGATGACTTACTAATAACAGGGGAAGATCACCTCATTACTCAAGGGAAACAAGATCTCATCTCTAAATTTGACATGAAAGACTTGGGTATTCTTCACTACTTCCTCAGTTTGGAAGTATGGTAGAAATCAGAAGGTATTATTCTAAGTCAAGGGAAGTATACTATTGAAATTCTGAAAAGATTTGGAATGTTGGACTATAGACCAATGTCCACACCCATGGAAACCAACCTTCACAAATTGAAAGAAGCAGCAACAGAATCCAAATGTTCAGATCCGACCCTTTACAGACAGATGATTGGATCCTTGATGTATCTGGTTAACACCAGACCTGACATATGCTATGTTGTAAATGCCCTCAGCCAATTCATGTGTGAACCCAAGGAAATTCACTTGATGGCTGTAAAAAATATCTTTAGATATCTTCAAGGTACCATTGGATATGGGCTTCATTACAAGAATGATCCATTAGATCTACATGGATATTCAGATTCAGATTGGGCTGGAAGTGTAACTGATCGAAGAAGTACATCAGGATGCTATTTTAGTTTGGGATCAGCAATGATCTCCTGGATTTGTAGAAAACAATCATCAGTTGCACAGAGCTCAACAGAAGCTGAATACATTGCAGCCTCAATGGGGGCAAGAGAAGCAGTGTGGCTTCGTAAATTGATTGTGGGACTCTTTGGTGAGCCCTTGAATCCTACAATCATTCATTGTGATAATCAGAGTTGTATAAAGCTCTCTATGAATCATGTCTTTCATGACAGATCTACACACATTGAAATTCCCTATCATTATGTGAGAGATATGGTGGAAAAGAAAGTGATTCAGTTGGAGTACATTAGTACAAATGATCAAACTATAGACATTCTCACCAAACCTCTCTCCCGGATCAAGGTAGAGCACTTCAGGAAGAAACTTGGTATGGTAGAAATGTAATTTGTTATTTATGTTTGAAATGCAAATTGTTTATAATATATAAAGATGTTTAATGTGTAAACTCTTGTGTCATGTGAGTGACTCCATGATTTTATGGGCCTATCCCTCCTGTGTACATTATCGAAAGGTGATGATCTTTCTGATAATGGACACTTGTATTTGACATTGTAAATTGATGACTCTACAATGATAAAACTATCATAATAGATATCATACAACTTGATATCTATAAGACATGTCATGATAGTATCTCTTAGACACCTTGATGGATATCATGAGACTTGATATCTGAAGGTCATTGTGATCCATAAGAGATGATCATGGTGGGTGAGTATATCTGTGGATATGCCATGATCTATGGTAGACATCATGTGGCTTGATGTCAGTGCACATACCATAATGAAGATATGTATGAAGAATGTCATGTGACTTGACACTTTCAGAAGCATATCATATCTTCTGATATCATGAGTTAGGTGATATCATTTTTGGAAGTTATTCTTCCTAGTTAAAGAGGGAGTGGAGAAATGTTATGAAGAATGTCATGTGACTTGACAAGTTTGAGAAAACATATCATATCACATGTGAAGGTGATATCTTGACTTATTTGATTTGAAATATCTTGCCTAGCTAAGAGGGAGTGTTAATGTATGGTAGCTTCGGTCACATATGAATGACAGTGATGCAAGTATCACTGTCATTCATGAGTGATCGAAACTATCATACAAATTATGATATTTTTATAAGAATCAATTAAAATTGAAATTATGAACAGTCATATTAAATTCTATCATTCCCGTGATTTTCTGTATTCATGTGAAATCGAAATTCTCTTGAAAGTCATACGCCATCATATTGAAGATTATATACGTGTGAGTATATACTTAACAAATGGTAAATGAGAGTAATTACCAGCCGCATCCTACGGGACGCGTCCCATGAGTGGACGTGCCTCCACTCGTGGAGACACCTCTTCTCATGAGGCGCGCCTCTTAGGAGGGGCGAACTTCTTCCCTTATTTATGATAGTTCCTCAATCGATATGCAAACATAGAAATCAGATAATGTTCTGCAATCAGCACATTCACACTTAGTCTAAAATCTGGAAATCGAAGTTAGAAGGAAATCTAGAAATCAAAGTTAGAAGAAATTCTGAAAGTTTATTTGAAACTTATAATTGTTTTACTCAGAATTGAAACTTAGTTTTGCTCTTAGGTATTAGAATCCTTCTATTAGGAAAGATTTGATTACATTTACACCTTCCTTTCTTATTTTCATTTTTTCTTGTTTTTGTAATTAATGCTTAAAATCTATTTGGATGGTAGTGGTAGTATTAGTTTGTATCGCTATTGATGTGATAAAACCATAGTCGTAGTATGTACGAATACCGCCAGAGTGAAAAATCCACGCTATCATGTAAGTGAACCGCTATAGGAAAATGTGATCATTGTTGTTGATCACTATAGCAAATACTAACTATTATTGTAAACCATTGATGCAGAGCAAGGTGGGTGAATACTAAGAAGCTCAAAACCAGCTCAACAAAACCAACTTTCAAATTTAGAACCCAAACTCTTTGGTTTTTTCTCACAACTCATCAAATTCCCTTGTAGCCCTCCATAACTGGTTTCTCTAACACAACCTCCTTGAAAGACCTCAAACTGAAAAAAACTCACCATTCTATATACCCATTAAGCCCTTTGACAACATATCAAGATTGCAGATATGATTGTTTTGGAACACCAAGGACTAAATTCTATTACTACACTTGGAAAAGGCCTAATTAGGCTTATGCAAATAGGTCATTAACAAGTTTTTGATCTCCAGGCCTCCAATATTTAAACCAATAATTCCAACATGTCAATTTGGGTCTTTCCAACCAATTCTAACTCCTTTCAACCTATTCCTAAGAGTTTTTATTCAAACCCTAACATCTATGCATCATTTTTACCTAGAAACATGAGTTTAATCCATTAGGGCATCAACCAAATTCACCTAAATCCTCATTCCTGCTCCTGCAAACTTCACAAACAAAAAACACATCCTATATACACCCATTCCACCAATTATCAGACCTTTTCATTAGTGGAATGGGTCAAAAACTCATTTTCTTTCACTCAAACCCTCAAAACCAGGGCTTCCTGGCTATTTGCAACAAAAATGCTCCAACTCTTCACAAACTTGATGAAAATCGATGAGACAAGATGAAAATAAGAGAAGATTCAATACTTCATAACTTCCAATACATAAATGATCACCTACAGGTTGTACCAGGCTATACTATGATGTGTAGCAACAACTTATGATCAAAAACGCAGAAAAACAGAGTTCTTGATATTCAAATTTCAAATTTTCAACAACCAGAGCCTTGGGCCAACATACACAAGTGTTTTTAAAATGTTCCAAGGCCAATCCAATCTATCCCAACTTATTTTTAACTCCCTAACTGCTCAGCTTCTCAATTAGACCCAAAAATGCAAAAATGTAAAGTTGTTTTTACAACTTTTGCATCTTTTTGCAACATTAACATTATTTACAAAAATGGAATCCAACATGAATCAAAACACCCTAAAACATGACACATGGTATTAATAGACCTTATTACAACCAAAATTATTTAACACGCCAAAATACCTAACACTTTGCAACTTGAATTCCTAGGTGCGCTGCACCATACTCCCTAGGCCAAAAGGAACTCAAGTCCCCTTGAGGACAGTGCTGCAAAGTAGGTTCATGTTTGACCATGCTATTATTTGAACTCCAAGCACTTTCTCCATCTGGTAACCCCTTCCGATGATCCAAATACTATAATTAGCATTATTCTTTGTGTTCTTGAACTCTTTGTCACCCAAGATATGCTCCAACTGTAGAGATCTATTTAATAGATGAGTCTTGACTCCTTCCTCACTTGAAAATGTAGTTGAATCTGCACTATGACCTGCCACCATATCTCCTCCATCCTTGAAATGGACTTTTTTCTTCTTCACTCTTGGTGTATGCTTTGTCTTGTCCACATCCCTTTGCAAATTATTTGTGACCTCTTCACTTTTTCCTATTACCTCTTCCATTTGATGTTTTGCCCCTATGACTATTGTTTGCTTAGGTATAGAAACATCTAATATGAAAGAATGATCAAAATCCCCTTTTGAAAACAATGAATAAAGTACCTCTTCTATCATCACAACAACATGTTTTTTAAGCCCATCTTGAATCTTCAAAATCAATTCATCCTTGACCTTCAACTCAATATCATTTCCCTCCAAAATTTGATCACTTTTTAGGTCAGTTGTCATACTATTGCCGAGTTTTGAATTGGATACAAGGTTCATATTCTCTTCTTTATCCACCTTTATGAACTCTTTTCTACCAACCATTATCACATTAGATTGCTTAGTTTGGCATTTATCATCTTCCTTCAAGGTTTTCAAAGTAAAAAGATTCCATCTTTCTCTATCTCATAGGTATTTCTTCTACCATCATACTTAGCATGCCTATCAAATTGTCAAAGTCTCCCTAGAATCAAATGGCACACATCCATAGGAAACACATCACATATAGAATTGTATCCTTATACCCTCTTATATTGAACTCCACCCAAGCTTTCTCATTAACCAAAACATATTGACCCTCATTCAACCAAGAAAATTTATAAGGAGTATCATGTGGTATTCTAGGCAATCTAAGTTTCTCAACCATCTCTATGGAAACCATGTTTTCCATACTTCCTGAATCAATCGCAACTTTACATACCTTACCCATTCACTTACAAGTTGTTTTGAAGAGAGTCCTTCTTTGTGATGGCTCCTTTTCTTCAGATGCTTTGATGAGAGTTCTCCTTACCATGAGTGATTCTCCAACTTTTGGAGTAGCATGTTGTGATGGAGAGTTTACACTCTCATTATCTTCTTCTTGTACCACTTTACCTCTCCTTTCTCCTCCATGTGAAGTAGTAGGTTGATTTTCATTGCACTACCATGCTTGATGTCTAAATTTGTAACACTGATAACACCTTCCTGTGAATCCACTAGAGCCTCTTCCTTGACCTCCAAATCTGCCTCTAAAATCTGATCAACCATCTCTAAATCCAGTTCTCTGATCTGCAACTTGTTCATTGGATTTGCTTGCATATTCTTGACTCTCATAGGACTTCCCTGGAGTAGAAAATGTCCCTTTTCCTCTATTATTTCTGCCTCTACCCCTAGTTTGCTTGTCTTGCCTTCTTTTAAGTTTTTCTTCTACCCTTATTGTCATTTGATAACACCCCTCAATCATTCTTGGATTTGCCAAGGTTAAATCATCTTGAATGTTGAACCTTAGCCCACTTAGATATCTAGCCACCTTCTCCACATCATCCTCCATGTGTCTTTCCCTTATACTCAACCTATAGAAATCATTAGTATAAGCTTTAACATCCATTTCTCTTTGCTTCAAACCTTGAAGTTTCTTATACATTTGAAGTGCATAATCACTTAGTAGAAATTCTCCCTTAAGCTTAGCCACCATTCTATCCCAAGAAGAAATTTTTGACTTACCTTTCTTTCTACTTTTAGTCTGCTCATAATCCCACCATACTAAGGCATGACCCTTCAACTTTGTTTTTGCAATCTTCACCTTTTGCTCCTTAGGTACATCTTCACACTCAAAATAATTGTCAAGTGTTGCAATCTAAAAGCTCATCATCATTCAAGTTACCTCCATACATAGGTAAATTGTGTTTATCTCCTGTGACTTCTCTCAGTAGCTTAGCCATCCTCTGCTCATCAAGATCCAATTGCTCTTCCTCTTCCTCTTCTTCATTATCCTCTTCCCCTTATTTTTTGGAGTTACTCTCAACACTCACAACCTTACCTCTTCTCTAACCTATTTCCACAGCCTCAAGCCTTGCTACCATCATATCCTATAATCCCTTCAACCTTCTAATCTCTCTTGTAGTTTCCTCTTCCATCTCATTCACCTTCCTACCTATAGTTTTACCTTTTGGAGGCATCTTTCTCTTTTCTCACTTCTCTCTTTCCCTCTTGCAGACCTATCTATGCTCTGATACCAATTTGATGTAGAGCAGGGTGAGTGAATACTAACAAGCTCAAAACTAACTTTCAAATTTATAACCCAAACTCTGTGGGTTTCTCTCACAACTCATCAAATTCCCTTGTAGCCCTCCATAACTGGTTTCTCTAACACAACCTCCTTGAAAGACCTCAAACCCAAAAAAAAATCACCATTCTAGATAGCCATTAAGCCCTTTGACAACATATCAAGATTGCAGATATGATTTTTTTGGAACACCAAGGACTAAATTATGTTGCTACGCTTGGACAAGGTCGAATTAGGCTTATGCAAATAGGTCATTACCAAGTTTTTTGATCTCCAGGCCTCCAATATTTAAACCAGGACTTCCAACATGTCAAATTGGGTCTTCCCAACCAATTCTAACTCTTTTCAACCTATTCCCAAGAGTTTTTATTCAAACCCTAACATCTATGCATCATTTTTGCCTAGAAACATGAGTTTAATCCATTAGGGCATCAACCAAATTCGCCTAAATCCTCACCCATGCTCCTAAAAACTTCACACAACACAAAAAACATCCTATCTACACCCATTCCACCAATTATCAAACCTTTTCATCAGTTTAATGGGTCAAAAACTCATTTTCTTTCACTCAAACCCTCAAAACTAGGGTTTCCTGGCTATTTGCAATAAAAATACTCAAACTCTTCACAAAATTGATGAAAATGAGAGAATATTCAATACTTCATCACTTCTAATACATAAATGATCACCTACAGGCTGTATTATGTTGTGTAGCAGCAACTTATGCTCAAAAACGCAGAAAAATAGAGTTCTTGATATTCAAATTTCAAAATTTCAACAACCAGAGCCTTAGGCCAATGTATGTACAAGTGTTTTTAAAATGTTCCAAGACCAATCCAATTGATCCCAATTGCTTTTTAACTCCATAACCGTTCAACTTCTCAATTAGACCCAAAAATGCAAAAATGCAAAGTTGTTTTGACAACTTTTGCATCTTTTTGCAACATTAACATTATTACAAAAATGGACTCCAACATGTCTTAAAACACCCTAAAAAATGACACATGGTCTTAATAGACCTTATTACAACCAAAAAGACTTAACACACAAAAATACCTAACACTTTGCAACTTGAATGCCTAGGTGCCCTGCACCAACCATTTAGTAAATTAATCGCTAGTACAAAAACTAACAACTAATGTACTTATAACAGACTCGCTATCATATATTATCATCGCTATCACAAAAATTAGATGGTGTTGTAGTAAATAGGCCCGTTAGTGTATAAATTAGTCGCTATCATAGTAAACAAGGTCGCTAATGTACAAACATGTTGCTATTGTCCTAAAAAGTCTTGCTTTTATCAAAAATGAATGATTTAGCTAATTTGTTCATATTTTTAAATTCGTGATTTAATTTTCTAGAAAAAAAATTACATTGCGGGTTGAATGTTTTTAGGTGGTTCTCAAACCATTGTATTCCAAAGAGCGTCAACCACGACAACTATTAGAATTCATTGTTGGGTTTCAGGAGATTGAGAGAGACTTCCTTGATGTTGTTGGTCTTTAACATATCTATTAAATACCTAAGATTAAATGTCATAGGGTGATGATGATCGTGCTAGTCAAAAGATGGCATTCTGAGACATCATCCTTTTATCTTCCTACTGGTG
The DNA here is from genome assembly GCA_007115665.2 of Sequoiadendron giganteum. Taxonomy (NCBI): domain Eukaryota; kingdom Viridiplantae; phylum Streptophyta; class Pinopsida; order Cupressales; family Cupressaceae; genus Sequoiadendron; species Sequoiadendron giganteum. The sequence continues at coordinate 343,703,700 of CM021107.1, forward strand.
AGGCGATGATTACCCTTGAGGATGTTTTGAGGATCCTAAGGATCCCCATTCATGGTGAGTAGGTCACCTATGATTTCAGGAAGGGTACCCTTTCCATGCAACGAGTACTTGGTGTGCAACAGTTACAGTTCGTGGACTCTGAGATAGATTTATCTCCATTTCTCAATGGTGTTAATCCTATGTCTATGGCACTGGCTAGATTGATTATCGGGCCTCTGATGCCTAATCACAAAGGTAGGGGATTTGGTATTGGTTGGGGCATCTATATAGAGAAAATGATGGAGCACAAGATAGTCTATGCTTGGGGCCCATGTGTTTTGGCTCATCTATACTAAGATATGCATAAGGTTGTCTATTGCGGCAAGAGTTCCATTCCAGTTAGGGTGACTCTTCTACATGTGTGGGCTTGGGAGATGATTATAGTGACCAAGCCAGATGGCATACTTCAATGGGATGTCCACAATCCCTTCACTTATAGATATTTTGTTTTCTTGTATTGCACCTGGCTAGGCAGGTTATCTTATTGGAGAGTCATTTTCAATGATATGACAACACTATTTTCGGAGTTTTTTGACTTTTTACATATGTTTTTGGATTTTGATAAGATATTTTAATGTTTTTGTTTTGGGGGACTAACCTAGGGCCTCGAGGGCTCATCAATGATGTCCTTGCCTACATTATACACATAGAGTCCCATAGTTCACTTATTTTGATTCAATGTAGCTCGTCTAGAGATGGCCTATGATGTTTTTGGGATTTTTTGTGTTTTCAACTTTGTTTGTTTTGTGGATATTTTTATTTTTGATAGTTTTTTATAGTGATGGGATGAACAAGGATCCAATTCACTACCAATTTCGGGAAGTTTCCCCTAGTTCAAAACAATATTATGTTTACTAGGGTAGATGGAATTTGATGGTGCAACAAGGTTCAACACTTGATCAGTTATCGAGCCATAGTTGGATACACGTTTTATTATGGATGGATGGGGTGGATGTGATAGAAAATTTTGATCGATAGATATGCAGGACTTATTCAAAAATTGTGCTTTTTTACCAAGTTTTCAAAACAGTATTGGTCTTGGAAGCACCACAAGGTGGTTTTCACTCAAAGGGCATTTTATTTCTTTTTACTATTTTCTTGATTTTTTATTTTTTTATTTTTTTATCTTTTTTTCTTGGGATATTTTGATGCGCTCAATTATAAAACCTTTTGAGATGGCTTATATTCATAGGTTCAACTAAAGGTTCTCCTTCAGGATTAGCCAACTGATATGCTCCAAAGCCATAGCTTATTGTTATGATAAAAGGACATAGCCAATTTTGTTCAAACTTACCCTTCCCATCTTGATTTAGCTGGATCTTCTAATTTTATTTTAGTACCAAGTCACCTACTTGAAAGCTTTTGTTCTTTATCTTTTTTTTATAGCTTCACTTGAGCCAATTGTGATAAACCTAGAGATGGTTTAATGCACTCAAACGTCTTTCATCTAGGAGTTCTAGCTCATTAAGTCAGGATACCCGATATTCCTCATTGTTGATCATGTCTTTTAGGGATACTTACAGTGATGGGATCTCGACTTCTATAGGTAGGATTTCTTCAAATCTATAGAAAAAGGAAAAAGGTGTCACACCCATGGGTGTGTGAATGATGGTGAATGAAGGCAAGCCCGTAAGGCTAGGTTTAGCTGCAAATGCCAATCACGGTCGTCATAACTAATAGTCTTTTTCAATATTTTCATGATGGTTTTATTGGATGCTTCGACATGATCATTTCCTTGGGGATAGTATGGGGTTGAGAATCGGTGTTGGATAGAGAACCTTGACCAGAGCTCACAAACATCTTGGTTCTTGAATGGACTTTCATTATATGTTATGATGGTTTGCAGAATTCCATATCGGCAGATCATATAATTCAAGATAAACTTGGATATTTGTTTCCCTGTGATGTAAGTTAACGGAATAGCTTCTATCCACTTATTAAAGTACTCTATTGTAGTTATGATAAATTTGTTCCCATTGGATAAAGCAGGAGATATCTTTCATATCAAGTCACTTCCCCACTGCGAGAAAGGCCATGGTGTAGTTATAAGTTGTATCTCCTATGCCATTGTGTGAACAAGATCACTATGTTTTTGATACTGGTGACACTTACTTGAGTAATGAATGGGTTATTGCTCTATTGAGGGCCAATAATACCTTGTTCTCAACAACTTCTTTACTAGATTAGGTCCACTAAAGTGAGATCCACAAACACCTTCATGCACTTCTTGTAAGTAAATTTTCCCTTCATCCTCATTGAGGCATTAGAGTAACATACCATCTAGACTTCGATGGTATAGGGTATCTCCTAGGATGGTGAATTGGGAAGTTCTTTGGACAAAGGTTTTCTTTTGATTTTTCGTTAAGTGAGGGGGTATGATCCCATGTTGGATATAAGCAAACGTGTCTTGGTACCAAGGCGAGTTAGGACCAACAACTTCACATACAAGTTCTGATCCTAAGATGTAAAATACTGGTATAAGTATTTTTTGCATGAGGAATTCACATTTGGGAATATTTTGGGGTATGCCAAGGAGTGAACCTATTATTGCCATAACATCACCTACTCTGTTGTTGATTCTGGGAAATTGTTCAAAGGTGATGACCACAAATTATTGCTTGAAGTTGTCAACCATTTTTTTATATGGCATGAGCTTGTTGTCCTTCATTTGGTATTAATCATTTAACTGCATTATGACTAGCTAGGAGTCACCATAGACTTTTAGTTCTTTTATTTTCCATTCTATAGCCATATTTAGTCTAGTTATGAGTGCTTCATATTCAGATATGTTGTTAGTACATAGAAAGGAAATCCTATAAGCTTTGGGTATATTATCTCCCTGAGGTGTAAGAAATAAGATACCAACCCTTGAGTTATGTTGAGTGTGGGATCCATTGAAGTATAATGTCCAACAAGTTGACTGATCAGTTAGAAGTATGCTATCATCTAGAAATTCTGATATTAGAGGCTGATGATCTTCCATAGGTGCATCTACTAACTAATCTTCTATTACTTTTCCCTTTATGGATTTCTTGTTAATGTATTCTATGTCAAGTTCACTAATTATCATGACCCACTTAGTGTTTCTTCCTATAAGAGTTTCCTTTGCCAAGAGATACTTTAAGGGATCCAATTTTGATACCAGCTTGATTTATCTATTTAACATGTAGTGTCTAAGCTTTTGTGTTGTGAAGGCAATAGATTGACATGCTCTTTCTATGGGTGTATAGTTTAATTCATATCCCACCAAGGTTTGACTGATATAGTAGACTGCTCTTTTCTTGTTTTGTTCATCCAATTGCGCTAATAGATCTCCTAAAGTTGTCGTTGTTGTAGATGCATACATAATCATTGCCTTATCCTGAATTGGAGGAATCAATACTAGGGGAGTGAGAAAATAATCTTTTACTTGCTGAAAATCCTAGTCACACCATCCATCCCATTTAAATTTTATGTCCTTATGTAGCAAATGTGTGAATGGATGGTATTTTTCTACTAACTGTGCAATAAATCTTTTGATGGTTTGAAGCTTGCCCTATAAGTTGTGTAGCTATTTCAATGTTTTTGGAGGATGAATTTCTAGGATAGTTTTAACCTTGGCAGCATCCACCTCAATGCCTCTTTTGGATATAATGCAACCCAACAATTTCCTATAATTCATGATAAATACACACTTCTTTGGATTGAGACACATGTTGTATCCTCTAGTCTATCAAATATCTTGGCTAGGTTAGCCAGATGATCTTTTCTTTTGAGTGATTTTGCTAATAGGTCATCCACATAGTCCTCCATGGCGATGTGCAACATATCATGGAATATAGTTGTCATTTCTCTTTGTTATGTTGCTCCTGTGTTCTTCAAACCAAATGGCATGACGTTCCAGCAAAAATTTCCCCATGTATAGGTGAAACGTATTTTGTGTTAATCTTTAGGGGATATCTTTATTCTATTTTTCCCAAATAAACCATCTATCAATGAGAGAATTTCATTCCCCATAGTTAGGTCCATAATCATTTCAGTGTTGGGTAGGGGGAAGTCCTCCTTAGGGCACGCCTTGTTGAGGTCCATAAAATTTGTACAGATTTGTATGCCCCCAGTGGATTTTGACACTGATACAAGGTTGGATACCCACTTAGGATAGTTTATGGGTCTGATGAATCCCACATCTAGTAGTTTATGAAGCTCTACTTTGACCAAGAGTGTTATTTGTGGGTGCATCTTACGTAGCTATTGTTTGACGGGTTTAGCTCTAGGGAACACTGCTAGGTAATGTACTACTAAAGTTGTATCCAGCCCCAACATGTCTGCATATGTCCAAGAAAAGTTGATTTTGCGTTCATTAATGAAAATTCCATAAAGTTGACCTTTTCCTCAAGATCTAAGGAAGTTGCCTGATATGTTATTTTTGGTGTCTCTATTGTGTCAACATTGATAGGTTTAGAACGTTCAACCAAGAGTGCTGATTTTTCTTGATATTTTGTAATGGGGAGATTGAATCCTCCATCTTTAGGCACCTTAAAGAGTTTTTCAACCTCAGATACGTCCTTTGTTTTTCTCTTTTCTTGATTTGATAAAGCCACATTGTGGTTTTCCCTAGGGGATCTCTTTTTTATTTTTTATTTTTTTAGTTTATTTTTATGACTACAGGACACAATCTTCCCTCCAAAGTATGCTCCTTGTTCAAGATCCATTACAAAACCAACCTTATGGTGGTATATCAATTTGAAGTCCCATCAACTCCAAAATAGCTTCATCATTCTAGAATGAGTCCAAAATAAGTGTGTGATGTCGTTGATCCCAGTCTATTAATTGTGGGTAAAGTAAGGGTATTTTATCATTGGTATCAACAAAGCTTATGGACATCATAGATAGGGTAGAGGTAGCATGGTTACCAAGGTTTCATAAGGTATCTAGGTTATAATCACTATAGGTACAAGAATCCCATTCCCATTCGTTGGAATCCATTTTAGTGTGATAATGTTCAGATGTAGGTTCAATAGTGATGGTATGTATGTTAAGGTTTTTGAATAGGTTTTGGATATACAAGTCATCATCTATAAGTTCGTAATCACCCAATGTCTCAACAGTGGTAGAAGGAGCTATTTCCTCATAAGAGGTGCTTTCATTGCTTGGGGTAATCATTTCTAATGAACCATAACCTAGTCCAAGATTCTTCTTGTGCTTTTCTATGATAATTGGTTCTCTTATACCTTGTTCATGTAGACCAAGGCCACCTTTTCCAGTGAACCCCATGATTTTTTCTATCTGATAACCTTTATTGTTTTGATCAATAGGAAGGGGAGGTAGTTGTTTTTCCCATCCTTCTTCTTTGTAAATCCATGAAGATAGGTCTTGTTTGAACACTTCTTCATCTTGCATGTCTTTCCACTTGGTAAAAATGGGGGTTTGAATTCCATTTTAATAGCTTGAACTTTCTTGATCTCTCTCGGTCATCCATAAGTCTTTGGTGTTGGGAGAAGCATTCCAATAAAAAAAAGGATTGGTTGAAATGGTATTCTCCACAACCCTTGTCAAGCACTTAGATCTTGAGATAAGATTTTGGTGGCTTATTTGATGGAGATGCAATGCAGGATGAAGCTAGTGATGATGGGTCAACATATGAAAAAGAGTGGAAAGAAATGTCATTGCTAGGTATTTGAAGAATCCTTTTGTACTTCTCCTCCAAGTTTGTGCAGTAATGAAAAGGTTTTGGGTCAACATATATTGTAACATCCTTATCATTATGAGGAAATTTTAAGCACTGATGTAATGTTGAAGGGACTGCTTTTAAAGCATGGATCCATGGTCATCCCAAAAGAAGGTTGTAGGGTAGCTCAAGATCCAATACTTGACATGGTGTCTTTGCTATCACTGGTCCTATTTGAATGGGAAGTTTGATTGTTCCTTTTGAGTTTCTCTCCATATCATCATAAGCCCTTATGGTGATACTTTTTATTTTATCTATTACGTCATCGAAATATCCCAACTATTTTACTAATTTTAGGGTGGAAATTTTTAAGTCTGCACCATTATCTATTAATACTCTCTTCATCTTTTCTTTATGGACACAAACTTCTAGATAGAGAGATTGATTATGGAAATATCTTTGTAGAAGGTATTTCTTAGAAAAGACCAAGTGATGGGTGGAGGTGATGTTAGAAACCATGGATTGAAATTGATCAATGTTAAGGTCATTAGGGACTGAATTTTCAACAAGATCTTTCTCCAATATTTATTTATGTGTGGGTGAAAACTTCAAAAGCTCAAGGATGGAGATTAATGCTAGACTTTTTTTAATTTTTCCACAATGTTGTAGTCATTTGATGGCTTAATTCTGGATTTTTCTTGGGGTGGGGCTCCTTGGATTGTGACTCTCCTTCTTCATGTAGTTACATTACACTTAGTATCTTTGCCTAGTATGGTTATAACATCGATGGTATGATCGGATTGAGAGATGGTTCCTATGACTTGATTGTAGGTGAAGTTGGATTTATCGTAATCTTCCCCTTTACCCTTGTCATTTCCCCTAGAATGATCAAGGATTGGATCCTTGTATATTTTTCAATCTTTATTTCTAGGATGATGTTCTATGTTGACCCCTCCTTTTTCTATTAAGTCTTGCATAATTTTTTGAGCCTCATGCAATTGTTGGTGGTATGACCCTTGATCTTGTGAAATTCACATTTTTCATTCTCATTATACTAAGGGGGTTTGAAGTTTGGCTCATCATAGATTTTTTTGTCATTAAGCTTGATAAGGTTTGTTTGGACTAGTTTATACATAATTACCTCAAGGGGTTCTCCCAATGGAGTGAATTTTCTTCTAGGTTTCTCATATTGTCTTGGCGTCCTCCTTTGATTATCCTATCCTTGATTTGGTTGTTGGTTATTTGGTTGGTTGTTTTGAGGATAATTGAGTTGGTTGTTTTGAATATTGTTTGGAGTATAGCTTTATTGTGTTGTTTGAACATTATTTTGTGGGCCATTGGGAGGTTGTATGTTTCATACAACCTTGGCATCAACCACTTCATCGTTGGTTACGTTTTTGTTCTTTTCCCATATTTTTGGTTTTTCATTTGAACTAGAAGCTTGGTCCTTGCAGTTGTAGATTTTAATTACTCCTCTTTCTATGAGAACTCTTTCGATGAGAAAACCCTTTTCAATAGTCTCCTCAAAGTTACTAGGGCACAATGCAGTGAGTTGGTAGTTAATGTCTACATGTATGTTAGACACAAAGATGTCTATGACCTATTTCTTGAGAATGGGCCATTTACATTTGTTGTATTTGTGTCCCCATATTTGTAGGTATGAAGCAAATGATTCCCCTTGGCTTTGTTTAATTTTGTAAAGATCGGGGATCATTATATCCTGCTCTATGTTGTATGAGAAATGATTGACAAATTTTTCTGACAACTCATCGAATTTTTTGATACCAGGTGGTAAATTAGAGAACCACTCGATAGCAACCCCATTGAGACTTCATGGGAAAGGCCTCATTAAATAGGTATCATTACATTGTAGATCCATGCAAGCTACTGAGAATTCTTCCACATGCTCTATTGAGTTCCCTCTTCCCCTATATTTTTTCAACTTTTGGTATTTCAAAGCTCTTGGGGAAAGGTATCATAGATAAGTTTTGATCAAAAGGATATGGACATATATCTTGTAGAGTATAGATCTTTTTTGGATTTATAATTTGGATATCCAATATTCTTTGGTTGAGGGTTTGTATTTGCACGCTTATGTTGCTAGTTGGTGTGCTTGATTGAGGATTTTGGGTTTTGTAGCCTTGTTTTCCTATGACATTTCTTTGGTCCCAAATGGGATGTCGTGTAGGTATGGGACCTTAATGACCATGTTGTGTGTAAGGAAGATTGAGTCCCTATTGTGTATTGTAGGTATGTTGAGTTTGTGGTACACCCTAATATTTATTTTGAGGTACTCCTTGATATTGATTGTGTGGAACTCCTTGATATTTATTTTGAGGGATACCATGGTATTGCGTTTGAGCTACACCTTGTTATTGTGGAATAGGATTTTGAGTTTGGGTTTGTGGAATACCATGATGTTGTGTTTGGGTATACCTTGGTGTTGTGGATTTTGAGGAGTACCTTGGTAGTGTGTTTGGGGTACACCTTGATGTTGATCTTGAGGAATACCTTGATCTTGATGATTTTGAGGAGTGCCTTGGTAGTGTGTTTGGGGTACACCTTGATGTTGTGGATTTTGAGGATTACCTTGTAGTGTGTTTAGGGTACACCTTGTTGTTGTGGAATTCGAGGAGTACCTTGGTAGTGTGTTTGGGGTACACCTTGATGTTGTGGATTTTGAGTACCTTGGCAGTGTGTTTGGGGTACACCTTGATGTTGTGGATTTTTAGGAGTACCTTGGTAGTGTGTTTGGGGTACACCTTGATGTTGTGGATTTTGAGGAGTACCTTGGTAGTGTTTTTGGGGTACACCTTGATGTTGTGGATTTTGAGTACCTTTGTAGTGTGTTTGGGACACCTTGATGTTGTGGATTTTGTTGTGATTTCCCTTATTGATATGGTGTGTTATTTGAAGGGTCATAATATGATGTTTGTTGTGGCATGTATTATCCTTGTGTTACGATGTTACCTTGTTGTTCCAATACATATTTTCGTGATCCTGTTGGAAGGCTTCCCATGTTCAACATAGTGTTGTGTGGTGGTATGTTTTGAGTTGAATTTCCTTGATATTCTTGAGCTACCACCACTTGCTCAATTTGTGATGGTTGTCTATATAATGGGTTATTCATAGGTTGTGGTTAAGATTGATCATTCTTTTGTGAGAACAAAGATGGTATCTTGGGATCCACCATTGTTTTTTGTATCTATCTAACCATTGTTTGGTCTCCAACTGGAATGAGATTAGGATCTTTAAGAATGTCCACATCAAATTCTATGGGTAGTTTGGCAACACTTTGTGCTAGTGTAAGGAAATATGAGTTTGTGTTCTTCCCAAGCATTTTCTCCATAAGTTTCTTCATCTTAGGATCTTGGGAGTACTTTAAGATTTTTTCATTGGTAAGTTCCTCATCACTATCATATTCTTCTATGATGAAAATTTGAGAACTGGGAGGTTGGTTTTTTTCTAGAAATCATGTTTTGATGTTCAAGAAATGTTTCCTCATCACTAGGTGGTTGATTTTGTTTAGCTTTAAACATGGTTTTCCCTTGAGGAGTTGAAAGTTCATTTGGATCATAACCCCATGATCGAGGTTCCTCAATAGTGGTGTTTTTTTTTGGTGAACTAGAACTACTCTTATTGGCTTCCATTATCTTTTTGTATTGATATCTTGTTGTAGTCATAAAAAAGTTCAAGACCTTGGTGAATTTTGTGATAACTAACTATGAAATGGGATGGTATTTTTTTTTGAGATTTTTTTTTAATATCACGTATGAAGATGATGGTTGAAAACCTTTTGGTCAATTTTTTTTTATGGTTTTCTATGGATTTTATGTTTGATGCTCAATACCCTAGGATATTAGTACGAGTAATTTGTTGGATGTTTTGATATGACACTAATCTTAGGACACAAGGTGTATAGGAATTGGACTGATATTTTTCTTTTTTTAAAGGATATGTTGATACTCTACTTGAACTAGCTTTGAGGTTGCAAGAAAAGGTTGATGTTAATATCCTAGAAAATGATAGCAAGAGGATAATCCAAGTTGTGTTTGATTTGCGTCTTAAAACTAGGTTGATGTTTTGATTTTGCTGATGGATATGAAAATATGTTGATATGATTTGTTTCCGGTCTAATTTTTTGTGTTTCAAAGGATGATGGATTAACCAATTTTGGACCAATTTTGATATGCACCAAAATGTAGGACAATATCAATTTTTGTTTAGGATAGTAGCGGCAATTTTTTGGACAGTAGTGGTTCCTTTTATAGAACGATTGTGATAATTTGAGAAAAAGTGGTCTCTATTTAAATCTATGACTAGTAAAATAGAGAGGACAATAGCAGTTATTTTCATGAAAGCAGTGAAAATTTAGGATGACAGTGGTAATATTTTGGAACAAAAAGTGGCAGAAATGATAGTAGCGATTATGTTTCCAAAATTTCTAGTTTCTTGATAGCAGTTTGTTTTGAGAATTTTGCAAGTTCTTAACATTTGTTTGATCTAATGCTTTGATGGAAAGTGATGTATACAATAGAAAATTTGAGATCCAATGATATAGCTTGTAGATTGTCAATTAACACATCCTAAGGAATAAAAGGTATGCTCTTCTCTATAGTTTGTAGGCTTATCTACTCCCAAAGGAGTGATTTAATTGAATCTATAAAGGGAACAAATAAGATATATCAAGGAAATCATGTACTGTCTTGATACTCCAAGCAAAAGAGTCCCTTCTCTTTAAGCTTTATGCCTCAACTATAGATATGACATGGCAAGTAAATTTTGGGAATGGTGTTATTCCCATGTACTACTTTGAAGGACATTTCAGGAAACTGGATAAAGGCTTCTAAAACAAGGTATTTAATGACAACTATGAAAACTGCGATACATAGTTCATACATAAGCCACTAAAGGCTTTAGCTATTCCTTCCTGACCTATTATGTTCGAATGAGGATGAGGCACGGTATGCTATTCTCGCCCATATATAAGCTACAATCTTTCGATTTTGTAAACTTTATATAGCCCATCGATAAATGTGCTTTTAGAGTCACTTATATGAGTTTTCCATTGTGGGATGTATCTCATTAGCAAGCCCTTATCCTAAAACTGGAGTGACCACAAAAAGTGAAAAAATCCCAAAGTGCTTCTTGTCACCCAGGATCATCAAAAGACACAGGGGGAGAGGATACACACTTGGCTTGCCAATCACAGTGAAAACAGTAGAAAATTCATAGAAACTTGATTTTAAGCCAAAAAATGAAGTGTGTAAAGATAACAATTCATTTTTTAGATGCACCAAGTTCAAAACATTTGAGACTTCAAGCAAGAAATACCATTTTTCAATCAGAAAAGATGAGTTTTTTAATTTTATGCACCAAAGTAAGCGTTTCAACTTGTGTTGTTCATTTTTATTGTACCAATAAAAAATGAGTTCATCTTAATAGCACCAAATGAAAATGGGTTTGTTTTAATAGCACCAAAATGAAAACATTCGATTCATTTTGTTCATTTTATTGCACCAAAACAAAATGTGAGATTTGTAGGTTCTTTTTAGGTACACCAAAATGAAGTGTGAGATTTGTAAGTTATTTTTAGGTACACCAAAATGAAATGTGAGATCAATTTTAAGTACACCAAAATGAAGTGTGTTTTAACTAAAAAATGCTTTGACAATTTGAAAGGCCTTGGACCATTTGTCAACTCTACAAGAAAACAATTAGTTGTTCACACAAAAACATGCCATAACCTTGCAAGGGCTGCACCAGAAATGTTAGAAAATCTCACAAGCATATAGCAAACAATCAGTGGTTAGGATTGGGTAAACTGAAAATCCAGAAAAAAACTTTACAAATCAAAGTAGAAACAAAAATCATAACAGTAGAAGACTTGTGACCTTCAATAGTGTCCTTTTCACTAGAACAACTATGGCTCTTTCAAATGATAGCGACATGGAAAAATTACAATAATGGTTCTATTTAGAACAAAAGTGGCTATGTAAATGTTAATTCCCTTAGAAACCTACAACACAAAATAAACAATAGTGGCCTTTCTGACAATAATGATCGGATTTAGGATGATAGGGGTTGGATTTAGTATGACCATGGTAAAAATAAAATGGTAGACACATTTAGATTCTAGGACTTCCACAACACAGATAGCAATATTTTTTCTTGTAAAAGACATCATCATTTTGGAACCTGTAACTTCTCATAAAACCTTATCAAAAAATCAATGTTAAGGACCTAGGTCCCACCAGGTGAGCCAATTAATGTAAGGGGGAAAATAAGCATAAGGAAACAATAATGAAATCAAATGAATGAGATCAAATCAAAGACAAATCCCAACCTACTCATCAAATGAAATTCTAAAGCAATGAATCAAGCAATGCAATCATAAAAGAGAACATAAACAAAATTCATGAATTACAACACTACCATCCCATGTCAAAGTGTAATTCGTATTGATGTGAGATCGCTTGGATCAATACGAAGCCTCCATTGTTGTACAAAAGGTTTAAAAGGTATGTTAATGGTGATCAAAGATGTAAGTATTTTCTCTTAAGAATTTGATAGTCAATTCAGCATGACCTCTCCACATAAATTCTCTAGATTCTCTGATCATTTTTGAGAAGGAAGAAGGTTGTTTTATAAATTTTTAGGTTTTATATGAACGATCGAGATTCAATACTGAAATATCATGATCAACGGTTGAGAACCGTTGAGAGGAAATAGATTGATTAGTTAACTCCTCTAATTGATCCAATTAAGTATTTTAATTGGATAAACAATGGGATTAGATTGGAATGATTGGTGGGATTGAAGAAGTTAGATTGAGTGTTTAGTGGGATTGAGAAAGTCAGGTTGAGTTAGGAAATAGATTGAGAAATCAATGGTCATGATTTACTCAATCAAGACATGTGAGGATGTATTAATTAATTAATATTGGAGATGAATGTGCAAGTTTCTTTTGACTTTAACAAATAAAGATATATTTATTTGTTTGACCATGTTGAGTGATTTTGAGTAATTGATTTAATTAGTCAAATTTAGAGAAAAGAAAGTGGTTTAATTAAATTATTAATGATAATAATTCAATTGATTTAGATGAATAAGGTATATTAGTGACATAATCAAATAATTGATGTTTATTTAATTAATCAGGAGGAATAGGGTTAGATTAATGATGAAATAGTGAATTAATTAAATAATGCAAGATTATTCAATTAATAGATGGAAATAGGGTGAATTAGTGAAAATGATGTGAAATTAAATTATATTAATGATAATGATGTCGATGATGGAAAAATGTGGTTTAGGATTGTGTGATATACATTAAGTCATTTTTACATGTCTACACCACCTAGCATAACACAACTTGCTTGCCTGTGGAGCCATGTGTTTCGTGAGTGATCTAGCATAAATAAAATTGTTAATCCTTATTAAAGCACCATTTAGTATAAACAAATTTGATGGAAGACCTTTGGTATTTGAGATAAATTTAATATTGAGGTCTCTTTACCTTACCGACTCAAATTCTTTTTAGTACTTGTTATCATATTTTTAGTCATAAGGTTCACTCAAGTGGAGTTAATTGTCTTTTAAACTGAGAAAGATGAGGTACATTTTATTACTTTCCTTCATTACATTCAGATATATAAATGAAAAAATCAAAAAATATTACAAAGGTTGTAACAGATTATTGCATTTATACAAGTGCATATAATAGAGAAAAGTAGTCTTTATTGAATGTAAAAATATTCATTGTCTCTCACAAGCCATGAGACTGACCTTTCCTTAATACAGATAAAGACAAATTAATGCATGAATAAATGGAGGAAAATAAATGTGTATGTAAGGGGGGTGACAAGTCATTTCTTGAATGATTGGTTAACGGTTGTCTCACTTTGTTGTTGTCCTTGTTGTTTTCCCTTCCTAGTTTCCTTGCGTTCTTGTTCCTACATTAGTCAAGCAATGTGTTAGAGTTGTTCTCTAAACAATGAAGGGTCATAAACCATACATGATCATTTACATCATCTACCTATGAATGTATTAATCCATCTCCATATGTATTAAAGAGCAATGCATGCCTTAGGTGTTTGGGAAAACCATTCGATCAACATGCACACAAAAGACATGCGTTTTGTTTTCTAATCTGTTTTCTTCATGTGCAGATATAGGTATGATTGTTTTACTTCCTCGATCAATCATTTTATATTGTGAGTGGAGGAAAATGTGGCTCCCACAAGGGTTGATCCTAGCTCATAATAAAGTGTGCATACATAAATATCATGAGTAAATGCAAATGTGATATAGAACATCAACTCATCAACAGTGAAAGGAAACATGAAATCATAGTGAAATGAAACCCTGAGAGGTATAAAAATGGAAAGAGAAAAGCATTCTCCTTCATTCATGAAATCTGATAAAGGTATTGCTACAGTGCTCCAGTATTACAAGGCATTGAGAAATCATTTAGAGATAAAATAATTCATATGAGGTCATTGTAGACCTGAATGCACAAAAAACAAATTCCAAGAAACTGAGCATGAGTATTGATCCAGAAAAAAAAAGTCTACAATTGACAATGAAGGATCCTTCACACACAGTTGTTCTAGAATCCAATCCAGCAGAGGTTTTGAGTCTTCAGGAGGCATTAGATGAAAAAGAGCAAGAAGTATTGGAAATGGGTAGGAAGCTGGAAGAAGCTACATCAACATTGGCATCATATAAGAGTGACTGTGTATAATCTCCTAGGAAAATGTATAGTATTTTTAGGAGAAACAGAGGCTTTGAAGAACCAAAGAGATGCATTGCAAATACAGCTTGAGCAGTCATAGTAGAAACTATCATCTACCAAGGGTAAACTGAGTATTGCCATGAAAAGGGTAAGGGTGTAGTTCAACAACGTTATAGTTTGAAGTAGACAATGGATGAAAAATTAGCAGAGCTAGAACAATTAAAAAAAATGAGCTTCGGGTGCGTGAATCCATGATTAATGAGTGTGAATTCAAAATTAGAGATCTCTCAAGTAACTCCGTGATTTTAAGTTATTGGAATCAGAAGCAATTTCTTTGAGGAACTATAGCATAGAATTAGAAGAATATTTGCATGAAAGCAAAGTATTGTTGCTGATTCGCTTTCCATTGAGCTTGATGAATCACATAGAAATGTGTGTATTCTTGAGACACATAATGGTAAAACAAGAGAAATAACTTCTTTTGAAAACCTTTGAGGGGCTTACAGGCAAACATGAATGTCTGATGGAGCAAGTAGCCAAGGACACATCTGAAAAAGAAATATTATACAACAATATTGCTGAGTTACAAGCTATGGTTGTTGAGCAAGAATCTAACTTGAAAACGGCCAATGCTTCACAATAATATGTATTCTAGTGCAGTAAAGGTAGCCATGAAATAAGAAAATACAGAAACACAGATTCAAGGAAAATCTCCATCGAATTCCATGAGCCCTAATTATGGACCCGTGGTCTGAGCTAAATAAAGAGAATACACATAGGGTATATGAAAACCCATGGCCTTATCAGCCATGTGAACATAGAAATGCTAAAGTGGAGTACACATAGATGCTTAAATTTTATACAAGAAATTCAAGAAATCGTACTCACAAAGGGGTAGCCCGAGCTCATCTTTGTATTTTTCCTCAAGTATGTAGGGTTTTCACTTTAGAAAGCTACTGTGACCATTGAATCTGCCATGAAACATGCAGGAGAAGCCATGGAAGTCACCCGGGAAGAGCCTTTTGAAACTCTATAGGAAACCCTATTCTGTTAGCAGTGAAAACCTTTGAGAAGCTTCAGGTGCAAACAAAATGCCCTTTGCAATATTTTGCATCAGTTTTTGTTTTAGGGTTTCAACACTAATTTTGCCTATAGTGACTAAGTCTTTTTCCTTTTATTTTTGCAAGCATTAACATTTTTCCATGGGCTAAGACTTAGGTCTTATACTTTGGAATCAACATGTATTTGCCACATGCAAAGTTTTTAAGACTTTATAACATTTGTATTGTATTACCCCTCTTTATGACCGATTATGGCTTTTGTAATCATTTTTTTATTTTTTGCAAAATGTATAATATTTACCTAAGTAATAAATCACTTAGTGTAGATATTATGTTGAATGCAAAAGTTGAATAATGGGGGTTTTCCAATGCATGAGGAGAGGATGAAGGGACTTGTGTGTTTTGATCAAGTTAATGGAGGAATGAATAGAGATGTGTTTGTATTGATGGCATGCCACAAACAAAGGGAGGTTATTTTTCAGTTATGGAACACATAGAGGGCATCTAGGGGTGGTTGTGAGAGGTTGAGGGACATTTGGAGGGAATTTAGACATGTTGATTCAGTTTAAGAAATTTGTGAGTGGTTTTTATGGTTTGATTAAGTCTTGCATGAATTTTTTAGCCATTTGAAGTCCTTTTGGAGATGATCTAGGAGCTATATTCTAGGCTAATTAAGTGCATCCGACCCAAGTTGCTGGAGAGGACTACTTAGTCTCTTTTTCTACTCATTGTACTTAGTTATTCTTATGCAATTTTGGAGAGTTAGTGATTCTTGCAATCCTTTCTCAGACTTGCGGTTTTTTGTAACTCAGTCTTCTAGATATGATATACAGACAATACCTTGGAGTTTATTGGTAGAAAAATTTTGCCTTCTTTTTCTTGCAGTTTTGTGTATGGTTGAATGATTGATCAATTTATTTGTGGAATTTTCCTTATTTCCTTATACCTATGTCTCATATTTTATACATTTTCTACAAATAGCATGTTCATACAGGTTGCTAATTGTGTCTTAAGAATGCATATGGCTTTTAGATTGTGAAGTTGCCTTCCTTTTATAAATTCTTGCATTTTGTCCTTTTAGTGAAATATTCATGCAAAGACATGCTGTAATGAGTTGTGTAGACTTAATTTACATCAGTGGAAACCAAGTGTATGAAAATTTGTGTTTTCATATCCTACTTTAGTTTGGTGTATCACTTCACTTTTATTTTTAGTACTTTCATTTTAAGATATCTTTCTTCCCCTTTCCATCACAAGTTAGTAGTTTTAGAGTGGTGACCAGCTAGGAGCCAGCCTTATCCGGAGGTTCATTTCAACTTTAGGTGACCCACAGCCTTGAAATGATCCCATGTTTCTCCAGAAAGCTTAGTTTCATAACTTTGGATAGGGTGCATTTCTAGAAGTTAACAATTTTTGGCACGCTTGGTGGGACACATCCATCAATGCATTTTGCTAGTTTAATGTGCATCCAATGATTTTTTAGGCCTTTCAAGAGGTTTTTAGGCACATTTGGTGACTCCATGAAGTGGAAGAACAAAGAATCCAGTGCTATCACAACTTATGATAAGAGTACAAACGAGAAGTTTTCTAGAGGTTTTGAATTTTTGCAGCTGTCACCACCCAAAAGACAAGGTAGAGTAGCGAAAAGAACACCTCCCTCTAAGAAATTTCAGTCTACACCACCTGGTGTTAGGCCTGAGTCAATATTTTCACTACCGAGGAGGAGAGGAAGACTATCCAAAAAATAGAGTGAGAATCGTTCTGCCTCACCAAGCCTCAAAACAACAAGATCACCTTCAAGCAATCCAACTACATTTGTTGTTTTCTTAGTTAATTCATTCTTTGTTATTCAAACTCAAGTTAATCCATTGCAGCCACCTCTAATAGCTGCTAGAAATCAACCATTTGTGCCATTTAATGGAGGCAGTCCATTAAATATCGCACACCACAATTCTATACCAATGGTAGCCCTTAAAATCTTTCCAATCTTCATTGGGGAAGATCAGACAACTCCCATTGAGCATATAAGGGATGTTGCTTCACTGTGTGGTGTTCACCACGTTACTCAAGAAGACATAGTTGTAATATTACTTGTTGTGTCATTCAAAGGAAGGGCTTTGCAGTGGTTTAGAAGTTTAGGTGTTGGCACCATTGCTACTTGGGATGAGTTAGGAGATAAGTTGCACAAACAGTTTCAGGATAGATCATATATTAACTTTTCTTTATTAGAGTAGCTGACAACCATAAAAAGAGCTCCTCGGGAGCAAATGAATGACTTCAATTTCAGATTTCGAAGGACTTGGGACATGATCTCTGCAACAATGAGACCACCTCCCGAGTATGCATTTCTATACTTTCTAAAAGCTCTTAATAGCGATATAGTTGTCATGACATAGTCAATAGGAGGAGTGTCTTTACCAAATGCATATGAGACAACAATTAGAGCAGAAAATTGTTTAATTCAAGCTGGTAAATTGCTCCTAGGCCACCAATGCCTATTTTTCTAGAAATACAGCCTAACATGCCTGTGCAAATACCAACTTTTGCATTGTTACCTATTGTTCTAGCATTACCAACTATCACTAAACAAGAGGTTGTAGTTCTAGTTCAATCATAGGAGTTACAGGAAATTAAAGAGAGTCAACAAAAGATTGAGAACATTTTACAAACTTTTGGGAACAAATTGGTCAACTTAGAGAAGCAGCAGTCTTATAACAAACCTGCAAATCAGACTTTTCAAGGTCAACAACAATAGTACCACAACAATAAGCAGCAATACCAAGGCAACTATCAAGGACTAAGGAAGAATGTGAATCGAAGGCCTTTTCAAGCTTATAATCCAGCAACTGTTAGTGCAGCTAGGGACCTTGTCCCTATTCAAAATAATCTTGTTGTTGATTATGAATGGTGCTATCCATGCAACCAGTCACATAACTAGGCCACTTGTTCAAATGGAGTTATAAATCAAGCGTTAATGGTGCAGAGTGCTTCAAGTTCATAGCAAAATGTACCCAATGATGGAGCTCCACAACAATAGGAGAAGTTTACAAATGACGCTACTCTGCCTACCTGGCAGACAAAAGAATTATGTGGAGTTAATGCAGATGATTCTCTAGTTGCAGCAAACACAAGAGCAAAGGAAAGAGCTCTAGAGTTTGAACAAACAACTGATAAAGGAAAAGCAGTGACTGCAGAACCATCTACATCACAAATGCCTCACATTTTGTAGAGGAATCAACAAGTTGCTACCAAGGAGAGGCCACACATGCAAGTTGAACATACTGGTGTGAAGATCCATCAAAAGGTAAATCCAATTGTTCCTTTTAACCATTGAAAATATGAAGAAGATGAACGTAACAATGTCCATGTGGGATTCATTATCCATTCCAGGTTAGAAAAATATGTTATAGTCAACTTTGTCAAATTTAAAAATGTCTGATGAATCTTCAGTAGGTCAAGATAGAATTGTCCTTACAAATGATTCTCAAGTTAATGATAAATAGCCCAACAAAGAGGTGAGTAAGGATATTAAGCCTCCTCTATTTTATGTGCCTGTAATTATTGGTGATAAATTAGTTCACAACTGTATGGTGGATAGTGGGGCTAGTAGTTATGTAATTCCTAAGCAGATAGCCGATAAAATAGGACTAAAGTATTAGCCTTTAGAGAAGGGATTTATTCAATTGGATTGAACCTTAGTCAATACTTTAGGTATCATTAAAGGCTTAAGCCTTACACTCCACGCTTGTCCAAATTTTTCAGTTCTACAGGATATATGTGTCATAGATTTACCACCCTTCTTTGCATTGTGTCTTTTGAGAGACTTTACTGCCAAAATAGGAGGTTATGTTTTTTTTCATTGTCACATATGTTGTTTAGGACCAGATATGGAACTAAGGTTACCATAAAGTCTAATAAATTGGCCAAGGATCATATAGAGCTTTACAATCTAAGTGTAATCAATGTTGTTCCTACTGCCGCCGACATAAATTGCGTCATTTTTACTGACAATGAACTTGTTGTTGCCCAAGAGCTGCGAGCTGAAAGTGTTCCTGATGTGTTGTTACATGAATGGGCAGCAAAAAATGTAATGGACAGTCCTGATGATCTCATTCAAGATGTTGGTATGGGTAATTATGTGCTTCATTAACCTGAAGCAGAGGTTCCAAATCTCAAGAAGAGTACAGATCAATTGTTGGAACAATAAAATGAACTTTGGGAGATGTTTTTTGATGGTTCTAGAAGCAAGAATGGAGCTGGTGGAGGTGCCATGCTTGTATCTCCACAAGGTGATAAATGTTTTTCAGCTTTCCATTTTGCTTTTGCGTGTTCTAATAATTCTGCTGAGTATGAGGGACTTATTCAAGGACTTGAATGGGAAAGGAAATGAGGAATCGACTTTCTCAAGGTTCATGGGGATAGTGAACTGATCGTTAATCAGGTTAGAGGCCTGAGTTTTTCCAAGAATGATGCATTGAGGTCTTATAGAAATGGAATATGGGATATATTAGAGGATTTTGAGGCCTTTAACTTGATTTCTATTCCAAGGAATCTAAACAAACATGCAGACATACTTGATGCCATTGGTGCATAGTTTGATATCTCGAATGATATCAAAAAAGAGAAGGTACAATAATATGTCAAATTTGTAGGACTAGACCATCGATTCCTAATAACAACATTAACTAGCAGGTATTCGACAGTGATGAGCAGATTTTAGCTTTTTTGCTTGAGGAAGATCAATTTTCTATAGAAAATCAAGAGAAAATTAAACAACAATATGATAATCAAATCATACAGTTGAAGAAAAATAAGCTTCCTAATCGTTTAGTTACCTTAGAATCGATTTTCAATTCTGATGATCAGCTTAAGAAGAGCAAAGTTAACATTCAAGTGAAAGAGGACCATTACGAAGAAGTTGAGATCCTAAAGGTAAGCTTCTTAAATTAGGAAAAAATTGTTCAGTTGAAGATAGAAAGGCTTTTATTGCTTTATGCTACGAGTATCATGATGTTTTCACATGGAAATATTCTAATTTAAAGGGTTTTGACCCTCATATTGCTCAACAAACAATTGAGTTAGAACCCGGTGCTAAGCCTGTTAGGAAAAAGTAGAGACCTTTGAACCCCAAGCTTGAGCCTTTAATGATTCAAGATTTGGCTAAATTAGTTGAGGGGGGTATTATATTACAAATTAAACACACATCCTGGGTTTCTAATCTTGTTATGGTTAGAAAGAAGAATGGGGAGATAAGATTATGCGTAGATTTTAGAGATCTTAATAGAGCATCTTTAAAAGATCATTACCCCTTACCCTCAATGGAACATATTCTTCAAGTTGTTGTTGGTTCAGAAATATTTTCTCTTCTGGATGGGTTTTTTGGTTATAACCATATTTTAGTCAAAGAAGAGGACCAATATAAAACAAAGTTTACAACAAAGTGGGGCATTGTGTCCTACAAGAGAATTCCTTTTGGCTTATCTAACGCCGGTGCCACATTTCAGTAGGCCATGGAAATGGTGTTTCAAAATTTAATTCAAAAATTTCTTCTTGTTTATCTAGATGATATAACTATTTATTCCAAAAATGCAGATGAACACTTGTCACATCTCAAGCAAGTTTTTGAAAAATGCAGAGAATATGGTATTTCTCTCAATCTGAAAAAGAGTATCTTTGCGGTTCATGAAGGTAAGTTGTTGGGACATAGTGTCAAAGCAGGGAGTTACTATTGACCCTGAGAGATTCAAAGCCATACTTGAACTGCCATTACCCAATCACAAGAAGGGTCTACAAAGTTTTTTAGGTAGAATTAACTTTTTAAGAAGGTTCATTCCTGATGTTGCAAATTTTCTATATCCATTGACTGCCATGCTTAAGAAAAATGCAGTTTTCAGTTGGACTAGAGAAGCCAAAAATAGCTTTGAAGCAATCAAAGAAGCTTTAGCATCAGCCCCAACACTGGTAAATCTGGATTTCTCTAAGGAATTTTTTCTATATTATTTTGGTAGCATTAGTTCTATTTCTTCTATACTAGTTCAGAAAAACAATGATAATTTAGAGCAACCAATAGCCTTTTTCAGTCAAGGTCTTGCTGACTATGAACAAAAATATACATTTGTAGAGAAGCATGTTCTTGTTGTGATTAGAAGTTTGAAGAAATTTAAGCCTTTAATTTCCAACAATAAGATTCATCTTTTAGTTGCACACCCTAGTGTGAAAGAATTTCTGTTAAGTAAGGATATGAGTGAGAAAAGGGTAGGTTGGATCACAAGAGTTATGGAGTTTGATGACATCAAAATCACAAAACTTGTCAGAGGAAGAGGACTTTATGAAAAAATTGCCTCAATACCTGAAGATGCACAGAAATTAGAAGCAAAGACTATTCTAGTCAATGGTAATGAGCTTCAGAGTGCTACACCTGCATTAGTAGTAAGTTGGGTTCAAGATATGACCAATTTTCTAAAGACTGGTGAGTGTCCACTAGATCTATAGAAAAATGAAGATACTTTAGGTTACAGTCAATTCCATATATATCGATTGATAATATTCTTTTTAGGAAAGACCTGAATGGTGTTTTGTTAAGGTGTATTGACACTGATCAAACAAAAAAGGTACTTTACTAGTTTCACGATGGAGTTTCAGGAGGTCACTTTGCTCCAAGAACAACAGCTTAGAAAATTATGAGAGCCAGTTATTACTAGCCAAACTTATTTAAACATGCCTATGCATGGTCAAAGAAATGTGTTAAATGTGCTTTATTTGCAGGAAAGGAAAAGTTTCCATCCATGCCTCTACACTCGATTCAAGTTGAGCAACCCTTCATGAGATGGGGCATTGACTTTATTGCATGAATAAATCCACCTTCCAGTGTTGGTCACAGGTGGGTACTTACAGCCACTGATTGTTTTACACAGTGGATAGAAGCAGTAGCTTTGAAAGAAGCTAATGAATCTTCAGTTTTAAATTTCTATGAGGACATAGTAACCAAGTTTGGAGTTCTTGAATCCATCATTTCAGATAATGCTCTTGCATTTGTGGGGTTAAGAGTTACATATTGGGTTGTTAAACATGGAATTCATTTAAATACCTCTTCAAATCATTACCCATAGGGTAATGGTTTAACTAAAAGTACAAACAAAAATCTGATCAAGATCATTAAAAGAAACATGGGCAAAATCAAAGAGTTTGGCACTCTAAATTGAAATCTATACTTTGGGCAGATAGAATAACCCCTAAGAGATCAGTTGGTAATTCACCATATGTACTAGTCTATGGAAAAGAATCCAAGTTGCCTCTGTCTATAGAGCTTCTAGCTCTGCATATTGTTCATCAGTTGGAGATGTTTGAAGAGCAGGGCCCAATGTCCATAAGATATGTAGAGCTCATGGAGCTCAAAGAGTCAAGAGATAAGGCAATGAAGACTTTGGAGTATTATCAACTCCAAACAAAGAGAACCTTTGTTAGAAAGCTACAGCCAAAGTTTTCAAAGAAGGTGATATTGTTCTCAAGTGGGATGTGCTAAAAAGTGAACCAGGTAAACACATAAAGTTTGACAACTTCTGGAGTGGCTCGTTTATCATCACTAAATGCAAGGAGCATAACGCATTCCAGCTATCAAATATGCATGGAGAAACATTGCCAATCCTAGTTAATGGGATTCACCTCAAATGTTGTTTTGAGCTATGATCTTCCTTTGTATATGCTAGGCTAGGTTTCATGTTTTTAATAAAGTGTTGCTGCACATTAGATTAGATGCAGTTTCCATTCCCTAAGTGTTGTTTTAGCAAAGCTAGATAGTTTATTTCTGCTATTTTATTCTAAATAAGCCAGGGTGTCATTCATATTTGTCATCCGAGTTACAAAAGTTTTGAGTCTATTTTACAAAGTCATGAGCCTAATTTTTGAGTGACTCCATGCCCAAGGATTGGTCTAGGCAACTGGTCAACAGTGTTTAGCAAGAAAACACTCCGCATAGGTTGCCAAAATGTTATCAATTTTTTACTCATAAGGTTCAATTAGGTGGAGTTAATTGTCTTTTAAAATAAGAAAGATGAGGTACATTTTATTACTTTCCTTCATTACATTCAGATATCTAAATGAAAAAATCAGAAAAGATTACAAAGGTTGTAATAGATTATTGCATTTATACAAGTACATATAACAGTGAAAAGTAGTCTTTATTGAATGTAAAAATATTCATTGTCTCACACAAGCCATGAGACTGAACTTTCCTTAATACAGATAAAGACAAATTAATGCATGAATAAATAAAGGAAAATAAATGTGTATGTAAGCGGGGTGACCAGTCATTTCTTGAATGACTGGTTAGTGGTTGTCTCACTTTGTTGTTGTCCTTGTTGTTTTTCCTTCCTAGTTTCCTTGCACCTCTGTTCCTATAGTTGTCAAGCAATGTGTTAGAGTTGTGCTCTAAACAATGAAGGGTCATAAACCATACATTATCATTTACATCATCTAACTATGCATGTATTAATCCATATCCATGTGTATTAAAGAGTAATGCATGCCTTAGGTGTTTGGGAAAACCATTTGATCAACATGCACACAAAAGACATGCATTTTGTTTTCTAATATGTTTTCTTCATGTGCAGATACAGGTGTGATTGTTTTACTTCCTTGATCAATCGTTTTACATTGTGAGTGGAGGAAAATGTGGTTCCCACAAGGGTTGAGCCCAGCTCATAATAAAGTGTGCATACAAAAATATCATGAGTAAATTTAGATGTGATATAGAACATCAACTCATCAATAGTGAAAGGAAACATGAAATCATAGTGAAATGAAACCCTGAGAGGTATAACAATGGAAAGAGAAAAGAATTCTCCTTCATTCATGAAATTTGATAAAGGTATTGCTACAGTGATCTAGTATTACAAGGAATTGAGCAATCATTTAGAGATAAAATAATTCATATAAGGTCACTATAGACTTGAATGCAAAAAAAAAAATTCCAAGAAATTGAGCATTGAGTATTGATCTAGAAAAAAAATTCTAAAATTGACAATGGAGGAGCCTTCACACATAGTTGTTCTGGAATCCAATCCAACAGAGGTCTTAATTCTTTGGGAGGCATTAGATGAAAAAGAGCAAGAAGTATTTGAAATGGGTAGGAAGCTGGAAGAAGCTACATCAACATTGGCATCATATAAGATTGACTGTGTATAATCTCCTAGGAAAATGTAGAGTATTTTCAGGAGAAACAAAGGCTTTGAAGAACCAAAGAGATGCATTGCAAATACAGGTTGAGCAGTCAGAGTAGAAACTATCATCTACCAAGGGTAAACTGAGTATTGTCGTGAAAAGGGTAAGGGTGTAGTTCAACAACATGACAGTTTGAATCAGACAATGGATGAAAAATTAGCAGAGCTTGAATAGTTAAAAAAAAATGAGCTTTGGGTGCATGAATCCATGATTAATGAGTGTGAATTCCAAATTAGAGATCTCTTAAGTAACTTGATGATTTTAAGTTATTGGAATCAGAAGAAATTTCTTTGAGGAACTATAGAACAAAATTAGAAGAATCTTTGCATGAAAGCAAACTATTGTTGTTGATTCGCTTTCCACTGAGCTTGATGAAGCATAGAGGAATGTGTGTATTCTTGAGACACACAATGGTAAAACAAGAGAAAGAACTTCTTTTGAAAACCTTTGAGGGGCTTACAGGAAAACATGAATGTCTGATGGAGCAAGCAACCAAGGATACATCTGAAAAAGAAATGTTATACAACAATCTTGCTGAGTTACAGTCTATGGTTGTTGAGCAAGAATCTAACTTGAAAACAGCCAAAGCTTCACAGGAATATGTATTCTAGTGCAGTAAAGGTAGCCATGAAATAAGGAAATACAAAAAAATAGATTCAAGGAAAATCTCCATTGAATTCCATGAGCCCTGATGATGGACCCGCGGTCTGAGCTGAATAAAGAGAATACACATAGGGTATATAAAAACCCATGGCCTTATAAGCCATTTTGAACATAGAAATGCGAAAGTGGAGTACATAGAGATGCTTAAATTTTATACAAGAAATTCAAGAAATCGTACTCACAGAGGGGTAGCCCGAGCTCATCTTGGTATTTTTCCTTGAGTATGTAGGGTTTTCACTTTAGAAAGCTACTGTGACCATTGAATCCGCCATGAAACATTCAGGAGAAGCCATGGAAGTCACCTGGGAAGAGCCCTTTGAAACTCTACAGGAAACCCTATTGTGTCAGCAGTGAAAACCTTTGAGAAGCTTCAAGTGCAAACAAAATGCCCTTTGCAATATTTTGCATCAGTTTTTGTTTTAGGGTTTCAACCCTAATTTTTTTGACAGTGACTAAGGATTTTTCCTTTTATTTTATTTTTTGCAAGCATTAACATTTTCCCGTGGGCTAAGACTTAGGTCTTATGCTTTGGAATCAACTTGAATTTTTCACATGCAAAGTTTTTAAGACTTTATAACATTTGTATTGTATTACCCCTCTTTATGGCCGGTTATGGCTTTTGTAATCATTTTTTGATATTTTGCAAAATGTATAATATTTACCTAAGTAATAAATCACTTAGTGTAGATATTATGTTGAATGCAAAAGTTGAATAATGGGGGTTTTCCAATGCATGAGGAGAGGATGAAGGGACTTGTGTGTTTTGATCAAGTCAATGGAGGAATGAATAGAGATGTGTTTGTATTGATGGCATACCACAAACAAAGGGAGGTTATTTTTCAGTTATGGAACACATAGAGGGAATCTAGGAGTGGTTGTGAGAGGTTGAGAGATATTTGGAGGGAATTTAGGCATGTTGATTCAGTTTAAGACATTTGTGAGTGGTTTATATGGTTTGATTATATCTTGCATGACTTTTTCAGCCATTTGAAGTCCTTTTGGAGATGATCTAGGAGCTATATTCTTGGCTAATTAAGTGCATCCAACCCAAGTTGTTGGAGAGGACTACTTAGTCTCTTTTTCTACTCATTGTACTTAGTTCTTCTTATGCAATTTTGGAGAGTTAGTGATTCTTGCAATCCTTTCTCAGACTTGCAATTTTTTGTAACTCAGTCTTCTGGATATGATATACAAACAATACCTTGGAGTTTATTGGTAGAAAATTTTTGCCTTCTTTTTCTTGCAGTTTTGTGTATGGTTGAATGATTGATCAATTTATTTGTGGAATTTTCCTTATTTCCTTATAACTTTGTCTCATATTTTATACCTTTTCTACAACTAGCACGTTCACGCAGGTTGCTAATTATGTCTTAAGAATACATATGGCTTTTAGATTGTGAAGTTGCCTTCCTTTTATAAATTCTTGCATTTTTTCCTTTTAGTGAAATATTCATGCAGAGACATGCTGTAACGAGTCGTACAAGCTTAATTTATATCAGTGGAAACCAAGTGTATGAAAATTTGTGTTTTCATATCCTACTTTAGTTTGGTGTATCACTTCACTTTTATTATCAGTACTTTCATTTTAAGATATCTTTCTTCCCCTTTCCATCATAAGTTAGTAGTTTTAGAGTGGTGAGCAGCTAGGATTCAGCCTTATCTAGAGGTTCATTTCAACTTTAGGTGACCCACAACCTTGAAATGAACCCATGTTTCTCCAGAAAGCTTAGTTTCATAACTTTGCATAGGGTGCATTTCTAGGAGTTAACAGTAATAACATTGTGTTTATGTTTTTAATGTTTATCCTATGCTCGTTATGTGTCTACTTTGTTTCTTTGATGTTTTTACTTTGTGTATGGTATCATGTTTTATTTGTATCTTTTGTGTGTTTAGTTTATGTTTTCATTGTATTTTTATTGTTTTTGTTTTACATTATTTTTTCATTATGTATGCTTCGTGTTTGTCATGTTGTATTGTACCTCATATGTGTGTTCCTTTTTACTTATATTATTTTTCCATAGAATCTTGAATATGGGGGCTAGCACATTCCCTAGAATCAATGTCATCGCATCTCTTCAATCTCTAGATAATTTAACCCTTCTCATCTTGTACTTTAGTGTCAGTCTAAGCATTTCATACTCTCACTAAATTGGGGCTAAATGTAGCATAAAAAATTATCATCCTTGACAATTTCACACTAGATTTATCTTCCCCTTATGTCATTGGACCTAATTATATATTTAATCTATCTATTTTATAAATATCTTAAGAAAATTAAAAGATGGGAATGAAAATAAGCATTAAATATTTACCCCTAATGTTTAAGGCCCCGAAAAGGATGGGTTTGGACTAGGGCGCTCAGTGCCCTTGTCCAACCCTTTTTAGCCCCAATTTGAATATATTGATGTTGGTATTTTATTATTTGAAAATCCAATTTTATTTGTTGGCTATCGACATTTGATTTTTCAGGAAATTAGAAGAATTGCATATAAATACAAGTCATTTTCACCATTTTAATCCCAACAATTTTGAAAAGAAAAATTGAGCATCCCAAAATCAGTCAAGAGAATTCAAGGGAAGAATTAACTACATTATTACAATGCTTTCATAAATCAATATTAAGTTTGCAAGTCATTAGGAAGAAGAAAGAAATTATGTTGAATAATCCTTTATGATCAATCCTATAAAATTATGAAGATGTATTGAGTTATCCTCTACATGCTAGCTACAATAATCTATTAGGTTTTGTGAACTAACCTTTCTTAGTTATATCAAGCAATCAAGGCATCCATCAATCAATATTTGTGGTAACTTGTGGTGTGACATCACTTCATCAAGGATTTCACATCAAGGTAACATTATCATTTCAATCAATTATTGTTTTAGCCTTTACCTAGCCTAGGGTATTCCCTCTTGATCATTATCATTTGTTGTACGTGGAGATATAAATACCAAAATGGGTTTTGACTTAGGAAATACCCTATACAAGATAACCTTTCCCCCTCTTTTCATGTGTGTAGGTTAAATTTGGGAGTTTCAACATAAGACAATTCCAAAAAACACAAAGTAGATTGTAACTTGTATCTTAGTCATTGCAGATTTGAAAAAGGAGGAAGCCATTCTAGGGCACCCTGTGCCCCTAAGAAATCAAATCAACTCCATTTTTTTATCATAGGCTCTTCTCTATATCTTAGTCTCAACTCTGAATCTTTTTCAGTATTTTTTGTTTTTTTGTGAGATAAATTACATTTTCAGATATAGGGTTGCATGTCAAATGGGCTTGCTAAAACACACATAAAATTTATCATCAATACAACACACAAAATTAGACACAAGACCCTAGGATATTGGCTCTCCATTATGGAAGAAATCCAATCATAAACCCTACTTGGTTTTGTGTCCAAATGTGATGTTAAGTGAAAAGAGGTTAATCTTAGTTGAATCTAGGATCACTTTTCATACATCACATGTAGATCAATGTTTTTTTTCCTGGCATGAAATTTTAGGTTCTTAGCAAGGCATATTGCACTTTGATTGTCATAATAAATTGTCATTGCACCTTATTTTATTCCAATATTTGAACATAGTCTCTTAAGCCAAATGGCTTCCTTACAAGAATGAGTAGTTTCCATATGCTTAGCTTTAGTAGTGGAAAAATAAACCACAACCTATCGCTTACTCATCCAACTTATTTCACCACAAAATAAAGTAAGAACATAAGTAATAATGGATTGTTTGCTATCAACATCACCTACCCAATCTATACCCACATAACCATGAATATCAATGGAATGTGAATATCCTATCAAATAACCATGATAACACAATGAATAATCTAAGGTACCCTGTAAATATCTTAAGACTCTTTTAATTGCATCCTAGTGAACTCTCCCAGGATTAAACATATATCTGGAAAGAACTCCCACTGCTAAGGAAATTTTTGGTCTAGTGTTGGTCATAGCATACATCAAATTTTTTACTACACTCTAGTAAGGAACTCTTATCATGTCTTTCATCTTTGATGGGTACGTTGGAAAATGTGAATCAAATAAATTTGTTCCAATTGTATGAGTAACACATGTGTAATGGTCTATAATCTTGCATGTTAAACATATGTAAAACTAAATTGGCATACTTACTTTGACCGAGCCATATTTTTTTGTACAATTTATTTATTTTAATTTCCATCCCAAGAATCTGTTTAGCTACACCAAGATATTTCATTTAAAAATTAGTTGCAAGTTGAGAATTTATTTAGGAAATCATCCCCTTTCCCTTTACAAATAAATACCATATCATCAACATGTAATGTAATAAATAGAAAATATCATCATTAGATTTATAATAAACACAATGATCTAATTTAGAATGCTCAAAATCCCAAACTCAACACATATGTATCAAATTTTTGATACCACATCCTAGGATTCTTTTTGAGGCTATACAAATATTTATTCAATTTAAAAACCAAATTACTTTTATTTTATACCACATAGTGCTCTAACTGTGTCATATAAATATCCTTCTCCAAATCATCCTGAAGGGAAGCCATTTTCACATCCATATTTCTCAACCTCTAGATCATAAGCAACATTGA
Source organism: Sequoiadendron giganteum (assembly GCA_007115665.2). Taxonomy (NCBI): domain Eukaryota; kingdom Viridiplantae; phylum Streptophyta; class Pinopsida; order Cupressales; family Cupressaceae; genus Sequoiadendron; species Sequoiadendron giganteum. Next base: position 343,733,663 of record CM021107.1, read on the forward strand.
TAGAAATCAAGAATCTAATGGATGCCATTTTTGTAACAAGATAAAATATATCACTATAATAAACACCATCAATTTGAGAGATCTTTTGCAACTAAACATGATTTATACTTCTTAATACCTCCATCTAAACCAATATTTTTCTTGAACACCCATTTGCATCCAACAATTTTTCATCCTTTAGGAAATGGTATTAGATCTCATGTATCATTATTTTTAAAAGCTCTCATTTCTTCATCCATAATAATATTCCAATATTTTGCATCATTCATAGCTAATACCTCTTCTATAAATTTGGGTTCATTTATGTTAGTATTCAAAGAAAAAATATAGCTCCAATCATTATGTGAATACCTTTTAGGTGGTTTTCTATGCCTTGTAGACATTTTAATAAGATAAGTTGGAGGTTCTTCCTCCTCTTCTGAAGATTTAGAGCTAGACAAGATATCGTCAACTTCCTAAATATCTAAGAGCCTTGATTCAACTTTCTCAAGAATAGAAGGAAGTTTAATCACATCTTTTTGTTCACTTTGCAATGGTTGCAATATAACAAAAGAAGGATTAGTTTCTATAATAATCACACTTCTACTATTTATTACCTTTTATACAATAGGATCCCAAAGCTTGTATCCTTTTACACCATAACTGTACCTGATGAAGATGCATTCCATGGCCTTGTTATCCAAATTTGTTCACTTCTCCTTTGAAACATGTGCATATGTCTCACAACTAAAAGCTCTAAAATATCTCAATGAAGGATTATGAACATACCACACCTCCATAGTAATTTTATCAACAAGAGGTCATGTGGGAGACCTATTTATCAAGTAGAAAATAGTGGCAACAACTTCAAACCAAAACCTTTGTTCTAGACCGACAACACTAAGCATACTCCTAGTCTTCTCCATCAATGTCATGTTCATTCTTTCTACAACTCCATTCTATTATGGAGAATATGAGGTTGTCTTTTGTCTTTGAATACCAAAATCTTTACAAAATCTATCAAAATAATTAGAAAAATATTCACTACTATAGTCAATCCTCAAAATTTTTATTTTATTTCTAGTTTTTAACTTAACCATTGTTTTAAATTATTTATGAAGGTGGAAACCAAGATCACCATTTGTAGGATAGACCTTCACCGAAAAAATGAGAGAAGCACACACAGGCTATTTCACCAGAAGGAGGAAAAAATATGAGATGAATAATTTACATATGGTACAGGCTTTTAAAGTCATGAAATAGGTGATGGGTAAGAAACTTCCCAACATGGGAAAAACTATCCAAGAATAATTAAATGCATAACTATTCTAAATGCAATGTCCCTAAGTTAAAACTTAAGATTGTAAATGTAATTTACTCTAACACCCCCCCACCTTAATTGCAACTTAGGGAGAATGAAAATGCAAAAATGAAGATGTAGTATGGGTCTCGGCTACACAACCATGTTAGGTACCCATTTACAATGAAAAAATAAATCTCTCACAATTGAAGAAAAGGAGAAAAACCCTATGAAAAAAAACCCCTCTCCAAACGAGAAAAGAAAAAAAAATTGATGCAGGGATGGAGGACTCAATCACACCCCCAAAGTACTACATACATCATGTATATACAATAAATATCCCCCCATAAGAGGGAAAGAGAGAAACTATATAGCCCCCCACAATGTGTAATCACCTACAAAAATGGTAAGTGCCTAAAGACAAAACATGATCTAGTGTCGACAAACAACTTGTCTCCCTTTCGGAAGAAACAAAACCAAATACAAATGCAGGTATGCTTCCCATTCCAGATAGGAATTGAAAGAAAGAAGCATGAAAATGTATGATGGTGTCTCTGAAATCTGCTCATGTGTCACCAAGACCTTGGAAGATGATGCCACGAACCAATCAGGAACATGCCCAATCACAATAAAAGGTGGAAAACAAGGTACCACTGGAAACTGGTCCTGAACACTCTCCAGAGACTGAGATGGAGTAATAATAGTTGTACCACAACTATCATCAAATAGGAGTTATACCCTCAAATGTGTCTTCCAAGTTAGAAATGTGAGATTCCATGAACAATGAACCGATGTTTGAAAAATAAGAATCCCAATCAGGAAGATGATGAGATACTAGTGATGAATCATTGGACATGCTCAATGAATCATCAACACAAGATGAATGGTCTTGTTGAATAGGAATGATAGGAGTCTCAATCAATGGCTCTAACAATGAATCATTGAAGGTGAAGGTACATCAACTATCTCTGATGGAGAAGAAGGAGAATTTGAAGAACCCTTGTCATTCTCATCTGAAGACTCAAATTATTCCAAAACCTCAAACTCCTACATAGTAGCATGATCATAGGGTATCCTGTCTGAAAAATGAAGAGACACAAGATAATCTAAAACAAGATCATCTGGGAATAGCGGGGTATCAAGGTCTCCATGTATCTCCCAAATTTTAGTCCAAAGAATATATGGACACTCAAAATGATCAATAGCATCCAAAATGGCATCATCAATATGCATTGTAATAACTCCTAGGACATGATCCCTTTTGCAATTCCATGCAAATTTCTTACTATCAATACTAGGAAGGGGAACTAGATTATACAAATGTGGCAATAAATGAAGTCATTTGAGATGTTTTATGATACCATCTCTCCATTGTTTATAGTTTCCCCTTTTCAACATAATCACAGTAGGATGAAATGAAAACCCCTTAGTTAACTATGAAAAATCTCCCAAAAGAAACAAAGATAGTAACCTTCAACAACAATTAGAAACTCCCAAATACTACAAATGAAGCGAAACCAATATCAAAATTCAACAGATTAAAAGCACCACCAAACAACAAAATATGAGAGAAATTCCTCAACCACTGCAAAGGTGATGAAAATACCTTTCTATTGATATGTGGTTTGTGAAAATCGACCTCCGTTTACAAAAGATATGCAAAAATGAAAAAGAAAGGCCTATAGAGGCACTTTGGAAGCACTAGCAAGCACCTAAAGGCTCAATTTTGGTTGCCCATGTGACCACGTCCTTGAAAAAGAGGCAAAAATTTTGGCACCAAACACACTCCACCAAAGCACTAAGGCTTAATATGTACAAGACTATCTACTACCTCCACAGTTCAAGCCTTTACAAGCACTCTATGTGTACAATGCAAGAACGAGATATATGAAGACCAATCAACACATCTTCAGAATCAATGTGGGATAAAGGATCTCTGAAATGACCAAATCATAGTGCAAGCCCACCTCCAAACCCTAGATAAATATTTGATGCAAAACTTAAGATATGTTTAAAGTTGATGTTGCACCTCCACATGGTGAATATGGCATGCCAAACTGTTGAATGTTGGATCACGTGTGGAAATAAACACTTCAAGCGCTCTAAAATGAAGCTGCCCCTTTCAATTTGGAACAAATCTGTGCCTTCCACACTTTGGAACAAAATTGTGCCTCTTTATACTAGATTGTGTGATGTTCACTTGAGGATCCCGCGGGCCAAGGATGTTGATAATAAAGCCCTCCAAATTGCCTTCCAGTAAAAAATGATGAACACAACCCACCATAGAAATCATGACCACTAGAGGAAGAAACACGCTTGACAGGGAGTGTGAATGCCACCAAAATCATGGGTTGCCAAGGTGAAAATCATTTCTGCATATTACATTCCTTCTCAAAAATATGCTGCCAAAAAATGGACTACAACAGGAAAAACTTCCCACGCCCTCCAATAGATGAATCACACCTTTATTCACAAACTCCAACCAGATTGATCTTCCATCAATCATATAGCATTTTCTTACATATTAGAGTCAAACGCCTTCTAAACTTTGCATAGTAGAATGATGGGCCCTCCAAGTTTGAAACACAAGCTCTTTAGCCAAGAATCGATGCCTCTGCTCAAGAGAAATTCCGCCAACAATCAAAACACTGGCCTCCAAACAATTTTCAAATTGAGCCCCTCTCAAATTAGAATCACGAGCTTTGCAAAAAAGATAGGCTCGTTAGGGCAATGAAATATGTGCCCTTTTGACAGGTTAAATCGGCTCTTTCAAAGGGAAATCAAGCCTCCAGTGCAAGTTGTGGCAAGGAAAGTACACACACAGCACGGGGGAAAAAATGCCTCCTCTATATTGCCTCCAGTTTGCAAAAATCGTTCAAAAAAAATGGCCTTCTGAAAATGCCTACAAATGTAAAATATGCAGCCTCAGGAATGCCAAAACAAATGCCTTTGAAGAAATTCGCTAGCAAAATCTGTAAATAGACAATTTTGAAATTTTAAAAATTTCAAATGTTGGAACAAATCGATCTAAAAACTCTCTCCAGTGAAAACTCTCATGGGAAGGGTTGCAAAACGATTTGATCTGATACCATGAAGGTGGAGCCCAAGATCACTATTTGTAGGATAGACCTTCACCGAAAAATGAGAGAATCACACACAAGCTATTTCACTAGGAGGAAAAAATATGAGATGAATAATCTACATATGGTACAGGCTTTTAAAGCCGTGAAATAAGTGACAGGTAAGAAACTTCCCAACATGGGAAAAACTACCCAAGAATAATTAAATGCATAACTATTCTAAATGCAATGTCCCTAAGTTAAAACTTAAGATGACAAATGTAATTTACTCTAACAATTTAAATAAATTAAAAACTTCATATTTTCTCTTTAGGAAATATAACCATTTTTTTGTACTATAATCATCAATAAATGAAACATAATATGTGGATTTTCTAATAGGAGTGTCTTCAAGACCAAACACATTAGAATGAATAAGATCCAATATACCACAAGACTTATGATAAATTGAGTAAAATTAAACACGATTTTGTTTACCATAAATACAATGCTCACAAAAATTAAAATTAAGATTACAATCAGTCAACCATTCAACAAGGTTTTTTTAATTTTTCAAGGTCCTTAGACCCTTTTCTTCAATGTGGCCAAGTCTTTGATGCCATAACATAGTCTTCTTTGTAGGTGATTTTTCATGTACTTTTGATTTAGAGAAAGAGCACCCTTGGGTACACAAAATCTATAGTCATCCATTGAAGATGAAACCCTCACCTTCTCCAATGAAGTATCCAGACTTGTTTTCCATGAAATTACTATTACACTCAACAATGTATATATAAATCATATACAATGTTCCAAATTTTACACCTCTAGTGATCACCATAGCACCTCCAACATCTTAGAACATCCTACATTAGAAAATACTACCTGCACACCTGCATCTATTAGTTTTCTCATAGATTATTATTTTTCTAACCTAGGCATATTCAACACAAGTAATCATTTCTATTCTACCATTAGGAAAATTAATTTTAAGTTTACCATAGCCAACAATATTTAAATAAGAATCATCACCTAATTATTTCTTACCTCCATCAAGTTCTTCATATTTAAAAAAAACAATCTCTATTAAAGGTCATATGGAAAGATGCACTTGATTCAATTAACCATGTATCATTACTTATACAAGTGGCCAAATTTGCAATGAATGCATCACCAAATTCATTCTTAGACTCCTAATCAAAATCAAATTTATTTTTTTCTTATTTTTACTCCTTACAAAAGTGTATGGTCTTACCATAATTCTAGCTAATACCTTTGGAATTTTTAAAAGATTTGGATCTCCCCTTGGACTTGGATTTATTACACTTCTTTCTCTTCTTTCCTTTTCCTTAGGTATTTCACAAGCATTTAGGGCCTCCTTGGTATTGATGGATACCTTCCTTTTGATCTCTTTAGAAATCAAAGAACCCACAACACATTCAACTATCAAGATAATAGAAGTTCCCAATATCCATAACGAGAGAATCCCATGAATTAGGCAAAGAATAAAGAAAGATACGACATTTCTCCCCATCCATTTTTACACAAACTAATTCCAACTTAGCGACCAACATATTGAAAATTTCTAGGTGGTCTACAACTCATCCATCCTCTTCTATTCTCAAGGAGAGCAATTTCTTCCTCAATAAAATATTGTTCACTAAATATTTGGCTTGATATATCTCACAAAGTTTCTTCCATAGTTTCTTTGTAGATGAATCTTCATGGAAATTGATTAGAACAAAGTATTCCAAGAATAATCTGATTATATCCATGGATTTACAATTCATAACATCATACTGATAAGCCAAAGTAGCATCTATAGGCCTGAAAATATTCTCATCAACCCATAACTAAAACCAAAGGTGTTCAAGATCTTATACCACTTGTAAGGAAACCGAGGTAGAAAAATAATTTACTACACTAATATTGAGAGAAGGTTTATGCAAAAATAATAGATCTTTACAACAATTATAAAAACTAAATAGAAATAAACATGAATACTAGACATACCAAACATAATGATTCACATGAGGAAAACCCTTTTGGGAGAAAAACCCCACACTTTAAAATCCACCTAATATATTATTCAAAAATTAATAATATTACAATATACTTGTAGAGAAAGTGTTCATATGAGTATCACCACCTAGAGATCTAGAGGCAAATCAAAATCTATAACTCTCACACACAACCTCCATCTTAAACAACTAATATATAGAAGATACAATACATGAAATTGTCAAATCGTATTTACAATACCATGAGCTAAAAACACCCAAAAAGTGGCACCCAACTTATCTCCAATTAAAAATTCCTTAGTATATGTCAAAACATATACACCAACACATGTTACACCCACTTACATATTTTTCTTGTGTCCAACATGTTTTCACATTTCTCAATTCGAGAGACCCAGCTTCTAGAGGTCATAACTTTTTATCTAGGAGTCTGATTAATGGAATTTTTGAATTGTTGAAAATATTGTGAAGTGCTCTATCAAGTTATACCTTTCTTTACAATTTATGACCAATTTCAAGCCCAAAGGGGCCGCTAAGTGCCTCAAAATTGACTTTGAAACTTTCAAAAAAATAACTTTAATATTTGCAAATCCATACATGATCTCGGGTCAAAACTTTATTAGCATTTTTATTTGGAAATTCCATATTTTTAGAGTAAATTTAGATTCATTTATGCTTAAATGTAAACATACTATAAATAATAACCTTTTTGTAATTGTAAGGTTGAGACATTTTTTTCTTAACAAAATTTGCTCAAAATATTCTTCTCTCTACCCTAGATTATTCATTACAGTTAATATATTTAAATAAACCACCCTAATGTGAGATTTGGAGACTTTGAATCAACTCAAAATAATCAAAATAAAATGCAGCAAAAAATTAATTTTAAATTTTAAAAAAATGTGGTTCAAATTTACTATTCGCACTCATGTATTTGAACCAACATACGAAAATGAGATATGGGATGAGATTAATGATATAAAATTTGGGAATGGATAAGGATTATTTACCAACTTGTATGCAAAATAAATCATCTTACACACTAGTCATTGCATTAAAGACATCTGAGTCATCATGAGCCAAAACAAAAGGGAATAGAGCATTGATATATAATTTTTACCATTACAAGGTTATAAAGTATTCATTTTCATTTTTTATATTAAATACCTAGCTTACTAGTTATTAATATTTTAATTTAGATAGTTGTAATGGTGAAATTTGCATACCCATGCCAATTCAAATTGTTTTGTGTCAATTTTAAGTGAATATCATAGTATAATTACATATTAACAAATGGTACAATCATCTTGATGTGGTGAAAGGCTCGGCTCACCTTGGCTCAGTGTTGGAAGATATCATAGATGAAATCCAAAAAATCCCTCTAGGCTTTCAAAATTTTGAGATCAAACATATCTATAGGGAAGGAAACAAGGTTGTCAATGCTATGGTAAGATTGGGGATGGACCAAGTGTCCTTAAGGTGCTGGCAATGTTGGTGCAAGAGCACCTAAAACATGTGTTTGTAAAGATTTATTATATCAAGGTTTGTCAATATGAAGGTCTAGGAATTAGGAGTAAGTTGGAGTCTTTTGTGGTAATAAAGGTCTAATGAGACCAATTTTAATCTAATTGGGGGTTCTAGTGTTAGTTTGGTTAAAAATTTGCATTATGATGTGATAATTGTCAATAAATTGTTAAATTATGCAAAATTAAGGAGTGTAAAGGGTCTTGGTAGTTTGGTGATCAGTTATAGGCATTGGATAATTGGTTTTAAATTTGAAAATATTTTTAAATCCTCTTGAAGGATCGAGCAATTTGTTGAATCACTTTTGGAGAAGGAAAATCAATAAAAGAACTCAGTTTTATGTTATTTTTGTATTTCTTTATAATTTTTGCCTATGTACGGGTCCGTACAGCAAGGTTAGGGTTCTAAATGTTTTTAATTTTGTTTAATATTGTTTTTTATTCCTTTTGAATCCATTCTTGTAGGATTTCATTGAATAAGAAGCATTTTAAGGTCTTATCTCCCTTGATTGGTCTGAAAATAGGGGCATAGGGTTTTGAGATTCAAAATGAACTAAAGGCCATTCCACCTTTCTGTGGTGATTGTTTCTTGGTGGAATGGGCCTGTGCACTTTAGTTGTAAGTGTAGGAATAATCTTTATGTTTGGTGGAAGGTATTAGAGTGAAAACTCCACGTTGCCCCAATGTAAACTTAGTTTTAAGCCTTTTGTGCAAGGCTAGTGAGGTGAGTTCAAAGTAAGGATTGAGAACTGGTTGGAATATCATGTAATCTATTGGAATAGGTGTATTTTAATGTGATTAGAATTTCTTATTGGTTAGAGAATGTCAATGGTGTGAGAAAGGCTAAAACCCTTGTTGGAAGAGGGTGAAAAAGCGTGAAAATGAGTGGATTTACAAAGGAAGTGTGTATGAATCAAGAGGGCAGAATAATGTAACATTTTTTTGAGCATGTGCAGGAAAATTGATGAAGGAATTGAGAGGTTTCAGGCTTGAGAGTGGTCTGTACATAGGACTTTCAATAAGCCCTTGATCAAATTGGGAAAAGTGAGGGTATTGTGAATATGGGTCATAGTGAGTGATTGAGGACCTATAGATTGGATAATCCCATATTTTGAAGGTATTTTGAATACTTTTTTGAGGTTGTGAGAGTTGGTGAAAATTTTAAAGGTGAGGTCCTTTGGAAAATAGGCCTAATTGGAGCCTGTTTTAGCCTAAAAAACCAGATTGAGTATAGATGGTCTAAAGAACCCTATGGTGGATTTGGGATATGATTTGTATCAAGATAATGGGTCCCTAAAATTTTAATCCATTTGTGATATTGGGTGGTTGGTTGTGAGGAAAGATCCAAAAACAAGTCTTGGAGTCCTATTAGGTGAATGGAAGCTTGAATGGTGAAAGTGAAAACAGAGGTTCTTGGGTCTTTGAAAGTGAGTTAGCCTTGTGTAATTGTACAATTTAATCTTGTTAAATGCCTCTTGGTGTCTTGGAAAATACTTGTAACAATAAGGGTGTGTTGGAGCCTTTGGGTGCCTAGTTTATTGAAGAGACAAATTGGTGTTTGGAGAGACCTTTTGAAGATCAAGTTGTGGATTCATGTTACAAGATGGTTGATGTTACCCCTACCTCTACAAAAATTGGTATCAGAGATATCAAGTATATCTATTGTAGGTTGAAAGTTTAAGAGTCAAAGAAGCCATTATGCAATCAATGAAGGAGGTTGAAGAAATCCAAGGAAGGCATGCAAAAATGAAGCAAAGACAATCCATATTCCAAACCAAATGAAAATGTAGAGGTAAGGTATGTAAAGTAATGATTGGTTCATGTTCCTTGGATAATGTTGTTTAGAGGAAATAGTTGAAAAGTTACATTTGACAAGGATAATCCATGAATCACCTATACTCAACATATTGTGGTTAGTGAGCAAGCATATGTGGATTTCTAGATTGATCCTTATAAAGATGTTGTACTGTGTGATATTATGCCTATAAGATATTGTCACATGATACTAGGTAGAGCTTGGAAATATGATAGGTTTGCTATATATGATGGAAGACTTAATTTGTACAAAATTGAAAAGGATGGGAAAAGGTATACCTTGAGCTGTTTGCAGGATGAAGGGACACAAAGGAGGATAGGAATGTGTGGAAAAAGAGAGTTTTTAGAGAAAAAGGAACAAGGGGAAAAGGAAGAAACAGAGGGGAATTGTATAGATTCCATGGAGAGAGTAAAGCACCATGAAGAAGCATTGAGGAAAAAAATACAACTTGAAGATACAAGGGAAATAAAGAAAGTGAAGGTCAGAGGTGAAAATACCTTGAAGGCATGAGATGGGGATGGAGAACGTGATGAAGACAAAGGCAGGTTAGAGCTTCTGCAATTGCAAGAAAGGGAGGTCAAGATAGCAAAAAATAGATCAGGTACAAAGATTTGTGAAAAAGGAACACTTGGGACAGAGATCCCTCAAAGAGAAAAAGGTAAGAGTGTAGGAGAGTTGTCAATGAAGAGGTGAGAATGGCCTAGCAGGGTCATTGAGGAGGTATATTGTCCATTGAAGGGATAGGGAGACAAAAATTAGCGAGAGACTGGTGACAGACGAGATGAGTTACAGTAGGTGTGTGTTGACAAAGAGGATGGAAGATCTGATGACAAAAAAATCTTGAAGACTAAGAATATGAAGGAAGAGAGAGTGGGCACAATCAAGGAAGATGAGAGGATTTTGGAAAGACATGGGGGGCTTGAAGATGGTGAGAAGATCATCATTGGGGCATTGATGTGTCCCTTAAGGGAAGATGCAAGTGATAGGAAGGAAAAGATTACAAATACAGTGAGTTATGGGGAAAAAGGTACAGAGGCAATTGAGACAACAAGTCTAATGCAAGTGAAGAAGAGTGAGAAACTTGAAAGTGTAGAGTTGGCAAAGGTCAAGAGTAAAGAACAAGTCAAGATAGAAGAGAATTTAGGGAGCCAAAGAGAATGGCTAGTGACAGAAGATGAGTTTGTGAAAGAGTGTGTAGGATGTGAAGAAGTTCCAGTCACCTTGAATGGTGAAGAAGTTGAACAAAAATGGATGAGTGAGGTCTCAATACTGAAAGAGACTAGAGTGGAAAAGTTAATAGTGGTTGGCCTAGGGAAGGCTAGAGAAAAAAGTTTGAGAAGTCTACAATTGTGATGGAGAAGAAAGAAAATGATATGGATTGGACAGTGGATTGTCCTTGGTTGTGTGGCAAATGTATGCTAATGTGAAGATGGTTCTAAGCATGGGGGGCCTGAGAAATTTTGTGAAGAGAAGAGTTAGAAGGCAGTGAATGAAGGGGGTCGTATGTTGCTTCCTTGTGTTGATGATTTTTTTGATTAAAGACAAACCCAAGGTTAAGATGAAAGATGAAGAACATAGTGTGGTATTGAATAAACATGTTGAGCATGTTGAGAGAAGTTGGTTGAAGTGTGTAAGTACAAGTCTGATCATGGAGATACATATTCAAGGAGATAATACAAGCAAAAGATTGATGAGCAAGGACAAAAATAAGCACAGGGTCAAAATGAAGCAAGTGCAAGGACAAGTAAGGAGCATCATAAGTTGAAGATACAAGCTTGTCGTAGCTTCAAGCATAAATACTTCCAAGGGATTTGGAAGAATTCTTAAGGCAGGGTGTATGGTGCAGGAGCACCTAAAACATGTGTTTGTAAAGATTCATTATGTCAAGGTTGGTCAATATGAAGGTCTAGGAATTAGGAGTAAGTTGGAGTCTTTTGTGGTAATAAAGGTCTAATAAGACCACTTTTAATGTAATTGGGGGTTCTAGTGTTAGTTTGGTTCAAAAGTTGCATTATGATGTGATAGTTGTCAATAAATTGTTAAATTGTGCAAAATTAAGGAGTGTAAAGGGTCTTGGTAGTTTGGTGGTCAGTTATAGGCGTTGGAGAATTAGTTTTAGATTGTAAAATATATTTAAAGCCTCTTGGAGGCTCAAGCAGGTTGTTGAATCACTTTTGGAGAAGGAAAATCAATAAAAGAACTTAGTTTTATGTTATTTTTTGTATTTTTTTGCAATTTATGCTTGTGTACAGGTTTGTATAGCAGGGTTAGGGTTCTAAATGTTTTTAATTTTTTGTAAGATGGTGTTGGATTCCTTTTGAATCCATTCTTGTAGGATTTCATTGAATAAGAAGCATTTTAAGGTCTGATCTCCCTTGACTAGTCTAAAAACAGGGGCATAGGGTTTTGAGATTAAAAATGAACTAAAGGCCATTCCATCTTTCTGTGGTGATTTTTTCTTAGTGGAATGGGCCTATGAACTTTATTTTTAAGTTTAGGAATAATCTTTATATTTGGTGGAAGGTATTAGAGTGAAAACTCCACACTGCCCCAATATAAACTCAGTTTTAACCCTTTTGTGCAAGGCTAGTGAGGGTGAGTTCAAAGTAAGGATTGAGAACTAGTTGGAATATCATGTAATATATGGGAATAGGTGTATTTTGATGTGATTAGAATATCTGAGTGGTTAGATAAGTTCAATGGTGTGAGAAAGGTTGAAACCCTAGTTGGAAGAGGGTGAAAAAGTGTGAAAATGAGTGGATTTACAAAGGAAGTGTGTATGAATCAAGAGGGAAGCGTAATGTAATATTTTTTTGAGCATGTGAAGGAAAATTTATGAAGGAATTGAGAGGTTTTAGGCTTGAGAGTTTTCTAGACATAGGACTTTTAATAAGCCCTTGGTTAAATTGGGAAAAGTGAGGGTATTGTGAATATGAGTCATAGTGAGCAAGTGAGGACCTGTAGATTGGATAATCTTGTGTTTTGAAGGAATTTTGAATACTATTTTGAGTTTGGGAGAGTTTTTGACAAGTTTAAAGGTGAGGTCCTTTGGAAAATAGGCCTAATTAGAGCCCGTTTTAGCCTAAAAATCCAGATTGAGTATAGATGGTCTGAAGAACCCTATGGTGGATTTGGGATATGATTTGTAGCAGGATAATGGGTCCCTAAAATTGTAAGCCATTTGTGAGATTGGGTGGTTGGTTGTGAGGAAAGATCCAAAAATAGGTCTTGGAGTCCTACTAGGTGAATAGAAGCTTGAATGGTGAAAGTGAAAACAGAGGTTCTTGGGGCTTTGAAAGTGATTTAGCCTTGTGTAATTGGGAAATTTAATCTTTTTAGATGCCTCTTGGTGTCTTGGAAAAGACTTGTAACAATAAGGGTGCGTTGGAGCCTTTGGGTGCCTAGTTCACTGAAGAGACAAATTGGTGTTTTGAGAGACCTTTTGAAGATCAAGTTGCGGATTCATGTTACAAGATGGTTGATGTCACCCCTACCTCTACATAGAATTTTTCTCATGTCTCCCTAATTATTTTAGAAAACTCCTTACCTCAGAGTGGCATTACGTAGCCTTTGATAATGACAGTTAATGGTTCTTTTGGTTGGGAGGATTGGAACCCTATCCTCATGCTCAAGATTTTGGTGTTGGGATATGGTTGGAAGTGAGAATTTTTTTTTTACATTTTTATTTAATATGGGAGTGCTTTATTTCTATATTTTTACATGGTGACTTGGATGTTGACTTTTTTTGGGGGTCTTGGGGTCGAGTTCTAGATGGGTCTGGCATGTGGTGTGGTGGGCCATCCTACTAGCATGGCTCCCCCATATTTAGCCTGGCCATGTGGAGTCTAATCAGGTGGTGATGTTATGTTAAAACTAGGCTCTATGTTGTAAGTAAGATGAGTGTACTCTTTGTATCCTTGACAGGATTCATAAGATCACCTTCCATCCTACTTGTAATTCTTTGAGTTTAACTATTATTGTGATTGTGATAGTTGGCATAAGGTTAACCCCTCCCATTTTAATTGTTTGTACTTTTGGCTATATGAGACACATTCGAATTATTATTCAAAAGGTGTTAATTAATTATCATTATTAATTTGGCATGGATCTCAATTTATTATATTTGGCCTTTTTTCCTTTGCTCAACTCTCTAATTCTGGTTTTGATCTTTCATAGTGCTTGGCAAAGTTCTTAAATTTTTTGTTGATTAGGTGGGTTAACATGGGTGTTGATAGAGTTCATTTCAAACCTATTTCTTGCGAGGAGTTATTTATTGATTCCATTGTTTGGAACAATTATTGTGAAGGAGGGGTCGCTCCCTTTTTAAAGTGCCTTAATGGGCACGACAAGATCCTGTCCATACAATTTTTATGTTCATGGGACACTAGAAAAGTGAAAATTGGAAAAATTTCTTTCGAGGTGGATGAAGATGTTATTGCACAAGTGACAGGTATGAATACTAAAGGGGAGAAATAGAAAAAAACACAATAAAGTGGCAAATAATGAGAGTTCCTCTATTTTTTAAGAATGGAGAAAAGACCAGTAAACTACACAGTGGCTTTGATAGGGAAAAATTACCATCATCATGGGAAAAGGTATGTCTTATGTTAATAATGTTTTTTTACTTTGGAGGGGAGGTACAATTTTTTTTATTTCTAAAACTCCCCCCTCAACCACGTTTGTCACAATACCCTAATAAGCTTCCCTTTCTACCTTTTAACCTCTTTGGAGAGCTTCATTAAGGAAGCTTTGGATTTAAATAAAAAAATATCCTAAAAATCTCCCATTCCTCTACATTAAGGACTCACTTTGCATCTTTATCACTTTCACCTTGCTTTGTGCCCACCTAAGAAAATTAAGGTTGCTTTGATTAAGGAAATATTACCCCCTGAATCCCCTAAGATAGTGACCATCTCAACTTTCTCAAGGAAAACTAAAGGAAAAATAAACCCTTTAAGCACCTAAACTCTACCCATGCTTCCACCGGTTGTGGATTTGTGTGAAACCCCCGCCCTAAATGATACCCCTCTATGAACCATTCCTCCTAACCCCATCGGGGATAAACCCTCACCAAAGACTCCTAATTATGGTCAAGCTCGAGTGGCTCAAGGTCTCTATGACCTTAATAATATCCCCCTACTTATGGTTTAGGAAAAAGGGACCGGGTTGGGTCTCAAAAAACTCCTCTTTACTAAAAAGCAAAAAAATATCTCAATGCATGTCTTGATTAAGGAGGTCAATCTTGATAATGTGAATGCAGAAGAGCACATAGTTGAGGATGTGAAGGATTCTAGCACCTCACAACTCAAAATATCCAACCAACTTGTAGGAAAACCAAAGCCTACTGACAAAGAGGTGATGGAGGATGCTCTGGAGCATGGGGAGAACTTTACTAGTAACGAGGATGAAGATGGTTATGATTTTAAAGGTTCTGAGAACACTAGTGGGATTCATTCCAATCACATGTTTAGTGATGACACTGCCACTTTGGACTTGTTGGGTGACACATAATTTCTCCCATCCATTGTGCTACTATGGCTCTGGAGCTCATTGAGCTTAAAGGGAAGGTTTTGGAATTTGAGAAAAAAATGGTTAACCTCTCCAAGTTTAGTTCCAAATTTATGCACATGTCAACAACTAATCTATGTATGATGCAGGATAAGGAGCTAAAGAATGTTGGTGAAAAGGATGACAGATATAAGGAACTTTTCAAGTTCTTCCATTAAGATCAGGCCAAATTTTTGGCTAGGCTTGTGTTTACTTTTCTTTTTTACTTGGCTCTGGTGTCTCCTTATTGTTCACTGTTTATGAATTTTTTTAGTGTTTTGTTAAGAAATTTTGATGTGTTGTCAATGGTCTATGGAATTTGTTTTCAACCTTCGAGCTCTCTATTTTTTGGGCTACCATCCTTATTTTTGTTGCTTTTAATATCAAAAACAAATGCTACAATCTTTAAAGATCAGTTAACAAATGGTTGGTGGTTCCAATAAGCTAAAGGAGAAGTCTACTAAAGACAAAGGTAAAAGAAGTGTGTTGGAAGGTGAGAAAGGAGCAAGTGCCTGCACCAAATGAAGTTAAAAGAAGACCTTTAAAGAAGAAAAGGAGGAATTGTTAACCCTAGTCAATCTACATTATAACCAAGAGTTGGAGGTGGCTGATACCCTCAAGAATTTGAAATAGTATGTTGCTTGTTTTGTTACTTTTAGCTTAGTCATGATGTTATTTTTCTTTTGAGTTGTTGTGGCTTGGTTGTTGTTTGTCTACGTTCACATCTTTTGTAGTAGTGTTTTATAATGTGAGGTTTTGGGGTCCCTTAAAAACCTATTTTTCCTATTAATACAAATAAATGGTACAATCTTGTATGAAATTGGGATTATTCCCCAAACCTTAACATATCCCTATTTATACACATTATTATAAATTTGAATTCACCTCATATATTTCCTCACATATCTGAATACACCTACCATTTATCACATCCTACATATCCATTCATTCCCAGAAACAAACATTACCATTCCCTTATTCCATGTCAACCTCATCAAACATGGTTAATCTCATGTCCACAAATTAAATGTGGCCTTTAAATTTTAAAATTCAAATTTTAGTAAACTTATGTTCATTTTATTCCTACCATGAACCAACTTGGTACACATTTTACATGATTATTTCTACATAGTGACAACTAAAGACATCCATTTGGAAATAAAATATATATTCTAGAAATATTTTTAACATATTGAAAGAACACTTCAATTATTCACTATAAATGTAGAATTTACTTTAAAATCATCATCTAGGACATTTGCACACTTACATGTTGCTTGTTGATCTTTAGCATGACTATAAAGCTAGTCCTATCAATGTGGTCAATCTAGGAGAACACACCCTTTGTAATCCAAGAATCTCCTATAAGTGTTTCTAAACACCACCAATCCTTAAAAACCAATACAAAGCAAAGAATCAAGTGAAACTAAAAATGTACAAACAAAAAAACCATTTCCACAAATTATAGAATAGATTTGCACTTGAAGAAACTATCCATAACCACAAATTTGATCTATATATATAATTTTGCACAAAATTTGTGACCAAAGTATAGATTAATTTGATGTCAAAACAACAGATTTCAATGTCTACATCAAAGTATCTTCAACATCATTCCTTAAACTATGCAGCCATATCCTTCACATTTACTTTTCTAAAATAGTATTAATTAGTTGTCATTCTCAAAACTAAAATTAATTAATTAGGATTAATTTATACTAAGTTGTATACAATACATATGATTAAAAATTAAATGAATAATATGAAATTTCATGTATTATCAATTTATATCTTAATTCATGTTTGTATATTATTTTTATCTATTTTTTTAATTTGATATTTACAAAAAAAATTATAATTTTTAAATAGTTTTCTATATAGAGAATCACTTGGTTTCGAGTGGATTTCATTTAGCTATGCTATTAAATTTATTTATTTCTCTAACAAGGGTGATCAAAGATGGCTATTATATTAAGAACCAAAAATTAGAGAGTTATACATGTACCCAAAAATAGCACAAGTACTAGGCAGACATTACAATTTTGAAATTATAGTTGTGAACATATAACTACCCAAAGAAATGGTAGCAACCTCTCTTTCATTAAGAGCCGATTTTTCCATTTTGAAAACTCCAATTGAAATAATGCTTTCCCTCAAAGAAACATGTGAACCCTTGGGAATGGGACTGAGGCATAATTGAATTGGTACTGACAAATAGGATGAAACCCACCACCTCATGTGAAAATATGAAAAACATTAACCAAAATGTCAAATGTAAAGTGACAAGTCAACTCCAAGGGGTTTACACATGTCAACCCCAAGGGATTTATACATGCCACAAAATAATATATAAGTAGAGCCCTTCAATAAGGAGGACCGTTGTAACGTGGCTGGGCTTAAACATCACACACTAAGCCATTGACTAGTGTGTGTTGTTTTATGTGGGGCCTGCTTCAAATTTCATTTCTACATAATTTTGTTTTTTTTCCCAATTGGTTTCAGTTATTTATAAATATAAGTTACCTCCCTTCAAACTTCCACGATGGTGATAGATTATTTGTATTGTTTTGTAACCGTGTCCTACTTATTATATATTATATTTAAACCATTATTTAAATTTGAAAATTTAAATTTGTTTTTTAATTATATTTAAATTATTATTTAATAATTAATAAATAATACTATTATTTAAATTATTTAATATATATGTTATATAATATAATATTAAATTATATAATATGAAACATATATAATTTATATTAAAAGCAAGTTACCAAGATGAAACATAAAGATATTAATTGTATTTTTTAATTTTCTTATTATATAAATATAATATATATTATATAATAATTATATATTTATATTATATTATATATATTTATATTTACTATATCTACATATCATATAATCATATAATATAATATTTAACCATTATATAATTTATGATTATATTATACATGTTGGAAAATATGCCTCAACTTTCTAGCTTGAAATCTCTTGAAGACTTGGCATTTTCTCTTTAGTCCCGGCCTTTACCGCTTTATCGCGAGGAACAATTAATAGAGGTGCGGTTGCATGCTTTACCGCTTTACCGAAAGCCTCTATTATTCGATTCGCAGTTGGGCGGTGTTACCACCATACCGCGATAGTCTCCTCACTGTTCGGCGGTTGCCCAGTGAAGACTCAACAGTTTGGCGAAGCGGTTACCTCCCTACTGCAGGGGTCACTCGGAGAAGGCATGGTGGTGCAGTGAAACCGTGGCAGTCGGCACAGTCGGTTACCTCCCTACCATGGGATTCCTTCGGTCTTGGAGCGATGCCGCGGTGTTACCTCCTTACTATGGCGGGCTTCACATCGACTAGCGATTATGCGGTGACTTACCGCTATACCACGAAGGCTTGTTCTTTAAGCCGTGGTGGCATGGTTGATGGCGACAGTTTGGCAAGCGGGTTGTCACCACTATACTGCAGGTGTCTTCTTGTTAGGGAATGGTAGTGCGATGTATACCACCTTATCATGAGCGTATGATGGATGGCGAGTGGTGGCGCGGTAGAAGGAGCTCAGGTTCTATTGACTATTTGGGTGACATTCAAAGTGATGGACGAATGACATGTCGACATGTGGCACAATGTCATTCATTGATTTTACATCGCTGTTGTAAATCAATGATTATTGGCTGAAAGCTTTATTCTTTGGAAGCATTATATTTGCATTAAATGAATGATCTTATTCAAGAGGTTGATGGAGTGTAGATATGACTCTATATCCCGATTTAATGATGGGTGGATCGATGTGTGCTGCATAGCGGTGCATGTTATCAGAGAATGATGGAAGCGTGTTGGTGGGGTAATTAAATACGCCCTAATGGTTGTTGATCGATAGGACTAAGAGGTCGATCAATGAAGTGTCAAGACGATCAGATCGTGCAGTGAGAGTGTTCGAGCGGTATGCTAAGGCATTGTAACTGTGAACACTGAGTGACACAGAACCGTGAATATGTGAACCTGAGTGGCCTTGAGGTTGTGTTGGCTGAAAGGTTGGCTGAACAAGTGGGCTAGTGAAATGAAATGAATCTGCACTGTATGTCGTGTGAGGACATTGTAACAATGTGAAGATTTTGTATAATGGTGTTGCATGTATTCTCCAAATGGACAAGATGTAAAATTTTGAAGAGCATAGCTCTGAGATTGTATTGTAACTATTTTGTTGTTGATTAATACAATTGAGCTGAGTGTTTTGGAGGGTGGGGTTTTTTACCTGAAAGGGTTTTCCCCACGTAAATTTGTGTGTCCATAAGTTTGTCTTTCATGTCATTTGATTTTGTAGTCTAAATCTATGCATGTGTTGAATTTGTTACTTGTATGCATGTACTTTTCTCAGAGGGATTAATGGGGAAACCAACTGTGCTTGTTTCCACTTTATGGCATAGTAGTTTGTGTCTTTGAGGTGATTTGAAGAAATTATTATCACTAAGGCACTATTTTTCTTAGATGTTTCGTTCTAAGTTGACACGTTCCTTTCCCAACAAGTGGTATCAGAGCTAGTTAAGGGAGGTCAAGGTTTGTTCATGATACCAAAAAGTGGTATCAGAGCCTTCTTCTGGATGTTGGTTCTAGGTATTTCTCCTGTGAAGATTTCTTAGCCTGGCAAACTTGAGGAAATCTGGAGCAATCGGTTGATGTTTGATCCTTTGATGAGTGAAAGTCCTTTTTTTTTTTTTTGAGATAACACGCAGTATGAAAGACACTTGATAATATTGGAGTTGATCATATTGTAACGATGTGGTCTGAGGCTCTTGGTTGGCAGCAAATGATCCTGATGCAAGGGGTGTGAGTTTATGCTTATGGTTGTGTTGCAGCGGAGTGTTCTTCATACTGGGTGTCTATGTGATGGGCTCCCTGGTGGTATGGAGATGCTTGGGTTGTTATTCATCCATGGAGTATTGTGCTTGTGCTGGGTATTTTGACTTAGCATTGAAGGAAATTTCTCTATTACCCCGATTTCATGAAGGCTATGAAGTTGATCTTGGGTGGTTTGAAAACTTCTTAATAGCCTAGCTCTCTCGTATTCATGTGCATGTTTGTGGTTCTGGAATTGGTCTGGAATGGACCTAAAATTCTTGTAGTACTTGTTCCTTTTTTGGATATCTTGTACTTGCATGTTTTAGTTTCATGATTCTTTGGCTCTGAAGGTTTTCTATAGATTTTCCTAAAAAGTCTATTATGCATATTCATGTTATTTTTTCATTGTTCTGGTTAACCATGATGGTTATGTGCAGACTCTTGGTTCATCCAGATGAGCAATGGATATGGATGTGCATGGGTGTTTTATAAACACGGTGGTTTTGTAGGTTTTGCATGGTCAAGGAAAAACTTGTGGTTATGTGGAGTTGTTGTTAAGCTATTTCCTAGACCCTGGCTTTTGGGGTGTGACTAGATGAGATAGTTGCAGTTCGACATGGTTTTGAGGAGGTGTGATGTCTTCTCTGCATGGGAGTGTTGGTATATGATTTGTCACTCAACATTCTTGTGGTGTTGCTTGTTGGTTTCTTAGACTATGGTACTTGAGTTGTGGATGTGATTGGCAAATCGAATCTATTTTTTGATTTTGTGTTTGAGTCAGGTTTGTCTACATTGTTGTTCTCTTTGAGATCTCATTTTTGTAGTTTACTTTGCGATGATGGGTTTGCACTGTTGTTGTGATTAATCTTCGAGTTGTGCGGCTGGTGGATTAGCTACCTATTGGATGTAGTGAGATAACTTGGAAGTGGACTATCTATATCCACGAGGTTGCTTCAGTGGTGGTGCAGATCTGTTAGTTGGCCTTGTTTGTGGTCACTTGTGCATTGGCGTAGCTGCTTTGAGATGAGAGGATGGATGGCATTGAGTACCTGAATAGTCAGTTATGGGGACTTGTAGCATGTGTAACATGATGTCATGGAGAGCTTGGTACACATTATAGTGTAAGCTTTTGATAGTGATGGAGTGGTCTGTGTGGTTTGGAGATCTTGGTGCTGGTTGGCATTGTTGTCAGATGGACATGTTGTCGATTGTACCTGGAGGATTTTCAGATCAACAGATGTTTGGTCATGATGTTTGGAAAGCTCGGTGTCATGGTTCAATGGGAGCTTTAGCAGTGACTGTTGATTCATCACTTGGTGGTGAATGATCTTCTTTGGTGTTGCAGATATTTCTAGGAGGGATTCTTAGATCTTGTTGCTGCTGAAGAGTTCTTTTGCATTTGCAGGAACACTATTTGAAGATGTACAACATCTTGAAACCATGGAGGATGTTTGTAGTCTTTGGCAGAGATGTTGGTAGTGCTTGACAGGTGATGTTGGTTTAGATTTTGTTTTCTTGATGTCATGTATACTCTTGCTTGTGCATTAGAGTTTTGGCATGTTGCATTGCTCTTGAGACCATAGTTTGTTCACTTGAAGCATGGTATCTCCTAAGTGGGATGTGTAGATCATGATGTCATGATAAGTTCCTATTTCAGATATTTGGAGCTTTCATAATGGTCTGGTAATTCTCTATGTTTTGGGTTCATTGGTCATATGCTTGAGAACTTCATGTTAAGTGCAGTAATGCAGTTTGGAGTTTAGTATGAGATGATTGGTTGTTGTTGCTCATGGATACATGGAGAATAAGGTGAGGCTGAAATTCTTTTTGAGAAAGGTGTTGTTTACAATTGAAATTATGAGTAGCCTACACCTTGGTTGGACGTGATTTCAACAGAGACCAGTGAGGAGATTGCTTTTGGATGAGTCATGGTGGCTTGTATATCTTGGAGGAGCATTTTCTTTTTCCTCCCTTTGGTCTACTTGGCGGTGAAGTTTATTTGAGAGGTATTTTCCCATTATATCTTTCAAAGATATGGATCTTGAATTGTTGCTTTAAGATTCTAGAGGATTCATAGTGAAAGGTGGACAACATAGTTTATCTCCTCGAGCTTTTGAGTTATATCATCTTTTGATAAAAACAAGTAGGAGATAGTTATGTGGTAGTTTGATCTTCTTTGAGAGGCTTACATCCATGATTTGTTATGTTGAACGGTTGGATGTTGTTATGGATTTTCCTTTGGGATGTGAAGAAGATCATTCTTGACACAGTTGGCACTTAGAAGTGTGTGTAGGAGGATGCTACATGTTGTGATTTGTAGTTTCTCTTTAGTTTGGTTTTTTCTTCCTATATGTTCAATCTCATATGACTTTAGATGTGAGATGTCTATGTCGAACCGTGATGGTCACTAGTTTGTGGTCATGTGTTGTCACTTGGGTGATGACATGGAGGTTCCTGCGCCTCTTTCTTTTGTTAGAGATGGAGAACTTGGAAGAACTTTGGAAGTCTGTTGAGAGAAATGGTTCTTGTAGCAGGTGGTTGCAGGTTGTGCATATCATTGTGAATGTTCCTTGGTACTACATGGTTACATTTTCTATGTGTTATGATTGGTAGACTTGTTATGACGTTGATTTTTCAGATTTGACATTACCCATGTAGTGGGAGTACCTATATGTGTTTGGTCTTCTTTGACTAGTTGGCACACAATGCTTGTATCTATGGTTGATGGGTTGGCTGTGCTGCTGGCATGAGTTTACTAATGTGGATACCTTGAAGGTATGAGTGATTGGATGGATAGCATGAGTTGTGGGTGTTATTTTCAGTCGCGTGGGTTTGATCAGTTGGATGGTTGCAGTCATTTTTTTGGCTGATGTTCTAGCTGATGTTTTGTCTTCTTTCTGGAGAAAGTCTTCATGACTGTGTTCATGTTTGAGAGCTTTGAAGCTGTTGTTGTGGTGCCTTTTCCATCTATAGGATCTGATGCTTGTGTTCTTGAGATTGGTGCATATACGCCTTGGCTCGTTCCTTTTTCCTATAGTGGATGGTTGGAGCTATTGCCTGAGTTGGTGGACATATTGGATGTCGTTCCAAGGGTCTTGGTTGGAGAATGAAAGCATTGTGTTAGGTTCTTGTGTTCGAGTTTGGAGGAAGCCAATAAGTCTTCGTCAAGTGGGAGATTGTTGGAAAATATGCCTCAACTTTGTAGCTTGAAATCTCTTGAAGATTTGGCATTTTATCTTCAGTCCTAGCCTTTACTGCTTTACCGCGAGGAACATTTAATAGAGGCGCGGTTGTGTGGTTTACCATTTAACCACGAGCCTCTATTGTTCAGGTCCATGGTTGGGCGATGTTATTGCCATACCGTAGCAGTCTCCTCACTGTTTGGCGGTTGCATGGTGAAGGCTCAACGGTTTGGCGAATTGGTTACCTCCCTACCGCGGGGGTCGCTCGGAGAAGGCGCGGTGGTGCAATGAAACCGTGGCAGTCAGTGCAGTCGGTTACCTCCCTACTATGGGATTCCTTAGGTCTTGGAGTGGTTTCACAGTGTTACCTCCTTACCATGGTGGGCTTCATGTTGATTGGTGGTTATGTGGTGGCTTACCGCTATACCACGAAGGCTTGTTCTTTAAGTCACGGTGGAATGGTTGATAGCGATAGTTTGGCAAGTGGGTTGTCACTGTTGTACCACAAGTGTCTTCTTTCTAGGGCACGGTAGTGCAGTATATATCACCTTACCGCGAGCGTATGATGGATGGTGAGCAGTGGCATGGTAGAAGGAGCTCGAGTTGTGTTCACTATTTGGGTGACGGTCAAAGCCATGGATGAATGGTGTGTTGACACGTGGCACAATGTCATTCGTTGATTTTACATCACTGTTGTAAATCAACGATTATTGGTCGAAAGCTTTATTCTTTGGAAGCGTTATATTTGCATCAAATGAATGATTTTATTCAAGAGGTTGATGAAGTGCAGATATGAATATGTATCTTGATTTAATGCTGGGTGGCTCGATGTGTGTTGCATAACGGTGCACGTTAGCAGAGAATGATGGAAGCATGTCGGTGGGGTAATTAAAAATGCCCTGATGATTGTAGATTGATAGGACTAAGAGGTCGATCGGTGAAGTGTCAAGATGATCAGATCATGCAGTGAGAGTGTTTGAGCGGTATGCTAAGGCATTGTAATTGTGAACACTAAGTGACACAGAACCGAGAAGATGTGAACCTGAGTGGTTGTGAGGCTATGTTGGCTGAAAGGCTGGCTGAACAAGTGGGCTAGTGAAATGAAATGAATCTGCACTATATGTCATGTGAGGACATTGTAACAGTGTGAGGATTCTGTATAATGGTGTTGCCTATATTCTCCAAATGGACAAGATGTAAACTTCTGAAGAGCATAGCTCTAAGATTGTATTGTAACTATTTTTTTACTGATTAATACAATTGAGCTGAGTGTTTTGGAGGGTGGGGTTTTTTACCCGAAAGGGTTTTCCCCACATAAATCTGTGTGTCCATAAGTTTGTCTTTTATGTCGTTTGATTCTGTAGTCTGAATCTATGCATGTGTTGAATCTGTTACTTGTATGCATGTACTTTTCTTAGAGGGATTAATGGGGAAACCAACTGTGCCTGTTTCCACTTTATGGCATAGTAGTCTATGTCTTTGAGGTGATTTGAAGAAATTATTATCACTAAGGCACTGTTGTTCTTAGATGTTTCATTCTAAGTTGACACGTTCCTTTCCCAACAATACATTTGTTAATTATATATAATACTATGATAATATATTATATAATAATGATAATTATTATTTAATAACAAATATTAATTATTAACATTAAATATGTTATGCATCACTATATAAATTTTAATAACTATTGCTAAATATTCTTCATATTAAATTTATCATATAAAATCTTAATTATTAATCTATTTAAATAATGATATATGATAAATTTAATATGAAAAATATTTAACAATAAATACTAATGTTTCGATAGTGATGCATAATATATTTAATATTAATAATTATTATCATTATTGTATAATATATTATCATATTATTATATATTATTAACAAATATATAATACAATCATAAATATATATTTATCATCGATTATTATATATAATATAATATAATTAACTATTATATTATATGATTATATGATAATAATAATAATAGTTCAAATAATATATTAATTTTTAATGATAATATATTTGATATTTTATAATAATAATAATTAATATTAGTTAAATAATAACAATTATTAATATTAAATATATTATATATCATTATATAAATATATTAGTAATTAATATTATATTCTAGTTATTATTAATAATTGATATTATACAAATTATATTTATTTAATATTAATGAGAATATATTAATAGTTATATAATTATAAAATATATCATATAATATTAAATATAATTTCAATAATATTAATTATTAATTAATATTATTGAAATTTTATTTAAATATTAAATATAGTTACAAAATATGTTTAAATATTCACATTTAAATAATAGTTTAAATACAATATATAATAATTTAAATATCATTAAATATTATTTGAATTGTCATTATAGTGAGTGATCAACATATTTAACAATATCTAATGATATTTAATAATTTATCATATAAAATTCTATACTAAATATTAATTATTACATAATAATTTAAATAATATGTTTTATAATAATTAATATTATAAAATTACTTATCATTAATAATTAGTATTTTTTTAAATGGATTTATTTAATATTAATGATGATATATTATTAATTAAATAATTATTAAATATAATTTAAATAATATTAAGTATTAATTTATATTATTTAATAATTATTAAATAATAATTCAAAAATATGAAATATAGTTACAAAATAATTTTAAATGTAGCTTTAAAACACTATATAGTAATTGGGGACTACAGTTAGAAAATAATCGGTGGTGTTGAAAAGCGAGGAGGGAGGGACCCGAAGAAATGGGATTTGAGGCTGATGGAAATAAGGTTTGGAAGTGGGCCCCACATATGACAACACACACTAGTCAATAATTTAGTGTGTGATGTTTAAGTCCAATGCAAAGCACAGTTGGAAAAATGATAACAAAGAACAATCAGTTATAGCCTCAACCATACCCTCCACCAAACAATATATGAACTAGTATACATATATTAAATATTAATATATATAAAAAAGCGGAGAAATATCTCAGATGTCTATTGCACTTTTATGTGACTAATTATTTTAAAATAGATTCTTCAACAAGGATATCTCTAACCCTAACCCTAATTGAACCTAGATTGAATTGTAATCCTAATTGTACCGTAAACCTAATCCTAACTCTAACCCTAATTAAAATCTAATTTTAATCCTACCTTTAATTGATGGTTAATCTATTTTAACACTAATTAAACTAATCTTTATTAAATTCTAACCATAATTATACTCTAACTCTAAACCTAATTAGACTTTATCCCTAGTTATACCCTAACCCTAGCCCTAACTATAGCCCTAACCCTAATTAGACTCTAACTATAATACTAATTAAATTCTAACCCTAATTGAACCCTAAGCCTAAGCCTAATTGAACACTAACCCTAACTTTAAACACTAATTTAATCCTAAATCTTAGTCTAATTGAACTATAACCATAACTCTTGTTGGATCATAACCCTAATTGATCCCCATTCCTAACCCTTTAATTGAATACTAAATCTAACTTTGATTGTAACCCTATTTGAACCCTAATTAAACACTAACCATCACCTTAACCCTAACCCTAATTAAACTCTATCCCTGATTGAACCTCAACCCTAACCCAAACTCTATTTGTTTCTAACTCTAGATGAGTCCTAACCCTAACCCCAATCCTAGCCACAACCTTTACCCCAAGCTATATTGTATAAGCCTAATGTTAACCCTAACCCTAATTGAAACTTAACGTGACCCTAACCATAGTTAAACTCTAATAAAGAACCCTAATCATTTTGTAATTTTAAATTTATTTTAGATGTGCATTTATTATGGAAAACTTTTATATTAGATTAAGTTGCTATATTTTTGTAAAATAATTTCTTTAATATTCTTAAATTTAAAATATTTCTCTAGAGATATACATTAATTTTGAATAAAATAGAATGTGGATGATTTTTATTTTTGTAATGTTTTCAATTTTTTTAAAAATATTGAATATTTTTTTATATGTAATAGTAAATTTAGGATATTTCCTTTTTATTTAGGTTTCTATTTTTTAATTTTAAATGCGTTAATTTATAATTTTGAAAAAGAACAATTATTTTCATTCTTTCATAATTTTATTTCTATTTTATTATTAGAAAAATCATTTTACAATGACATCAAAGATTTTCTTTTTTAATATTTTCAATATTTTTTATTTTAAGTATATTAATTTAGAAACTTATTTTAATATGCAATAGTAAATCATGGAAAGTTCTTAAGTTTCTAAATTTTAGAAACCTTTTTTTTAGGAAAGTTCTTTTTATGTCTAGTAATTTCACATATTTGTTAATATCTCATTTTTATAAATAATTATTATAAATCAAGGAATATCTATTTTAAAAAGATCTTGGATATTTTTTTTTATTGCAAAAAAATAGTTAAATAAATCTATATAAAAAAATCAAAGAATTTCTATTTTAAAAAGATACTGGATATTTTATATTTTAAGTATATTAATTTAGAAACTTACTTTTATATGAAATAGTAAATTTAAAATATATTTTTTATACTTAATTTTTTATTTTTTACTTAATTTTTTGAATTTTCTATTGCATACTTTATTTTCTATTTTATACTTAATTATATTGTATGATTTAATAGAAATTTAACTTTAAATTACTTTTATCATACAAATTTAATTAATTTTTTGTTTTGAAAGAATTAAGCATCACAAAAATATTTATAAAAAGTTTGACATTGTTATCTATATTTTGTAACTAAAACTTATAACAAAATGCTAAACACCATTTTTTAATCCTCTTTCATGATTATTTTATTATTTCAATCAAAATATGAGCACGCCTCTCACGACAATTACATTCAAAGTCATATTTTGGCGACATATCATTCTTTCCCTACTGGGTAAAAGCATAAACCTGTGTTACACTTTATAAAGGAATTAGCCAACAACAAAAAAAATTCTGAACTTCGGCCACATAAAAGCGGTCTTTATGTTTTGAATTTCAAAATAGTGTAAACTAATGAAATGTAGAACTTTCGATAAGATTATTCCTATAATTTTTTTAATTTAAAAAAAATTGTTTACATTATATTTTTTTCAATTTAAGGACAAATTTCAGAATACTGAAAATTTTAGAAAAGAGTAACTTCACGAGCCGTCAAGAAACAAATTGAAAAAAACTTAATTTTTCTCTATTTTTTTTTTCTCCAAATAGGTAACTTCAATATCTACTGCATGAAAAAAATTTCAAATTTTGATGTATATTTTTCTCGTAATAACGTTTTAAAGTCAAACATGTCAGAATTTGACAGTTTTCACAGGGCATCAACTATTTTCAATTTTTTTATATCATTTTCAAAAAAATAAATTATACCCTTTTGAAGAAGACTCTCTCCTCTACTACACCATATAAGTTTTTTTTTAAAATAATATGTTTTACTATATTTTTTTAATTTCTAATCAACCTTTTTTTTCATTTTAACAACTTACTTGCATTATTTTAAAAATAACATATATTAAAATTAATCAAAATATTTAAAAAATTATATATTTGGATTCACCACTTTGAGCTCTACAAAAGGGTATTTTTGTTTTTTGCAAAAAAATAATTTTGGCAGGAGAAACACTCTACCAAAGTTGAATGTTTTAGAAAAAAATGAACAAGGGTGAGCTGGCTACCATGTAGGACGCCACCTAGACATGTTTGGTTGAGCATGTTTTGGCCAAAACAGGCTCGGCCTAAAGTGACTCAACGAAAAATGGTTGATATAAAATTAAATTTTTTTTTTAGATTTTTCAACTTAAGTAAATTAAGTAAAATATATTTCGATCAAGGAAGACTAATTTCGACTAAGGAAATCTTATTTCAACAAAATAAGGTTTATTTCAACAAGTTAGAAAATTTATTCCGACAAAAGAAGGTTTATTTTGACAAAAGAAGCATTAGAATGTATTGAAAAAAAAGAGTCGATCTAGTGATCTAAGTGTTGCACATAGAGCGTTGATGACTGCAATTTCTAGTAAGAAATTATCACATAGAAGACAAGTTCAAGAAATTTATAAATTACTAAATGTTTCTAGGAGAACTGTTCAAAGGTATATTGAAAAGAGAAATGAAATAGATGAAAAATTTGAGAAAAATTGGGTAAATATTTGTAGGGTTCCTCGAAAAGATAGAATTTCAGAAGACGTAAAGAAACAGGTGGTTGAATATTGGACTACTCACTCTCGTGTTTCATCCAATAGAAGGGATACTATAAAAATAATAGGTGAAGATGGTACAAAAATTTCTCATCCAAAATATTTTATAGATACAACACAAAGTAAACTTTTTGAAGAATTCAAGCAAGACTTTTCAAACGTGAAGATTTGTCAAAGGATGTTTGAGACACTATGACCATCATTTGTACGTATAAATAAAGCATGTGAAACTTGTTGTTGTTGAAATCATGTTCAATTTGATCTACACCTACAATCATATAGAAAAGCTATGACAAAAATTGATCAAAATTTAGCCATCCCTGGAAGTACAACACAATTTGTGAAGTCTCTTGAATGCGAAAAATCAGAAGATTTAGAAGAATTCAATGTTCAGTGTATAAAAAATGTATGTAATTATTGTGGAGATTTGAAGAATCTTGTACATCTTGACAATAATGAAATGCAAGTTGTTTGGAAGAGATTTGAATATGAGACATACTTAACGAAGTCAGGAATTGAGGCCAAAAAAACTGTTCTCAAAGAGAGTGGATTTCCTTACAATTAATTCATGAGTAAATTTCACAATATCATATATCCACATATATAACATTGTCATGGTGCAAGATGACAAGCTAAGAAATTTTGTGATTCAAAGAATTGCTTTCCACTAGGTTTTATTCTCTCTATTGTAGATTTCTCTGAGAACTATACATTTAGTCCTCAAATTGAGATTCAAAGTCAATATTATCATTCACAACAAGTTGCAATCTTTGTGCAAGTTTTCTATAGGCATGCCGAATTAGAGGTCGATGGAATACAAAGTAGCAAAGATGATTGAATTATCATCAAAGAGGTTCACTTTTATATCAGTGATGATACAAATCATGATAGAAGCTATGTAGCTCATTGTTTCAATTTTTTTTTGAAGACCTGAGACAACATGGCATAAATCAAGAACACTAGATATGGTCTGATGGATGTGTTGGTAAGTACATTGTTTTTTTAAATTCTATTTATTTATATTTACTTTTAATTTTGAGACTTAAATTGTCTAATTCCACTTATATATATAATTACTTTTTTGAAGAGCTAATTTGGTTTTAGTGTAATTATTTGTAACTTCATGCAGGACAATTTAAGTCTTCAAAAGCTTTTGTTTGGTTAAGCCATCAACATGCTAGACGCAACACCAATTTTTTATGGAATTTTTATGAGAGTGGACATGGAAAAAGAGAGCATGATGGAGCAGGAGCATGTGTGAAGTGTGCACTTCATCAACATGAACTTATTGGTAACTTTCACCATATATATATATATATGGAATGTAGATATATTTTTGAAAATATTAGATATATATTTAAATTAAATTAAAAATTCTTTAAGTTCCTTGAAAGTAATAGGTGACAAATTGTGCCAACATGTGTACTTGCAGGTAATGCCAAACATAATGCAAATGAAATTATTGAATGGTGTAAAATTCATTTTTCCGCTTCGCAACTCAACATACAACACACGGTATTTTTGGGAAGTTACAGGTACATCTAGTCAAAATTTGTTAAAAATTTGAATTTTAAAGTTCAAGTGTACATGATTTTTAACTGAATTTTCAAATTTGAATTTATAGATATTGATCGATCAAATCCTTATAATTGTCAAGAAATTCATGGTATTAGAAGTCTACATCAAATCATGACAACGAGAAGTAGTAAGCCTTATGCAACTAATGTGAGAGAAAAATCATGTTTTTGTGTTGATTGCATTGAGAAAAATGCAAATATTGTTCAATGTGAGAATATTAGAGATGGGTATGTTTCACAATGGGAAATGAAACAATTAATATCAATGCCTCCTTTTGCTGAAGATGACAATGTCGATGTCTACAATCCTCTATATTCATCTGATTACGAACAAGTATCTGATTTAGTTGGTACAGGTATGGAAATTGATTAATTTAGTTAAAATTGATTTAAATATATTTTATGTTTAAGTAAGTTTCAATCATGTGTTTAATTTAGTTAAAATTGATTAAAAATATATTTTCAACTTTTGTATTTACTTTACATGTGGTGTGTATAGGAGATATTTTCACTATTGTTGCAGATCCTGACAATGCGAAAGGTGTAGATTACTATCTACTAAGATGTACGCAACCAAAAATTAAATTGGTGGAATCGATGATAGATGGTGATGGACAAGAGTATCCCATTGGATCAGTCGTTATTGAAGGCACATATTATCAACAAATAAAGATAGATAAAAATTGTATTATTTTTGTTGATTGTATGCCAGGACAAAAGGTTCTACATTACAGTCACTTAGTTATAGCAACAAAAATAAATTTAGAAACTTTACCTAAAAAAGGGCGTGCCAAACAAAAGTGGAGGTTGCCTATTGAAGATCATGAAATTTTTTTAGAGATAATTAAAGATAGAGAGGATCCATATTTTATGTACTAGGAGCTTTAAGTTGTTTTTTGGATATATGTGTACATGTACATTGGCTGGATATATGTGTGTGTGTGTGTGTGTGTGTGTGTGTGTACTCAAACTTTTTATAGATCTCTAGATCTATATATTTATATTGATTGGACATGTGGCATGATTTAGAATGGGTTTTTTCAAAGGCTTGGTCATTTATTTTTGGAATTGCATAAATAAATTTGTTCCATGTGGTATTCTTAATTTAGTTCAAGAATCTTTTATTTCATAATTTACTTGAACTTGAAACTCCACTTAAATATGTATGTTAGATCATATATATGCTTGATACAAAACCTAGTGACTTCAAAAATATTTTCAAACATTTTGCCTAAATTCCTTTAATTCATCTATTTCCAATTTTGCATTAAATTTTTTTTATGTTGGACACATGGAATTCTTTTTTAAGTTCACTTGAATCTTCGATTTCATTTGTTGAATCTTAGATCATGTACACACATGTACATATGTATGCAATTTACTTGAAACCTAGTGACTAAATTAAAAATTTAACATTTTGCCTAGAAATTCCTTTAAATCAACTATTCCTTGATTGTATAAATTTATGTTTGGCATGGAATGACCTTACTTGTTCACCTTCAAATTTTTTATCATCCATTTTCATATCCTAATATGTCACATCCTAGAAAATTATTATTTTCATCCTAAGCATCCTCCCTCATCCTAATCATCTTTAATTGAACCAAGTATCCTAATAGCCCATTTAACCATATAATCATCCCTTCCTAATCATTCATTAGATCACATGTTCTAATAATCACCATTCTAATCCTGATCATGTTCATATAATCATCCTTATTTATTATTTGTGTGCTCTAATCATTCTTTAATTATTCACCTTATCTTAATCATGTACACCCAAATAATTTAATCCATATCACATGTCTCTAATCCATCCTATCTCATTCTAATCATGTCACATCTAATTCATCCATTTAATCACTATCATTATCATCCATAATAACCCTAACTATCACATAAAAATTTCATTTGGAAAGATAACATATAATGCACAAATAAAAAGTTACAATTAACAAGGGGAAAATTTAATATCCTCAAAATAATTTTCTCTAAATGTGATAGGTCGATAGGTTACAACCTTATAGCTGAACAATGAAAATATAACATCCTTAAGCAATCTTTTCTAGAAGTCAAAAAAATAATCTAGCAGTTAAACAAGAATAATTTATATGACACGATTTTAAAAACCCAAGTCCAAAACAAATTTGAGATATCTATGTTCATAAACTATTCAAAATTAGAATCTTAATTCATCCTTGGCCAAGAGTTTTTGGATCCTGGCCTTTGATTTCGCTTGAGACTTGGAGCCCATAATGTCACATCCCCATTGTCGTCAGTACTCATCAAACTTATCATTGAAATTGGAATTTAGCAGGATTGTTGAAGCAATAAAGGTGTGCATGCTTGATTAAGAGGACATATGTATTCTTTTGTGATGCATACTATTTATCTATTAATGTTGGCAACTGAAAGAAATGGTTCAATTTTGAATGGTATACAATTGTATTTGTTCATTTTTTCAGGCCAATTTCAATGATAAGTTTGATGAGTACTAACCAAAATGGGGAGGTGGCATTAAGGGCTCCAAGTCTAAGGCTAAATCAAAGGCCAGAGAAAAACTCTTGGCCAAGGAGGCAACACAAAGGATGACTTAGGATTTTGTTTTTGAATAGTTTATGAACATCTATCTCAAATTTGTTTTGGAGGGGTAAAAAAGTTATGAATTTTAAGTTTACTTGTAGCTTTCCTTAATTTTATTTATATTCATAAACTTTAATTTTTTCATTCAAATACCAATTTACATCCACTAATAATTGGCTTTGATTTATGGTTAAAATCTAATTACTGAAATGATGGACATCTATGTATCATCCACCAAAACCATGTTCTTCCCTTCCTTTTAAATTTTAGTTTTCTACTTTTATTTCAAACATGTTTGTTCAATTTCAAGATGAAATATTTAGTAACCTTTGATTAGTATGAATGAATGGTAGAAGATTAAAAAGGATAAGTATACAAAAATCAAGTTGAAGTTGGTTGGAGAGATAAATAGAATAATGTATGATGAACAAAAGCAATCAATTTAATTTTTTGATTCTTCCAAATCATGGGGTTGTGATCCCTCCTTAGTGTTGACCTAGTGTCATGCATACATTTGTTAAAAATCCCATCCCACAATGCAACTTTGGGATTGGATGCTCCTTCCCTTAAGGGGAAGTATAATGATGAGGATAGATGAATCAAGCCCTTTCTTAAAAAAAAATGATTTTCTTTTGGATCTTGTCATGTGCACATCCAGAATAATTTTCTTAAATGGCTAAAGTGTTAAAGTAAGTAAATTTTGAAAGTAATTCACTTTTAGAGTGAAAATACAAATTATTGAATATTTACACATATGAGGTATTACTCTAGTAATTCAATAGTTCATCTTGGAAATTAAGTAAACTTATACTCATAACCTTTAAATATGAACCAATTTAGAGCTAAGAATTCACGAACTATCTATTTTCAATTGCATTTTTATGTTTCACTTAAATATAGCATTAATCTCTTGTACATAAATTTGCATTCAATTTTTTCTATTTCTTGACCTATTTATTTAGACAAATTCATTTTTATTTAAATAAAATTAATTGTACATGTCCATATTTTTAAATTTACAAATAGAAACCATCAGATAGTCTGACATTTTGATTTCACGATGTCAATAGATGTACAACAAGTGTTCAAACAAACCATAATTTAAATTTAAATTTAAACCTGTACAAACTTGCTAAATAAATTAAACCATAATAATTTGCATGATGTAAATAGATGTAACAAGTGTTTGAAAACCATAATAATGTGATAATAAACCTATTCAAACCATAAAACATAAACATGTACATGTGTGAATGTGATGTAAATCATAACAAGTGTATATACCAAAAACATAAACATGTATGTAATGTGATGTACATAAATCATAAAAAGTGTCTCAAGGATAGCATAATAATATGATCTCAAACCATAATACTGTAAAACATCTCAAAGAGAGGGATATCTACTATGAATAGAATCATCAGATCTCTGGCCCGATCTCTCCCTCGATCCATGGACTGATCCCTCTCCTGATCCAAGATGTGTGGATCCATGTCCTGATCCAAGCTCTCTAGATTTGTGTCCTAAGCCTCATCCCAAACCCTGCATGTGTGTTCAAGTACACACACATGAACTTAAATTTAATTTTGAATACATGTATATATATGTGTGTGTACATATATGTAAAATTATCTAAACTTGTATGTGTACAAACTTTCAATGTGTTCAAACTTACAAATCGAGTAATTAAATTTTAAATAAAATTATTTAAATGTACCTCAGTTATGTGTTGCATGGGATTGCCATCATGTCCTGATCCAAGCTCTATGGATTTGTGCCCTAAGCCCTGCATGTATTCAAGTACGTGCACACATGAACTTTTAAAATTTAATTTAAATAATACATGTATATATGTGTGTGTGTGTACAATACACATATGTAAAATTATTTAAATGTACCTCAGTTGTGTGCTGCATGGGATCGCCATCATGTGCCAAATTTCCAAACTCTAACAAATCACCATACTGCTTAAAAAATTTCAAGTACACAATTTCAATCAGGAGTTAAACAACTAGACTTTAAAATTTACATGTTAAACATGTGTCATACGTATTTTTTTAGAACACAATTAAATGTATATATATAAATTATTCAAGTACTTGTTGTGCCTGATCGATGGCTCTACCAATGTCACTAAGATCATGAGAATGCAAGGACATCACAAGGGGATTTGTAGCATGTACAATATCAGTGCCAAAAAGAAGCTGAGTATATGCACCATGGACAACATCAGGTGTCGTAGTAACCTGAGAAACGTGATCTGTAACATCTTGACGACCTGGACAAGCTAAAGGATCGATAGAAACATGATGCGCATGGGATCCTGTAGGCTGCTCTGGATATCCCCTAGAGTTGCCACCTTGTGGCTCGAACGTGTACCAGGATATCGTTGTCTAATAACTTCTTATACACGGTCAAGAGAGATCCCATGGTCCTCGTTGATGACCTGATATGCTACTAGTAAATCCAAAACTAAGACTCTACACACATTACACAAACTTGTATGGTTCATATGCACGATATCTGAAGGAGTAGGTAGATCGACATGAATAAATGGATCATAAGATGTTGATGTAGCCTTTGTGGGAGGAAGGTTGATTCACGGGTGTAATAAGTATCTACCAACTTGATCAGATGACATTTGATCAATCTATGTCGTAATAGAGGAAATTTTATCAATAATCTGGGATCGAGTGGAGCATGTTGTTGACTCCCCTGCTACTACCAATTCCACATGTTTTGGTAAAACCAAAAGGTTTGGGCCAACTAATGCCCTATTGTCCACAGGCGGTGGTAAACCTAGACGTCTAAACTGTGGTTTTTTAGAAAAATGGCATTTACCTTGGCCAGCATGCTCAGGATGAGATGTGTAGTCCACATCTATCTATAAATGAAATTCTACATATCACTGTTTGACAAAATATGTTGAGAACTCATCATTGTGAGGTCATCTATGATACGTTGCCAACCATCTAGGGTATATGAATGGTGCAACAAGAGGATCTACACACCTCGTAACCATATATCATCTAATTCTATTTTGTCCTCTATAATGAGGGAACATGGTTAACACATTTTCAGCTGAAACTAATTTAGCAACTTCTCTATAGTTCATTGTGCCAATCACACTCCTAGCAAGAGACAAATAAAATAGCTCAATGTTGATCTCATCATAAGGGTTGAATGATTGAATTGTCTTGATCATTTGATGAATCTCATCTCTAATAGTGACTAATCTATCTCGATTAGCCAAATTGGGGGAGTTGTGAATTGTTTGTTCTAAACATTTTAAAGCATTGTTTAATCTGGCAGTACTATCTTGATATAAATTTGATCTATTTTGAGCCTCTTGATTAGAACGAGGGGAATGGTGAGATCCCTCATCGACGATGATATATATAGATGTATATTATGTAAATCTAGAGATCTGTATTTCATTAAAAAAAAAATGCATTCAATGTTAAACTTGAATTTAAATCAAATTTCAAAACTAAAACAAATATATATATATATATATATATATATATATATAATATATATATATATATATATATATATATATATATATATATATATATATATATATGCATTAAATAGATCTAGATAGAGATAATCAAAACATCAAACATATGTTTGGAACACAAATGGAAATGAAAATAGATTTACCTAAGAAAAATGAAATTTCATAAAAGTTGCAAAACTAGCTTTGAACCCTTTATAATTAAAACCATTTAAAAATTATATGTGATCCCATTAAAGATAGATTGGGAAAGAAAATTAGACCATCAATTCATTAGATAAAAAACATAAAATTAACCATTAATTATATTCAAGAATCTCACAATAACAATCAAGTAAATTTTCAATGCATAATAATAGAAATCAAGTTTCAATTCCTTATATAATTGAGTCTTGTCAAAGCTTTCCTATATATAAATTATCATTTTATCTCTAAACATATTCTCACATTTTAGGGCCAAGCTCATAGTCCAATCTAAATTTAACATTCAAAGCTCATGATTTATAGAAAATCTCATTAAATTATAGACAAATTCATGCACCGTGGTTTCAATGCAAGAAACATAATTCTTATCATGTTTTGATTCATGATCAATTCTTTTTTCAAGCTAGTTTTCATCTAGTTCAATTCACAACTCAAAGCTCATAGTGCAAGATTACAATTTAATAAGCTCTTTTGTAATTTAAACTTATCAAAATTTTCTTCCAAAAAATGGAACTAGAGTAAAAATTCCCTTAAAAATCTATCACATATCTATATATACATGTGTATGTACATGCATATATGTGTATGTGTGTATGTACACACGTGTACATACATACATATGTATGTATATATATACATGTACACAATGTACATGACATATGTATATATGTGTATATATGTATATACAAATTTATGTATGCATAAATATATATATGTACATGCACACGTACATATATTTATACATACATACTCAAGTACGTACATACATGCACATCTATTCATACGTGCATGTACATGTATGTACATATATGTACATACATATGTACACATACACATATATGCATTATACATATACATGCATGCACATACACACACACATACACATGTATGTATATATATATATGCATACACACATACACCTACATACACACATACACATACATACACACATATACATACATACATGTACATGTACATACACACATACACATACATACATATATATGTATATGTATACATGCATACACACATACACATGTATATAATACAAACATACATACATGTACATACACATATATGTACACACATACGTGCACATGTACGTGCATATATGTACACACATACACACATACACATATATGTACATGCATGCACATACACATATGTATACATACATGTAGGTGCATCCAGTGAACTAGAAATTTGGGGTTTTCAATTTTGGGTTTATAGATACAATGAAGAATAGAAAAACCATGCATTAAATATTAGAGGCCAATAACTGAAAGATAGTTCTATATTGATAGGGATTCACAATAAAGACAGTTCTATATTGATAGGGATTCACAATTAGGATAGTAGTCATAAGAATCTTGCAGCTTCTCCACCCAAAGTGTGGTATACCATCCTATTCTAGGAAATTTTAGTGTGGTATACCATCCTATTCTAGGACATTTATTTCAAATTTATTTTAGAACCATAGCTATTAGGAAGGTGTTGTACACCTTTCCTAAAATATTTAATATTTTATAAAGCTGCAATCCATTTTGAAATATTTATGTAAAGTGTCTTGGAAGTCATCCTTGTTTTGAAAATTTTAAGGGCATGAAAGAAAGCCTATATATTAAATATCAAATTGAACCTATATGTGGCCTAAGAGAAACAAAATGATAGTAGACCAACATGCTGGCTCCTGTGAGTGATTTTCAATGTGGGAATTATGAGTTAAGATATCCTCAAAATGAATTTCCTAATAGATTGCCTATCCAATTACTCCAATATAGTCCTAAGAGTTAGACTCTATCAGATAATAATAGCTTGGGAAGAAGAGGAAAACTGAAGTGCTTCCCTCATAAAAAATATAGAACATCTTGACATCAAATTCAGGCTTGTCAATCTTAAAGTTCTTACATAAAATGGTTTAACTTATGCTTCGGTAGGATGGAATGTTTATAGCTTTACATATTTGATTTTCTAGATTTAACACTAAACATGCCTTGTAAGTTATTATTATGATTATTTTTACAACTGCTTTGTACTCTCATATCACTTACTAACTGAAAAGACTGGTAGATTTAGTTGATGAGAGGAAGACAAGCAAATGGAGTGAATGAGAGCAGTAAGTCCATTTATAGTAACAAGATAACAAAAATTCTTCAATTTGTACAAGGCCCTAGGCCTTGACAGTAATTTACATAATGATGATGGACTTTATCCTTAGAAACTTTTGTTTGTTGCATGTATTGACTTGTCGAAGAACATTTTATGATTTTACATCCTAGTGTGTGTTTTGGATATGCTTCAGTGCACAACTGGCAAAAGCATATCAAACTATTATAGTGTTGTTTGAAGTATTAAAGGTAGTCACTCAGACAGAGGCTGCTGAAATTAATCCTGAGGTAAGTAGCACTAGTTTTGTGCAATCTTTATTATCAAGAGCCAAAGTACAAATTTCCTCATAGTCAACAAACTAAAAGGTGATTACACAGGTTGAATAATTTGTGGATATAAGCTTTGAATTAGTTGTTTCTTTGCATGCAGCTTATGCAATTTGGTAAAGATGTTGAGAAGAAACAAGAAATTTATGTTCCCTATAATAGTCTTCCTCTTGATTTAGCAGGTGCAAATCAAGCCATTATGCAGTTTTAGGCTTGCAGAGTGTCTTGGAAGTCATCCTTGTTTTGCAATATTAATTTTTCTATCAAGCTTTCAGAGCAACTAACTCGCTATTGTAATTGATTCAATAGGTGCAAATCTATTTGCTTAGGAATACAACTTACAAAAATTTCTTCAAGAAATTGATTGTGATTCTTATTTGTTACAGGTGTGTCATGGTGGTGATCTTTGTATCTATTCATTTCATTTTTTAAAAAATGCAAACATTTATCATAAAACCCTAAACTAAAAACCCCAAATTTGCTAAATTGCTTTATAAACAAAACTGAAAACCCCAAATTCCTAGTTCAAATTTTTAAAACTTCCAAATCATTCATTTCTAACCAAAAAATCATTACAATGAACGCCGACCAAAATTTCATCAACCAATACCCAACATAGCCCATTCCATTAGAAATTTTGCCATAAATTTCAAAATGAAAAACATCAATGTTCTTCCATAGGCAAACTAATGCAAAGAGCAGAACCTGGGAGGGAGGTCGCGTTGAGAAATTGGACGATTATATTCAACCTTCGATGTGTTCGGCCGACCCTGTTCGCCAAGAAAACCTTTCGCCCGAGCATGCCAAAATGAAAGGGCTCATTTTTTTTTTGTTTTTTTTTCATACTTCCATCCGGAAGCTTTCCGATCGAATCCATTTCGGTTGAAACCCTTCTGACCGGAAGGGGGCTACCACATCGGTGCCAAATCACCACCACGTGGTTTTGACCGAAAGTAGCTCGGTCGAAGACTTTCCGATTGGAAACTACTCGATCGGAACCCTTTGTTTAGCCAAAAGTGTGACAGACTATTGTTCTTTTACCCTACTATCCACCATTTTGTTTGCATGTATTCTACCGTCAGTTACACGTCAATTTCAAGTTGAGGAGTTTTTATTTACATAGATGTGTGGCTGTCACTGTAGGAAGCCTCTCGGCTTATTTAAGGATTTAATAAGATAGTAACTACAAAAACATTTTTGACAAATCATTCGAATGATGAAGAATACAAGCTCAAAAATAATAATTTTGAGTTTGTGTTCAAGATACACAAACAAATTAATCTTAAATATTTGATAGTTAAAAAAAAAAATATGCGAACATAAAAAGGAAGTAGTTAATTAATCTCAGTTTATATAATTTCAAGAGATTTTGGAAGGAATTATGTCAACAATAAAAAATATCTTAGATTCTCAATGCTTAAATTATGCAATGAGTCCAAGATAAAAATACCCCCAATAATCAACATGACTATAAACCTCTACTCTATAGAGGACATGAATCAAGGCATAAGAAGCTCATTGGAGGTAAAGTTCATAATATAAATGGGATGTATGCAAAGTATTTAAAATCAAGAATAGAGACCCTCACTCCTCACATCAAATGCATGTTCAATAACATCATCCAAGTTAGATTTCTGCTAAAGTGGACTCATTACCCCCTGTACAAGGGTGTGGATATTAATAATCCATTAAACCACCAACTATTATGGTTAATCCTCTGCTTGGAAATCTTTGAGAGTATGGTAGAGCACAAAATCGATAATTGGGAAAAAAAAGAGGGAAAGAGAATAAAAATGCATAGGAAGGTTTCAAACCCAAACACTCAATTGTTGAGTATTGCATCACCATTAGAAACTTGATTAATAATATATGAGACAACCAAGAATAAAATGCTTACTAGTGCTTTGAGGATTTTTAAAAGGATTTTGGCATAATGCCTATAGATAGAGATTGGAGTAGGGGGTGAACCTCAAAGTTTTAATTGAGTTTAGTACAACAATTTATAGATTTTATGAATAAGGGCCAATACTAGAACACAAGTGAGGAAATGTCAAAATGGTTTGAAAATAGCATTTGCATTAATCAAGGTTTCTTACCCCATCCCACTTTGTTTGGGTTATATATTGATTAACTAGAAGAGTGGATAAACAAAGGCTAGTGGTTGGGGTGTTCAGGTTGCTACTTGTGTAATAAAATTACTCTCATACACTAACGATCATATCCTAAATGAAAAATAACACTTGTAGTCTAAGAGTCCTGACATTTGAGGGTGTTAGAGATCTTCTACCAAGAGGTTGAGATGCAAGTGAACACCATCAAAACCAAAGTCATGATCTATTATTTATAATAAATAAGAAGAAAATTAACTTTCTTTTCAAAGGTAGCTCACTAGAAATAGTGGAAGAATATAGGCAACTCAACCATGATTTTCACAATAGCTCAGATTGGAAAATGTAATTTTTATTTTTCTAGTGAGTTAGTTTATTTTCCCTTAGTCATAAGTTTTTCCTACACTTTTATTAAGCTTTCTTAGGATAATAAAGTGAGTTTATTATTTAATAATTAGGAGATAAAGTGATGAGGTGTCCCCACCCTTAAATGGTGGAGTATTTACTTTTTCATCACTTTATTAAATGTTGGCAATTATTGGTGGTCAATTCCTATTGGTTAATTTATCACCCCCATTCTCTCCTTAGCTAGAATATAAACTCACTATCTAGCTTATATTTTTCATCTTGAAAGTTCTTAATGCAATTATGTCATCCTGATATTTTATATCTCTCGGAGTTGCTACTTTGCATTTTTTATGTTTTTTCCAATTTATGTAGCTTTGAATTTTTCATATAAATTTCATTGAGATATTAATCTATTTCAGATTTCTAACATGGTATCAGAGTTTTTGTTTTGAGAATTCTAATTTTATAGTTTCTTAATTGAGAGTTTGATATTTTACATGAGATCTTGAAAATTTTAGTATGCTTTTCTCTTGCATCATATGATGACCTAAAGAACCAAAAAAACTTGATAGAAATACTAGATTTAGGTTTTTCTCTTTGTGGATCTGTATTACAAGTTCATTTTAGAGCATGTTGGTGCAAATCTAAGCTCACTATTTATTTTAGAATGTCCAAGAAAGTTAGATCTAACTTCTGCTCCACTCAATTTGACCATTGTTTGATATAGTTGTAAATTAGGGTTTAAAGCTCAAATATAGAGAACAAATTTTTGTTGGAGCATTTTCAATTCAAGCAGACCTTGCCATTGTACTCAAATGACCCAAAAACCCTTATTTTCATATAAATTTGTCCATTTTAAATGAATTTGATTTTGGAAAATTTTTGTTTTGATAGGAGGGTCATCACTACATGCTAAATTCAGTCATTTAAAAAAAAATAATAACTTTTCGCCATAGTGTTTATTTTTGGAAAACAAGGTATCGTCGAAAAGTTAGAAATAAACATTTTCCATCCACAAAGGTATTGAAAAGATTTTTTTTCATTTTTAGCTAGATATTGTAAGTTGAAGTTGTTTGTTGCAAATTCCTTCAACATGCCATAACTTTCGCCCAAGAGCTCCGATTTTTCAAAAATGAATAGGCATTGGAAAGGATAGGAAAGGATTAATTTTTCCATATTTTTTCTTAGATTCATTTTGTATCAAATTTTTTAGTTTTGGTCACTATGGGCCTATTGAACATTTGTATTTTGGAAAAAACTTTGTAAATGCACTAAACTATAAAGTTTCAACCTTATAATATTTGGGGGGTGATTTTTGATACTAGTGAAAAGGGTGGGGGTGTATTTGATGTTCTTTTGGCATCTTTTGCACTCATTTTTGGGGAGATTATACAAGTAATTTGTAATCACGAACTGAGATAAAGTTCCATTTATGGGGGGTTAATCATGTCTCTTAAAACTTATTTCCATCCTTTTTTTTCCAAGCTATCTTCATAGAACCATTTGTCCTGAAAATAAGGGATAAAGAATCAATATCTTGAGCAAGATTTGTTGGTGTAAATAGGTGTTTTACATATCTAGTCATTAGTGGGTCATATTTACATGTTAGGTTTACTTAGGTCTTAGTTGCTTTTTCTAGAAGTCTTACTTTCCTAGATAAGATATTATCATATCTTATCTAGTTGTCTTTTATTTAATGCTCATTTCTTAGGTCATTTAATAAAATTGAGTTAGTTATCTCATGATATAGGATTAAGATACTTGTCATAATCTTGTTTAATCCTATGTCTCACCTTGGCTATATAACCAAGTGGTCTCATGTGTACAACATCAATCATAACATTGATAATAAGTTGATGAATCATATCATCATAATCTATCATTTGCATCTTTTGATAAAATATCATTATTCTCACATAGCTTATTTCTCTTGTGCTTTCATGAAGTTCCTAGATCTTGGGTGGCTATAATATTCAACCAAATATTGCACGGTGTAAAGTATTATATACCAACTCTTACAAGATATACTGCCCTATCTCCTTGAACTCATTCCTAATCTAAGTGACTATGATTAGAAGAATGCACAGTTTAACAATAATGGCATGGTCTATGGACTAATATGTCTTACTATTTCTGAGGATACTTTACATCACAAAGAGCACACTAAGTGACCTTTCATTTCTTGGACCATCATCCAATAGTTTTATGTAGGCATTGAATCTTCATCTAAAAGTGATGTTTCCTTGGATAACCAAGCTCTTGTGGATGATACTGAGATTTATGTTTCCCCATCTTATGAGGACACTATTATATAGACAACTAGCTCATTGATACCCCATCAATACTTGTTTCTACTTCAAATTCTAGAGATGCTTAATTTAGAGCCTCTAGTGGTTCATTTCAATAAGGTCATTTATGTCTTCTATATTTCATTCATTGGGACCAATATTTACTAGACAACTCTTTTTTGTTTCTAGAGTCCCTCATTTTGAATCATAACACTATTGAGGATATATCTTCTCTTTAAGGACAACTATTTCTTCCTTTCATCTATTGCTAC
This sequence comes from Sequoiadendron giganteum, assembly GCA_007115665.2. Taxonomy (NCBI): domain Eukaryota; kingdom Viridiplantae; phylum Streptophyta; class Pinopsida; order Cupressales; family Cupressaceae; genus Sequoiadendron; species Sequoiadendron giganteum. Next base: position 343,778,495 of record CM021107.1, read on the forward strand.
TTTAGATTCTAGAGTTGCTTCTTAGAAAGATTTCAGTGATTCCTTATAGTAGGACATCCATGGTCTTCTAGATTCAAATTTTTTGGATGATATTGTGATAGGTATTTCAAACTTGTTTATAGAGACACATATTGCAGATTTGGGAGATACTATTTATTGTATTCATCTTCTCTTTGATGAAGTTGATTATTCTTTAGTTGTTGTGAGGGAACACTCTAACCCTTTTGTTCATTCTCTACATGATCATTCATCACAATTTAACATGAGTGTGGATACTTTGAATCAAAATTTGGAGGAGACATCTTCAAAGGAGATAATAGAGACTTTGGATGATGTTCTACATTACCCTCTAGGATATTATGATTTTTCATTTTTAGTAGTGTGGCCTAGAATGCATGATTTGGTTGTGATAGCTTTTAGCATCGACATGGGCATACTTGTTCCAAGTTCAAATACTTCATACATATTGATTTTTATTCCTACATATTCCTTTCAAGAGTAGGGAGATAGCTTGCATACAACTTTGGTTTTGTTTCTTCCTAAGGGGAAGAACATTGTTTGACGATCGTGGACCATCTTCTACATCCAGTTTTAGGCATCTACCATTGAATCTCTTTGGGGGAGGCTTCTTGGTCCTTCCACTTCATTTCTCTCTTTATTATTGGGGAGGGGGTACTTTCCTTTTGTGGGAGGGGGATTCTTCTTCTTTGGGGGGATTTTATATGTACATGTGGGCACCTAACATGGTCTAATTTGTTAGGACCCATCATCTTTTACATCCTCCTAAGCTACAATTAAGGGGGGTGTTGGTGTAGATTTTTATTTTCCTAGTGGGTTAATTTATTTTCCCTTAGTCATAGGATTTTCCTACACATAAATTTTTATTAGGATAATAAAGTGAGTTTATTATTTAATAACCAAGAGAAAAAGTGATGAGGTGTCCCCACCCTTGAAGGGTGGAGTATTTAATTTTTCATCACTTTATTTAATATTGGTGGTTATTGGTGGTCAATTATTATTGTTTGATTTTCCACCTCCATCCTCTCCTTATTTCTATATAAACTCACTACCTAGCTTGTATTTTTCATCTTGGAAGCTCTTAATGCACTTCTATCATCCTGACATTGCATATCTCTCAAAGTTGTTGGTTTGCATTGTTTATATATTTTTTCTAGTTTATGTTGCTTTGAATTTCTCTAATAAATTTCCTTGGGTTATTAATCTATTCCAAATTTCTAACAAAATTTTTAGTTGATTTTAGTACAACAATTAAGCAGATTTTATGAATAAGGGCCAATGCTAGAACACAAGTGAGGAAATGTCAAAATGGTTTAAAAATAAAATTTGTATTAAACAGGGTTTCTTACTCCCTCCCACTTTGTTTGGATTCTATATTTATTAACTAGAAGAGTGGATACAAAAAGGCTAGTTGTGGGGGTGTTCAACTTTCTACTTGTGTAACAAAGTTATTTTTATACACTAATGATCACATCCTAAATCAAAAATAACACTTGTACTCTAAGAGAACATTTGAGGGTGCTAGAGCTCTTCTACCAAGAGGTTGACATGCAAGTGAACACCACCAAAACCAAAGGAATTATCTATTAATTATAAGAAATAAGAAGAAAATCTTTTTTTTCAAAGGCATCTCACTAGAAATAGTGGAAGAATACAGACACCTTAACCATGATTTTCATAATAGCCTAAATCAATAAACATGAGCTAATAATAATGAATTAAAATGGGATGGAAAGATTTATTACTCTACAAAATGTATGTAGGAATTCAAATCCATGATATTCATATTTCGCTTACTTGTCACTCCTATGGTCCTTCCTGATAATTATGAGGTTTGTGGTAACAATATTCCATATGAAAAGTGGAGGAATGTAGAAAGAATTTAAAAATATTTAATTATAAATAGCCTAAATAGAAAAAATTTCATTTCATTTAATATTTTGTTAGCTAAAATAAGTACTTTACCATTAGAATAATCAATAGTGGCCCAATTATTAATTTATCTTAAAAGGCTCAAAATATGGAGAATCAACATTGATAAATGTAATTATAGAGGAAGAACTAAGTAGAAGAAAACACTTGTGGATAAAACAAACGTTCATCATGTGAATAAATAGGACATCAATATGTCAGAGTTCCCAAACATAAATAAGAAAATAAAAGTGTAAAATAATAACATAAGACTATTATGTGGACAAAATAAATTGATGAAAAGAAAACCTACCATATCATTAAGTTTACCCCATGTGCAACTAGGGGAAAATTTTTACATAGGAGCAATAATTAACTTAAAACACTGTATGTTGATGGGCCACTTAAAGTACTACCAGTGTACACCATCTTAGATGATAAGGTAGGAATTACCTAAGGAGAAATTAAAAAAAGAGAGCTTGTATTTGTTGCAACAAGTGAGTCATGGAGACAAATTAACACCACATCATAATGGTTAGCTTATAGTGAAATCCACATTATGTACAAGGATAACTTAAATGTGGATAATCTAAACACCTTGTTTGGAAAACAAGACTAGTCAAAATGATAATTTTTTATAAAAAAACCTACGTTGAAACATCAAAAAAGACTTCAAATTTTTCCAAATTATGTACTATATGTTGATGGCTCACTTAAAAGACTGCTATTTCACACCATCTTAGATGATAAGGTGGACATTACCTAAGGAGAAATGATAAATAAGAACTTCATTTTTTTGCAACGAGTGAGTAGTCATGACGAAATAACACTTAATCATGAAATGGTTAGATTATAGTGATATCCATATTTTGTACAAGGACAACTTGAATGTGGATAACCTAAACACCTCGTTTCAAAAAAAATTATACTAGACAAAATGAGAAGCTCTTTTATTAAAATCCATATTAAAATATTAGACATCAAAATGATTCAAATATTTTTGGGATCCTTGTTTCTCCAAATTATGTGATATTTATTGATGGCCCACTCAAAAGACTACTAGTTCATGCCATCTTAGATGATGAGATGAACACTAGATAATGACAATGATGAATAAGAAGTTGCATTTATTGCAACAAGTGAGTTGTGGAGAAAAATGACTACATCATGTAGTAGTTAGTTGATTGTGATATCCATAGTATGTACAAGGACAACTTAAGTGCAAATAATCTAAACAACTTGTTTGGAAAAATAAGACTAGACGAAATGACAAGTTTTTATATTAAAATCCACATTACAAGATCAAACATAAAAAATACTTATATACAAGGATAAGTTAAATATGGATAATCTAAACACCTTATTTGGAAAATAAGATTAGACAAAATGACAAGTCTTATATTAAAATCCACATTAAAATATTATACATAAAAAAGACTTTAAAACTACTTGATAATTTTTGAGAACCTTGTTTTTCCAAATTATGTACTATGCATTGATGGCTTGTTTAAAAGACTACTATTTTCCACCATCTTAGAGGATGAGGTGGGCATTACCTAAGGGGAAATGACAAATAAGAACTTCCATTTGTTGCAACAACTGAGTGGTGTAGACAAAATGACACTACATCATACAATGCTCATGTTATAGTGGCATCCACATTATTTACAAGAATAAGTTGAAAATAGATGATGATTTTCCAAAGGAAAATTAGACTAGATACAGATCAATGATTGAAGGATTGCTTTATTTGACTCAAACTAGACCGGATATCATGAATGTTGTATGTATTGTTGTAAGATTTCAAGTTGATCCTTAGGAATCTCATGTGACTGTTGTGAAGAGAATTTTCAGATACTTGAAGGGAACAATTGATTTTGGCCTGTGGTATCCTAAAGATGATGATATGTACTTTGAGTGCCTTTATTGATGCTAATTGGGCAAGAGATGTGAATAATCTAAACATTTAAAATAAAATAAAAAACAAACATAGATAAAATCACAATTTATTATATTAAACTCCATATTAAAAGATTAGAAATCAAAAAGACTTAGAAACTACTTAAAGATTTTTGGGACTCTCATTTCTATTTTTTCAACTTATGTACTATATGTTTATGGCCCATTTACAAGACTACTAGTTCACACCATAAGGTGGAAATTACCTAAGAAGAAATGACAAACAAGAACTTACATATGTTGCAACAAGTTAGTGGTGGAGACAAAATGATACTACATCATACAATAATCAATTTCAATTTATAGTGATATGCACATTATGTACAAAGATAAATTAAATGTGGATAATCTAAACACCTTGTTTAAAAAAACGACTAGAAAAAATGAATTTTTTATATTAAAATCCATACTAAAAGATCAAAAATTAAAAAAAAAAACTTTAAAATTACCTTTTTTTTCAAACTGAAGTTAGGTGATATTCCTTTGTTACTATCCTTGATCTCTTATATCGTTTCATCTCCTCAACATTATAAATCCTTCACTCTTTCAGTCATATAGTTTAAATGATTTTGTTCAATAATAAAACTTGGTGATTAAGTGTGACTCAAACAAGGAAATAACAGAAAAGGATCTTCCATCCATATTTAGAGACAATGTCAATTTTTGGAGGTAGAAGAAAACAATGGGAAACAATAGACAATTAGACACTATAATTTCAATTTCTTCTTTAATGAAACATCACAAAATCTTCTATTCCACAATGCATTCTATTAGTAGCATGTATTTATTGGTTCTGTTGGGACAAGAATACCAATGCATCTAACATATTCAATTTTTTCATTAGTTTAATCAATGAGTATATAAGATTTAAAAATTGAGCAATAATCCTATAATTTACATTTAATTATCTATTTTAAATAATTGTAAAAATGTCACTTATCTTTCTTTCTATTGATTTATGTTGAAAATAATAAATGCAAAAATCATTTTTTTAATTTTTTTTTTGTAAATTACATGCCCAATATATTTCATTCATTGAATCAAATTTCAACTCTATTAATGACTTGAATCACATCAATACTATTGTATGCATCATTAAGAATAAATTAATATGAAAATAAATTTTAACCTTAATAAAATAGAATTAAATAGAATTGTTTGACATTAAAATTATTTTGTCTCCTTAATGACATTTCTAATGTCATTCAATTTATTATACAATAAAATTAATTATGCTGAAGGTGTCCCATGCTTAATATTTGCAAGGTCTTTTTACATCTGACGGTGTAGATTCGTGGACAGCCAATCGCCTGCGATCAAATGCATCCGAGCGGCTCAACGATTTAATCCAAATCCTTCCATACGTCCACATCGCACTTCATTATGGAGTTGTACGCCGTCTCGTGGATGCCCGGAGCTTCCATTCCGATGAGCGCAGGCTGAAAGAGCACCTCCACGCATCGGAATCTCTCTGCCCCGATGGTGATCACCTATCCATCTCGTAACTCATAGCTTTTCTCCAACGACGGTGTGGATGACGCCATTTGAATTCCCGGCTCCTACAAACTCTTCCTCTCTGGTATTGCCCTTTCGGTTTCTCTCGTCTCACTTTAAGCGATTTTGCTTTGGTAGGGTTTCCTGCAAACACTGCCCATTTTTCCTCATCGACCTTGTTGACAACATGACACAATTTGTGCAGAACCTTTAGGTAAGCCACTTGCCAGTGTGGTTTCATATATTTTTTCTTTTGAATCGGTACGATGTCGGATCATTTTCTGTTGTGTTTTATTTCTGCTCAACGCCATTTACAAAAGATCAAGACATAGTTCTCAAATTTCCAGACCCTGTTGTTGGGGCTGTGAGTGGACATGCTATACAAGAGAAGTAAGCAGTACCCATTTCATTTGATGGGCGCACTGTGGTATCTGATGGCGAGTCATTTCGGTCTCAAAGATTCATCCACAAACGTCTACAAAGGAAGTTCGACTACAGAGTGATAAAACAGAGGAGTTTGGTGATTTTGTCCTTGGGAAAACCAAGTTGACTCAAAAACTACAAATCTAAATACATCCTATAAACAAAAGCCTACCAGGCTTGGTCACAAGAATAATACATGGAAAAATGGGTCGGGTGCTCTGTTCCAGAGCGAGGCCCCTGCAATCTACACGGGCAAGGAAATTTCATGGAAATTGGAAGAGCTAACAATAAGGGAAGAGGTTCCAGACAAAGTTTATGAGGAGAAGGTGTTTGGGTATCTGGCTTGGATTGTTTTTACATACTGGGTGGGAGTTCAGTTTATAGGAGGTGTTTTAGCAGCTATTTATTTCGCTGCTAAACAGTCTACGAGAGCCCATGTGAAGGATTCTGGTGGGAATTTTGCTTTCTTCACAGTTTTCATGACTATCTGGTTGGTAATGGTGACGGTTGGGTGCATTACTCTGTTGGTTTCTCTGATGCTGGGCTTGATGTGGAACGATGAAATGGTTAATGGGCTTTCACCGCTGGAGAATTTTGTGAATGTTGTTTATCAGAGTATATCAGCCCGTCACACTGGTTTGAATGTTTGGAACCTTGGGGAATGGACTCCTACGGTCTTGTATGCCTTCATTCTCATCATGTATGTTGCTAACTCTGATCACTGTTCAGCTTTTCTCTCTATGTTTAAGCTTTCGCCCACTCAATCTCTTTCATTTGTGATACGATGTTTATGTGCTGTCGGCTTCTCTACCTTGTGCTTTGCATGGAGTCCACTTGTTGTTCTGCAGTCTTCGTGTTTGAATTTTATATATAACCTTTAGGAATTTAGAGATTCTTGAGTTTAGTCACAGATTTTGTTTTATAGACTTTTCATATGCTTTTCCCCAGGATGACAGAGTAATAGGCCCATCCCATAGCAAAAGGACCTGCAATGATAAGAGACTAAACCTTAAAGCGTTTGTGGATGAATAGAAACTGTGTTTGGCTGGAGGCATTCCTAATCTGTGTTGTCATATTTGCAGTTCCCTTTTCTTATGAAGTTCAACGGCTAAAATATCCCTCTGAAATATCTTTGAAAAGCCTCCAAACGCTCCATGGGACCATTTTTTCAGTGCAACAACAGCTAACCTCTGAAATGTCTATGAAAAGTATCTATCTGATTGTATTCTTATTGAAAGCCTTCAACACTTCTACAAAAGTTTGATCTTCCTAATTTATCTTCTTAAGAAAAAATCATAAATCTTTAGGACAAAGTTTATCACAGGCAAAAGATATTTTATCAGTCCAAATTTGAAGCTTTAACTCTCAAGTGCAAGCCCTATGTTAAGAAACTAAAGCTAACACCAAATTTTCCAAACAAATGCCCCTGACAAAGCACTAAGAGACTCGGAGGGGGTAAATCACAAATGGATGGACACAGATTCAAAAGAAAAACTCGCTCATATCCTTGAGGAGTGCAGTACCGGCAGCTCTTGAATGTTCACAGCCAACTATGGCTTGAAGAAAAAATTATACAGTGCAGGCTGATACAATAATAAAATCTAGTATTGATTCTCATAGATTTTTTTATGGATTTTCTAAAATTGGAAGTCAAATCTGGTAGCACTTCAAAATAATATCTAGACATCACATTAGTTGATGTAAAACAATTTTAAATACATTGGTTTTCGTTATTAAAAGAAATGCATGAGTGAGCATGCCCTGCCTCAAAAGGTCAATTATTACCACTATTATGTAACAAACACCCAAAACTAACATTATGCAGAAAATAAAACCAGATGCTCAAAAGTGTGTTAAACTGTCAACTGTTCAGCCATTTTTTTTGTCTTTTTATTCTCAATTGTTCATTGTATGCAGTGCTGATCGGTCAGAACCTTTGAATTCAAACATGATTTTTTAAGTTTCCTGCAAAGTGATAGACATCCTTTTAAGAGTTTCTGTTTACAATCTTTAAGAATTTTGCACTGCTTTACCAACAAAGTAACCACCCAGCCTATTAGTGAGATGGTATATCTGCCACATATAAACTAGTTTAAAATGTTAGCTGAACTGGTTATTGTTGTAGAACAAAGGTTCAATGTATACGTTAAAAATTTAAAGACAACAAGAGAATAACCCTGCAGAGAAGAGAACCTTAGGCTGAAAAACTAAATATCCTTGATTCATTTTTAGCTGTAGTAACCTATTAACATACTTCAGATTGACAAATAATTCATCTCTGTTATTGGCGATCTTAACTTTTGTTAGTGATATAATATTGAAATATATTTTGTAAACCTAAATCCTTGACCTGAACTTGATTACATTACTAATGCTATTTTGCCTCTGGCACACAGAAAGAGCATCAACCAATACAATTCGTTCTACTGAACAGAGTCTATCATATTCATTAATTATAAATGATTAAAAAAATCAATTTTATTTATTTATTTCGATGTTGACAATTTATTGTATTAAGAAGTAAACAAATTAGTATCAGGGATAAGGTAGTTGTTGCCCACAATGCTTTTTTATTTATTTGCTTAGGAAATAGCAATACTACTACAAAGATAACAGAGCTTTATAAAATTATATGTTACTTGGTAAGAAAGGTGATACATCACTGAAACTTGGCATCTGCAATGTTTATTAAATATTTGCGCTCTCCTGAATTGCATAGTTTGGCTTTGTACCTACCAATTACATTTGCTCAAATATCCAATGTAGTATTAAGAAAACTCATTTTGTGTATATCCTACAACAATGGTGCTCCATAGAATTATACTTCAATCTTATGCATGTTGATGCAACGCAAATAACATCATCTTCGTGGTTTGTGATGCTTATCTCCATTATTGAATGAGTATGCAAAGTGCTATTTCCAGTGGAATCCAGGACATTAATTTGGCCTCATCCAATAGAGGAATTAATTGACCAAGTAAAGCAGGTCCATTTCTTGTACAAAGAATGTCTTCCTCTTTGTATGCATTCATATTTTCCAGCCTTTCCAAATTGGTTGAAATGTTTGACACCAGACAATAGGAATGTCTGGCTCATCAGTTCTTGTCAGTTATCCATTCAGTTTGAATGATGTTAAATTACAAGTGGTTTGTTGAATTTTACCCTTTTTTGAAATTGGTGAATTGACTATGTTTATGATATAAAACTTCTTTCCCTTGAAAGCCCCTGCTGTAATAGCAGAGAGAACGAAAGATTTGCAGGTGATTTGTGAGGGTTTTGATGGGCTAGGTTGAATTCTTGGAATACGCTTCATGACTGACTTCCACAACTGAAACATCTTGATTTCTTGTCAAGGGAATGGCCAAACTTGATTCTCCTGAGTTTTGGAAACATATTTATCTACTCTGCTGAAAATCAGCTCAATCTGTGTTGTGTAGTGTGCTGCATTCTCAGTTTATTGTCAAATTAGTGTTGCTTGTACAAAATTTTACTTCCTGTTCTCAACTAACAAGACTTCATCTTTACAGCTGTAAATGAGTTTTCCCTCTTTCTAATTACTTTATAAGATTACGTTTTTTTATGTATTTTTTGAGCAGAGGCCATCTCATATGAGTTCAATGTGATTCTTGTATGTTTTTAACATTCAAATCTAGCCTTATAAGGACTCTACATATCTAAGTATTTTTTGCTAGTACTTGTGATCTTTGTGATATGTAGATTATGTGTATATGATTGTAAAAACCACACATGTTATAAGATAGTTTGATTCTAGAGTAATATTATGTTGTCATTATATTGTGTTAATGATGGATGCCTAGATCTATTGTTGTATCTTATGGACTAGCTAACATTCACATGTTCACAAAGGTTAAGGATTGCTAGGGGCTATCAGGGATGTGATACTATTGTGTTTGAGCTAGTTATTACCCATATCATGCAAGTAATAAAAATTGGAGCTTAATATTGTATCATGAGGGTTAGTAGGTAGTCACCTATAAAAAAAAAAGTGATCAATGCTAGTTGTTACTCATATTATGAAGGGTTAGTTGTGTAGCATCAAAAATTGTACTCCCTTTTAGGTGATAGTACAATTTCAATCTTGGTTTGGACCTACTTTAGTGACCCTTATATTTAAGAATTTTCAACACTTTCTAATTAGGCCCTAATCTCCTAAATTATGCATTATGAGGCTTATTTTATCAAATTTCAACAAATTGCAAGCATCGAACAAATACATTCATATAATACTTTGTCCTCAACACCTTAAATTCCAAAAAATAGGGCATGGAAGAGACACCTTATGGTGGAAACATCCCTTATTTTTCTCGGTCCCAAATTTGAATATGTTGGTGTCAACATTTTATCATTTCCAATTCAAGTTGTAAATGTCGGCTACCAAGGTCTAATTTATGGGAAATTAATATATTGCTGTCCATAATTTCTATCCTTCAAGTTCGAATATTAATTGTAGGGAAAACAACTCTCATAAATTTATATAATAGAAGTAAATATACAGTAGAAAAATCTTTTTGAACAAAATATTGTGTATCGCGTTATTTGTTTCAGATTCTATATGCATTGTTTCTATTGTACAAATTTATCAAAAAAATCTCTTTATTGATACACTGTTTAAATAGATACCACCATTTTGTTTGCACTCACTTAGACTTTTCTTAAGCATACCACTATTTTGCACTCACTAATACTGTCTTTTAGCATACCACTATTTTGTGCTCACTTAGACTATTTTTTAGCATACCCATTGTTTTCCTTGTCTTCTCTGCAAGTTAATCTTTTTAGTTTTTGTCTATGCTAATAACCCTGTTTAAAGACATGTTTTCTCATTTCAATCAGCATGTGTAAAGATACTTCATTTTCTCTAATATTATATTCAATCCAGCATTCATGTTGATTTACCAAGCTATTTTGTTTTCCTTGTTCTCCTTCGCTGTGCTTCTGATCCTATAGAAAACTATAATCACTATCTGTAAAGAAATCCCTCATTCTCAGACATTTTACTTAACCTAGCTTTCATGCTGATTACCAAGATTTAGTGCTTATTTGATGTTGGATGTTAGCATTTTCCTCAATTTAATATTTGAAATCTTATTAATTTGAATGCCAGCAATCTATCTGCATGTATAATCAGTCTATTAATGCATAAAGTAGTATTAGGTGCAGTTTATGGTATAAATTGTTTTCTTTGATTTGCATCTCATAAAGCAACTTTTAAGTTATATGTCTTTTACTATTGCCTTTCATGTGATTGTTTTGATTTTGATTTGAAAACAAATTGGTTTCCATATATAGTCTTGGTTATGCCAACTCTCATATTAATTTTTATTTTCCATCTATGTTATTCAAGTCATATAAATACAACAGAGGAAGAGGGATGTAAGAATGACAATGTGTTTGTTGTTATATGGAGTTTACTGAGCTCTGTACATAATGCCCTTCATTAAAGGCTCTTTATTTTTTTAAACCAAACAATCTTGCATGTTGTTTTAGAAAATTTCCTATGTGTACTTGTGTGGTGGATTCTATAAGTAGAATGTGGAAAGAAGGGGAGACAAATCTGTTCGAATGTCTAGGATCTTTTTCATGAAAATTATGATAAAGACTATTCAAGTCATAACATGATCATATCAGAATCTGCATTCTACTATATGATTATTTCTTGACAATCGAGACTATTTGCTTCTTCACGTACATATTTTCAGAACTTGTGAAATGAATTTTATGTTTATATTAGAACACAACAAACATAGAGGAAAACTAAATGATTTGTGAAAAACACATCATATTGATAGAAAATAATGAAACATCAAAAGTAAATAGAAAACATAAAAGCAGTCAAGTTGAATAAGAAAGGGAGTCAAAAGCGTAGGTCATCATAAGATTGATATTATGAATTATCAAGGTATGGCAAGCATGTTGATCACCACTTTGTGGATCCATCATTACTATACAGATAGTACTTCGATAGTCTCCTAACAATTTGATTTTCATTATAGTCTTTTTATCATGATGTATGGGTCTGTTATGTTTTACATTTAGCATCATAATTATTTAAGATCGGGTGTACATTTTGAGGAAAGGACAACCACAAAGATTAGAACATCCAAATCAACCAACCAATATTTACAATGTACACAGGTAGAATCATAATTGACTTTTGCTATCAATTTTAAATGGATGATTTATGTCATATTTTCCATGACAAATCATAACAGATCTGTCTACTCTAAGAACCATTGCCAATAAGATGATTGGATATTATACCTTCAGGATTTCTCCACTTTAGACCTTTGGTCGTGTGTTTTGGGCCCTCAAGACCTTGCTAGGACCTTGCAACAACTGTCCTATTTTGTTACACCATGATATCTGCCCTCCTACAGGCTTACAGCTGGAACCTTCATTTCTCCTTTTGAGGTATTTTGTTGTTATGCTTAGTTGGGTAGTTTTTCTTGTTATGTCAGAGTTGGTTTACTAATGCTTGTGGCGTTCAAAATGCTCTAAATGTAAGCATGATTGACTGATCAATGAAACAACACTTATTTAGGATACTCACACCTTTTATGATATAATCTATTTAAAAGATTTCTTTTACTTCATAAAAATATATATTTCTGTTCTATAAACATACTTGCATTTTACTATATAAATCTAGGCTTTGCAAATTTAAAAGAAAGTCTAAACATTGTTGCATTTTCCTATCAAAATATAACTTGCCCTTCAATATACTGTTTGCTCACATGTTTTGCATAATTCACGCCTGCTTTTTCACACCAACTGATACGGACCTTTTAAAGTGTGAAAGGACATGTTCTATTTTAGCTCAATGAACAGATTTAATATGCTCAAATTTAAGAACTCTCATTTTTATGCTTTAAACTTTCATGAAGAAAGACAATTTAGTGACTATCAATATTCATGTTATGGACAATGATTCAAATTTTGCTACCATATGCTGTTACAATCTTACTAGACAAAACTGGTGTCCACGACAATAGATAATGTTATGCTATTGAAGAACTCACAATTTGCAGGGGACTTGCACGAGATTGCTCTTCTAAGTTATCTCATATTGCTGCATATGTAGTCTTTCTCTTAAGACAAGAAAATTTTGTATATTTGACTTTTACCCATTCGTTTTCTTCTGACTTTTATATATCATTTTCATTTGTGCAATCTGTGGTTTTCCTCAATGAAGAAATTTCAATGTTAACAGTCTATTTTTTTAATGCTTGTTGATGATATGCATTACTCACCATATAATATGGGGTTTGGGATGCTCCCAACTATATGGCCTACTCTGGTATTAGATTCAGATTGATATATATGCACTTTGTTTTTTTGCATGCAGGAAGCGGACAATTTATACATTTTCCTTCAACTGCTAACACAGGGTTCACTAGCGTCACTCTAAAAAAAAAAACAATTTAAGAGATACCCATGTTCGTGCATACACAAGACAAATACTAACTGGATTAAAGTACATTCCTCAAAATAGTGTGATGCACAGGGAGCTGATTTGCTATAAAATTGTTATTAAATAATTATTTTATCTATAAATCTTTTGTATAAGTTATAGATTAATGTACTAATCCACCTGCTTAACCTTTGTCTGGAATGAAATTAATCTTCTATTTATTCTTAAACCTTTAGGGTATACGCAAAAGGGATTTGTTGAAAAGGCTTCAAAAACTTTCAAGATAGTGCAATTGGCAACTCTAAAGCCAGACTCTGCAACCTTTGCCAACATCCTCCTTCACACTGTCAAAATGGGAGCTTTTGAACGGGGTATGGACATCCGCCAAAGCATAAAGGAAACAACATAGACAAGGGATGTCAACTGTTTGACAAAATGCCTTTAAATATTTTGATCTCATGGAATGCCATCATTTGTAGGGTGTACTCAAAAGGCATTTGCTAAAAAGGCTTTAGAAACTTTCATGAAAAGTATTTTCACTTTAGGACTATAAATCACTTTTTCCACTTCGTAATAAACAAAAATAACACCAAAATTCACTAAATTGTCTTCGGCATACCCATTGCACCCCACAGGTGCGATTGCTAGTTATACTCATTACAATATTGACAAAAAAAACTACCACAACACATTTTTAATCATTACAATATTGACAAGAACCTAACACAATACATTTCCGATCATTACAATATTCACCATTTTTTATCATTACAATATTGAGAAAATCTAACGCAATACATTTCTGATTGTGAATATTAATCCATTCCTACGTGTTTTTGCCTTTGATGGATTACATTGTGTGGATATTAATCCAAGAAAATTGAGAGTTGAACGACAAAATTTATTGGGGTGTGGTGGATAAAGTCGATTGCTATCAATAATAGGAAGACTGCATTAAATATTTGAAAGCTACTACCTCACTCCGTGTCATCATCATCATCATCATCCATGGCGTTGTGACTTTGAAACAACAGAGTAGAAAAAACTTGTTTTATGACAAGAATTTAATATGTATAGCTTTAGCAATTAGCAATTAATTTTAGTGGAGAAGCGTCCCATCAAGCTGCAGTTGCATGTGCATCTCTTTAATAATAGTGGACAAATGCCTTGATCGATTATTCGTCAACACTAAGTTTAATGCTTAGAGTTCTATTTAATAGAGCCGATAGGCTATATATTGCATGGGGTTTCGGTCGGAAACAAGTCTCACATCGTCAGATTTTTATGGTTTTCTATGAAATTTTTGGTGGAATGCTGGTAAACTTCACCATCGATGATATATGGAGGAATCACTTGCCAGTCCCAATATATCTGAGTTCAATAACAATAGACTGAGTTTAGTGGTCGCATCAAGGGAAAGTTGTGTCAGAGGCAAGTTCAATCGCTTTTGTACGGTGAGTGTCTTTCAGTAGCTCTACGTGCTTGCATTGTCTTTGAATAAATGCAATACTATCGAATCACCATCTGTTGGAGGACGGTGTAAATGAAGTTATCTTAATGCGTACCTTCTAGATTTGAAATCCCGTCCAGATTGAAAATATCAAACGCCAGCTACTAAAAATCCTACTGCCATCAATTCCCACCCTCTGCATTTACTAATGTTGCCAAAAATATCTGCTAAATATCACCGCTGAATATTCCTACAAAAAGAATGAATGCAGACTTTGATTGAGACCACTACTGAAAGCAACCATATTTCTCACACCAAATTACACAAGACCAAAGGGCAGAGGAAATATCAGGACAAAGAATCTAAGCAGAGTGCAGAGGACTTATCAGGAAGATAAATCTACATAGTGCACGGTAAATTCCACTTTCATTGTACTTAGTAGTTGTTAAAAATTCCACATTTATCAGATTTCACAGTGCACGGTAAATTCCATATTAACATCTTGAACTGCCTTAGCTTTACATTTTGTCTTTTTTTTCTAATGCCTTGTAATCATCCTCATAAAGATTTAGCATAGCGACTATGTTTGCAACACTTAAAATCCTACCATTGTGATTTACCTTCATATTTTTAATATAGCCTGGCCAAATCTTTATAGAAACAACGAAGTTTGTCGTTTTCACATTGACCAGCTAAGGCCCTCGCAAATCGGCGTGCTCTTCATTGTGACTAAACAAATGGAACAGTCTTTCACACAACTCACCGCCTGATTAGTTTTTGACTTCTGCCCAATTTTCCTTGCACCTATCTTTCTTTCCCACTATTCTATCCATTTCTTTGCCAGATTCTCAGGCTTCTTTGTTCTACCAACTATCATGTCCTCTAAGAACATGATTATGAGCAATTGTCGAGGATTCTGATAATATAGTTGAGTTTACGTACAACTTTCTACCCACTATTTTTCAATAATACTTGTCCTTGATGATTTATGTTACCGTTTCATTGTGCATTTTCGCTAGGCTTATTTATTTAAAGCTTCTTGATGCTCTTCTTCATGACATTTTGTCACTCAATGTAGTCTTCAACCATAATTGAATGGGAAATACACTACAGAGCGAAAGAATACTTAGAGGCATAGGATTAGAAGAACAGAACTGCCTCTAGTGGTATATATACTCCAAATTTTTAAATCAAATTGAGCCCTGTATTTTGAGAAAAGGCAGGCTTCCTTACCAGCAGTCAAATGCTTTCCTCACATTGACAATTTTCAGATCTTTAAAGAATAAAAGATGCCCATAACACAATATAGATGTCCAAAAAGGAGCCAATATATAGAAAAAATATAATGCACATGTTTCCAAAAGAAGAGAGATTTGTTAGAAAAGGAGAGGATGTTTGTAGATTAAAGAGATGATTGTTGGTTGAAGAGGGACGCCATCATGCTGGTTTTGTTTTGCCTCGGTGTCATATCTAGAGCCACTGTGCAACCTTGAAAATATGTAATTTATTGTGCAAATAATTGTTGGTTGAAGAGGGATGCCATCATGCTGGTCTTATTTTGCTTGATCACCATATATCTGGAGCCACAATATGCAAGCCTGAAAAATTGCATTTTACTCTTTGAAATTCTTAACATTTCTTAGTTTTTTAAAGTTGAAAGCTTTAAACTATTTTTCCTTTTTTAAATTGTGCCTTTTTTTATACAACATAAAAGAAGTTGTGTTCTTGAATGAAATATATTTCCAAGAAACAACATAATTAGCCTGTCAAGTCTGTGAAGAGTCTGAGTCTGAGTCTGGTAACTATACTTTAAAATTTCAGAACTATCTAAAATAATATTGCCATGTAGTATAGAATTCAACGCATCTCAACTCTATATCATGAATTTAGAGAAAATTTCTTTTGTTGTATTTGTAATACCTGTTGCTTTATTTTTTTTCATTTAATACAGTTTATAGCTTCCCCAATAAAAAACAACTCTACAACATGTCACGATTGGCTTTAGTGCTTTTAGCCTTGTGTGACGATAACTTGCTTGTCACATAAATAAATATCTTTAATTGTTACTTGTAAGCTCAATCACTTTTTGGTTTGTGTAATGATTGACTTGTATGTCCAAGCATGTAAGTCATTGCAACCTTTTCAATCTATATGTTAAAAGTTAAGGCACATAAATAGAGATAGGCATAGATAGCTTGTATACATGTAGAGCAGTACAAATCTAAGGCATACTTTTTATAAAAGTTAGTATATTATGTTTAAATCTAATTTTATTTTATTTTTAAAGACAGGTCAAAATTTTGTTATATTTCTTTATTTACTTGGTTATCTCAATTAGTGTTTGACATGTTGTGGCCCACTGAGGTCTGAGGCTTCAAAGATGAATGTTTTTAAAGTTAATTATTATATATTAATTTTAAATGTAAAGATATTTTAAATTGTATGTTAGAATATTATATTTAAGGCTTAAATCTAATTCATTGTTATGTATTAAATATTATTTAGAAATATTTCATGATATAATTATAGAAAGCATAATTCATTGTTTGGACATATTTTTGTCGTAAATCATATTTTCCCATGGAATCTCATTAATGGAATCGTGGCATGTATTAATAGATTTCAATATAGAGCATTCTTTTCATGTTTGCCAATATTTATATATTGATAATGGTCATGTGTTTAAAGAGGTTTCTCTTGAAATGAGGTTTTGATGGAGATTATAGGATAAACTATTAAATTACATTCTATTTTTTATATTTTAAAAAAAATTAATTCAAATTTAACTCAAATAGTATACAAATTTAGAATTATATTTATTATATTTTGTTATATTTGATCTCTTCCACTCAATTCTACCCTAAATAGTTTAAATTTTTTTAAAGTATATTTTATTTATTCTATTTGATTAGATACATTATGCAAACTTGTCTTGCGTAGTGTAACTTTTTGCTTTTTATATTACTTTTTACTAAATTTCTATTATAAACACTTATAAACAAACTTATATGTAGTATTCATATTATATTCATATGATATTATATTTCTTTTAGTATTTTAATTTATATTATATTATTTTCACTCAATTTCTATTATATTATGCAAACGTTTTTTTACTCAATTTCTATTATCACTCCATTAGGAAAACACCCACCTGTACGATTGAATCAAACAAGAACCCAAACTTATATCCATAAAAGCAAAGTAACAAATATTTATTATAAATTTGGTTTTCAATGATGTCCAGATGATAGTTATGGACCACCTAACATCCCTTGCCAATAGTTATTTACTTGTAAGGCATTATCTTAGATTAGCATGCAAATAACATTTATGATCCACTAGAATCACTTTCCAATAGTTATTAAATTTTGAGAAACTATCTTAGATTAGCATGCAAATAAACATTTGTTAACTTCTTTTATAAATTCTTACTTATTCTTTTATATATAAGTTTTACCACTTGTTTAGGATATTAAACATACAGTATAATTTTTGTCATTTTAAAAATGCAATTTCATTCAGAAATGGACAATTCACATCAACCCAATGAGATTATTTGTAATGCCCCACCACACAACCCTAGAGGAAGTTTCAATTCACGATAAAAACAAATTTTTTTTTATTTTATTAAAGTGAATTAAACATACATGTTCATCTACAATTGATAACATCCCCTAAGGCTACATAACTGAGATTACTTAAACCCATACAACATACATCATTAAAACCTTTGCATTTAATTACTCATGTAGTAAGTATTAATACAACATACATAAACAACATAAGAAAGAGAATATACAACCATGATATAAATTCATTACATGAACATCTGGTTACATCACTCATTCCCAGAATGAGGCAATAATACAAAAGCGTTACATTTACATAATTCCACCTTGTAAATACAAGAGGGGTAAAATAACTTATTACATTTTGAAATAAAACAATGCTTGAATTAAAACAAGAACCGCAAGTTGTCCAACTGGATGTCTCGCCACCAAGTACAGAAGATAAAAGGGGACCCAACGGTGTATGGTGCATGTTCCACCCAACCAAGTGGTACCCGAAGGCCCACCCCCCATGCTACGAGATATTAACAACGTAACATGGATAAAGATCTACAACCTCTAACCAAAGGCAGACTCATACTGACTCATACTGACACAACCAACCAAAGAACTAAACAAGTACAACTCACACATCACTGACATAGGTCACATTGCTTCTAGACATAAAATAGATCAAGTATGTTCAAAGAACCATAAACATAAAATAATTGACAATTGTTGTCTTAGACAAAGTGTCATTGCATAGTTAGTCATGAGATCTCCTTTGGGCATTCTTCATAGGCTCTAGAAATCCTGGTGACCTCAACCGAACCCCAACCCCCATGCTCACTCATGTGGAATCAAATACCTCTCGTAAGGACAAGATAGATGACCATGCCATCTCAAGCCTTCCCATTCATCCCAAGTCTAAGCGAGCCCTTGTGTCTATGAGTGAGGCTAAATTATCTTGATTAGTGTGAAATGCATCTTAATCATCTAAGTACATTAATTTAGTTATCACTTATTAAACTACTTCCAAAGGTTACCCAGTCTTACCTCTTTGGGCTCCGACCCCTAATGGAAGCCACTCTTCTACTTGACAACACTCAAACAAACTAATCACCAAGGGAATTACAAGTGCATACAACCTAGGCATCATAACCACTCTCAAGGAGGAAACAAATAATAGAGCCCACTCCAAACATTTTGGAGACAACAAAACACATAATCCACTCCTTTCACAGGAGGTACAAAACATCCCCGTTCGTGGAAACTGAGTAAATTACTGAAAAGATACCATGCACTACCCAAGGGAAAAACAACTGGTTGACATAAAGAAACGACAACCCTCATCCTCTAAAATCCTTTGGAAGTCTTACAATTTTGGACTAACACTTAATCCCATATCCCACAATGCAACTTGACGACATAGCTACAAAAAACATTCAAGTCGTAATTCAAATATAATATTTGGATTTCTTAAATCCATTCTCATTCAATAGGTAACATTGACAAAGTCAAAGGCATGATAACAGGTTAACTCAAATAATCATTTAACCCTATTACCTCTTCCATTATTGGACGTTTGAAACAATTAAACTCACTTCCCTTTACGAAATACAGAAAAAAAAAGGCAATCACGAAGAAATTACTATTTACTATATCCATATCTCTTTCATATTCGATTTATAATAAAATAATTGCCCTAATAGAAAATAAATTAATTAAAATAACTAATTGCCTCTTCAATTTAATCAATTCCTAAATTCACTTTTAAAAACAACATAAATCTTTGCATGTAAATCCTTCCAATTTTCTAACCATATTCTATATCTCTTTCAAATTTCTATATAAAACCTGTAATTTATAAAATATCTTTTTTTCTTATCTATTTGACCATGCATTCAACCCTTATCTTTTAAAAATTCCATTCAAAACTAAATTACATGCAAGAAAATAAAATAAGACAGAATATTAAATATATACTTAAATATATATGCTCATACTATATATACATTAAATATATCTTCTATCATTTTACAAAAAAAATATCAAATTGATTTATTCAAAATAAAATACAATTTTATTAACCCATTTCTAAAATACATATATATATATAAATATTATATATATATATATATATATATATATATATATATATATATATATATTAAATATATCATATATACATATATATATAATATATTTAATTTTTAATGAAAAGACAGAGTATCGAAATGAGGTCAAGGCGGACGGGACGGCTCTGCCAGCGGAATTGATTTAAGGTTCGTCGGACTGTACATTAAGTACAACTGGTTGCAAGAGGTATGTGGAGGCAGTGCTCCCTATGGGGCAGCGCGTCCCCCTATGAGGTGGGCGCACTGCCTCATAGGCAGCGCATCCCTCACAAACCCTGATGTGGGCGGTGGGGAATATGACCGCCCCCACCAACCACAGTACATACTTTTTTTTTAACTTAAAAAAAAAACTTTTTAAACAAAACTAAAACCTGCGAAAATTCTTGAATACCCCAACACGCATTCCTAGAATGAAAATGCACAAATAAATTCGTCGTACGACGATTTTCAATTTCACACATAATAAAATATATGTATATATATATATGTAACAACATATATATGTATATATAAAGTTATATATATAAATGATAATCTCAACATAGAAGATAAATTGGGGAAATTTTGTCAAAACATCCACCTATAGGTGAAATTGTAAAAAATTTCAGAGAAAATTCTCAAAATTTAAAGAGGTTTAAAACTAAATCTTTCAATCAATTTTCTCAAATTCATACACAAATAAAAGAACAAGGAAACTAAGAAAGATCTAGGTTACTTTTCAGAAGCTTTCAACAAACCAATCTTCTAGATTTTTCCACCGAAATTTCTATAGAGGTTTTAGAAATAAATTTATTTTCTACAATGAATTAAATTTTCTAAAACAAATCTAAATGTGTTGTTTTACCCATAAGTTTGATTTAATAATGAAACTAACAATTTCCTCAAATAAATTAAATTCTACAGAGGTTTTACAATTTCCCTGAAGAAATTTCATGGGAAAAAGAGAAGCTTTAAATTTATTTTCTTTCTTCCAATAACAAATTCTTTTCTAAAACAGATTTAACAACCAATTCTTTAATCACTACAATTTGAAAGCAAACAAAGAACAATACAAAAACCACAGAAGAAAACTTGAGTCAAGAAGCTTCAAGAAATGAAAATTTGATATAGAGCCTCCTCCAAAGCTTCCACAATTTCTCTTCAACAGTACAGTGATTCCAATCAAGAAAGCAATCCACAACCACAACAAAATTCACTAGAACAATTCCAATGTAACTCCACAGCCAAGAATTTCCCAAAACAATCCTCTGTGCATTTTTTTCCAAAAAAAATATCCTCACACCTGTGAAGAAGTTTTTCCTCTCCAAAATTCTCTCCGTGAATGAATTTGCAACAAACTCTTCTAATTAATTAAACTTACACATGCTGACATAATTGAAAATATCTTCAACAACCAAATATAATGTGCATTTAATTTTAAAAATTCTAAATAATAAATTAACTCCAAAATTTGAAAATTAATTTCCCAAATACAAATTCAATTCCAAATTCTAATTTAATTCCCACTAATTGAAATAAAATTTCAAAATGAATTAAATTCTTTTCTTTCTTTTAATTTATTTAACATCCCATTAATTAATTAATTTAATTATTTAATAACTCAATTCATCCCCATGGATTAATTTTAATTTAATTAATTAATTTAAATATAAACTTATATCCACAATTTCAATTTTAAATTAAATAACCATCAACATAATTTAATGTAATAATTCTAAATATTTATTTCCAAATCAAAAATCCCTTCAAAATTAAATAACATTAAACATAGCAAACAACGACTCGACACACACAATTGACGACACACTATGGCTAGGGTGTAGACTTGACACAAGTTAGCTAGCTACTATTTCTTGTTCAAATTAACCGTTGGATCGACATGCTCAAACCTGTGAAACCAGGTGGAGTCGATGTCATGTACCTGCAATCCTAAAAACCAAATAAACAACATCATATGATATAAACAACATATAATTCACACCCTGAAGAGGAAATCACGGAATCACAAGGCGCTAGCAAGCAAGTGATGCGAACCCGTCTCCTTCACCAATACACTCATCAAAACTGACATTTCCATCTTACTCAATAATCTCATATGAAATCACATGTTATATCTACTAACATCATTACTCCAATTAAAGCATGTAAAAATAAAGCATCGGATCAACCACATCACATCACATAAAATAGTTCATCGCTCAATAAATAGCAATCAAATAACACACACAAGATATAGTATCCGAATATCCAGAAACATAAATCAAAACAAAACAAGGACACACTGTCCAGTCCAAAAAGCAAAACGGAGGGGTATTACATTATTGAAATCTCGAGTAGTTCCAATGGCCCTATTTTGTCGACCAACTCTTCACCGTCGATCAATTGCAATGCAACTTCTATAAGCCACATTCAAGCTTTTGCAAATGACATTACTGTTAGTTGCCTTGACTTGGTACAACAAGCAAAGGCCACAGCTCGAAACATCCAAAGTGTGCAAGAATGTGATAGTCAGTCAATGGACGTTACAGTACATGAATTCCACTCAACTTGTGTGAAGTTGGGTTCCTTCTGCACTTTCCTCCGTGAAATGAAAAAAGATGAGTTTTACGGACAAGGTGGTTCTGTCTACATAAAAGAAGCGTTTCAAAACTACTTGAATGATGTCTAATACACTTTCTCCTTGTAACTGTGTATATAGTATGTGATATAACCATGTAACTACAGTTTTTACCAACTTATGGATAGTTGGATATTTTGTAAATCCCAAAAATAAATCTAAGCTTCAATATACTATGAACACGAAACTTTGATTCATGATAAAAAATATGATATGTCACCTACTACAATACCATGTAACACTCTTTTGCTTCATAAATATCTACACAAATATATACACATAGTATGTGCTACTTATTATAATATTGGAGCTTCGTTCTTGCCTTTTTTTTTTTGCTCTGTATCTCTGTACTTAACCCATATGTTTCAATTCTAGAAAAAAAAGGATATCTTTGATTACATAAAATGAAGAATAGTAGTTTATTTATAATGTACCGTAATTCTTATCTCATTTAACTTCATCTAATTATAATCTAACCATTGTGCTCACAAACATTTCATTTATCGTACTTGTTTAGTATATATTACCAACAAATGCTATATGTCCCCTTCAATAGTTGTCTCTTTGTTGCATCTAAATTCCTTACAATAAACTATTATTATAATCAAAGTCCATTCTTCTAAAATATACCACATTTGTAGTATATTAGCTTAACATACATAATAAGTCTTTGAGCAATCTATTGTATTTCTGTTTCTTATGGTATTCTAAATATATTTAGATTTAAACGAGATGTTACTGCATAAAATAAGTCACTACCTTATATTTCCCTTCTATCTACAAAGATTAGTTAAATTTCCTAATTCCATTGCACCTTAAATGAATAGTGCACTATTTTTATATTCATTTATTCCAAAACACCTTTCTTCTTGTGACGTTAGCATTGAGTGCATATTCAAACATTTATAGTGCTTGGAATTTACTTAGACAAATTAATACAGTGAACTAACTTTTTTACTCACTACACTTTCTCTTTTTTTGTTCTTACCAATACAACAAGCTACTTACAAAGGAAAATACTTTCATATACATACCTATACATAATCACATTTACAGGTATTATTCTTAAATTACTTTTACACTATGTAAATATTTTGCACACTTTAATTTAAACCAATGGTTGGTAGTTAGCTATATTTTGTTGGCTACACAAGATATCCATTTCCTACTTCACAAAGTATTCTTTAATATGTCATTTATAGTAAGTAATAGCTGCCACCTGCAATTTACTTTTGCAAGGACTAGTGTGATTTCTCGTCACAATATATTCTTTGACTGAGAATGCAATTAAGTTGATCAATGATGGAAATGTAGACTTGCAACCCCATCTACAAGCAATACATATCTCAATGTTCGGCCATGGGCCTAAACCAACAAATCTCTATATAGTAGAACTCTCTGATGAGGCGCATAAGCGAAAGGGTACACTTCCAAAACAATACAACCAATACATAGATTCTAAAGAGCTACAAAAGGGCTCTATACTTAAACTCATTAAATACAGTTGCCCTATTATTTGTGATTCAAGGTAAGCCACAATATGTCACTTCTCTTCTACAATATGCCAAATCATAACTTAAAAATTATCATTTTTGAACCCTCTATGTCAAATCGCGTCCTATTGATAATACTTCTTTATTGTATGCTTATAAGTGGATTGTCATATCAGAATTAGAAATCATAGGTTTGCAACAGGATATCATTGGCCAGCCTGCCTACCTTTCTGAAGAACAAACCCAACAAGTACATGCCACATCTACAAGCCTTGATGACAGTATTATAGTACCACAACCACCTCTTGTGACAAAATATTCCTTGACCGACAATGCAATCAAGATGATGAATGATGGAAACCTAGACTTGTAACCCGATATACAAGTACTAGAGTTTGCACTGTTTGACCATGGCGTTGAACTGGGTGATCGATATAGAGTGGAGCTCTTTGATGGGGTACATAAGCAGAATGCTACACTTCCAAAAAAGTACAACCGATACATAGCTTCAAAAGAACTCCAGAAGGGATCAATACTTAAACTCATAGGCTGCAGGTGCTTTGTTCTTTGCAATTCAAGTGAGCCATCATATTTCCATGCTCTTCTACAAAATTCCAAATAACATCTTCTAGCTTACCATCTTTCATCCACTATGTCACAGTTATTCCTACTCAAAATACTTATTCATTTAAACTTTTTAGGTGAATTGTCATCTCCGAAATAGAAATCGCATGTTTGTAGCATGATATCATTGGTCACCCTGCCTATCTTTTTGAAGAACAAGCCCACCAAATAAATGCTACAAGCTCAACTGCTCCATCTACAAGAAATAGTAACAACGGTATGGTAACAAAGCCACCTACTCATAGGACACTTTTTGGATTATGGTCATCCCCACAAGAGAAAGACATTCCCTCCAATATTACTCCTATTAGAAATTTGAATCCATTCCAGACAAGGTGGCTTATAAAGGGTCGTGTTACCATGAAAAAAAAAATGCACCACTTCAACACACAAAAGGGACAAGGGTAGGTCTTTTCATTTGATATTATTGATTGTGAGTGCACTGAAATATGTGTAACTTGCTTTAATGAAGTTGCAAACCTTCATTACATGAATGTTCATTTTGGTGAAGTATATATAATATTTGGTGGAACCATTAAGTCAGCTAATAGGTTGTACAATAAACTAAATAACCAGCTTGAAATTTATTTAGTTGAGGAATCCAAAATGTCTCTCTAAGAGGATGACCTTGCAATTCCAAAACACATGTTCTCTTTCATGCCCTTGAAGGAAATTTTAGCACTGAACAATAATATCCTTGTTGATGTTATTGGAATAGTCATATGTGTGGACCCAAGCTCAACCATAAGAAGGTAGGATGGGACTGAAGTACTTCGAAGGAGCATCAAATTGATAAATATCTCTTCATCTACCATTAATATTACTTTATGGGGTCCAACTACTGAAAAGCAAGGCAAACAACTATAGGAGATGTATCACTTAAAACATGTTTATGTACTTGCAATAAAAAATGGTCATGTCACTGAGTATAATGGAAAGGTCATAAGCACTTTAGCAAGCACCCACCTATTTATAAATTCAAGAATATAGGAGGCAGAAGAGCTCAAATCATGGTTTGAACATAATGGAACTGATCTCACTCCATCAAATACACAAACGTTGGATGCACCTCTCATGCTTATGAGAAAAACAATTGTTGATATTGAAGAGAAAACTACCAATGTGAAACAAACTTTCCAATGCACTCTAAAAGCAACAGTGCAATTCATAAAAATAAATTCAATATGTTATCCATCTTTCCCCCTTGAGTTAGATGGAAAACAATGTAAAAAGAAAGTTGTATAGAATGATTATCAAACATGGTACTATTTCAAGTGCAAAGCTACAACTGCTACATGTACCTATAGATACATACTCTAGCTAAAGATCATAGATCATGCAGGAATATTATGGGATGTTGCTTTTGAAGAACCAACTACCAAACTTCTTGGAATTTCTGCAGATAATCTATACATGCTACAATTCAATCTTGGAACAAAAACTAAAGCTGAGACCATAGTAAAAGGAGTGTTATTCAAGCAATTTATCTTCACAATCACATATTCGTATGATTCAAGTGTTTCTCAGGCATGGGTAAAATCAACAATCACAAAGGTGGATGAGCTAGATTTTGCTGCAGAGAATTTGATTGCACACATCGAATCTCAAAGTCACATGTCTATTGAAGATATTGGTATTATGAAAATAATGTGATTAATCTCTTCCACAAAATTACTTGTGTATATAGCGCATCATATTGTATCTGAAATATTTTTCAAAAATAGAATGATAGAAGAACTCTTACCATAAATATTTAGCTTCTTTAATTCTATATGTATCTGTAAATGTGCATTTGATGATTGTAGTATTTCCTTTACAGATGGCGACATCCAACCCAAAAAAAAAACAATCTCGTAAAAGAAGTCATAACTACTATATTCAGCATAAAAGAAGAAATCAACATTCGCCGTCATATGGAACACATAGGAAAATAGACAATACAATCCAAAATACTGATCTCCTTTCAATCAAACCAACACAACACATAACCATATGAAAGTACATCCCAAACCGAAGACCTTTTTGACTAAGGATTGTCAATGTGTTCAAACCAAATTATGCACACTCTTCAAAATCAGTCCACAAGCTTACCACATACCGATTTTTTTTTTATAGAAGCTTCTAAACGATTTTGTTCAAGATTAGATAAACTATCAAACTTACCAACGTGCACAATTTTCCATGAATGCTACCCAGGAATGCACACCAACTCAACACAAAGTGGTCCAGTTTGTTTTATATGCTTTCGTGAGAAAGGAAGACATCGTTTTTCATCAAATAATTTTATGGACCCAGGAACACAACCATATGAGCTACAAACACTAACACAAGTTGAAGAGATTCTTATAACATGAGTCAATTTGATAATACAAGTAACACATGCTCATGGAAGCTAATACAAATATAGTGGGCACACAATTTATTTCCTGCAAGATATCAAGACCATAGCAAAATACTTACCGCATAAAATTGCAAACTTGGATGTGTTGGTGGTTCGAAGAACCAATACAAAAGGTGACCATTATGACTGCTATGTAAGTAGGCATTGTGTGTGGGCTGCACTAAAATATAAAATTATATATGACCTGTACTACAAAGACGTTGAGGTCGATTTTGCATCTCTTGCAGAGCTCCCCGATACAAATACAGACATTTCCAATACGCTTCATAACATAATTTCTGACAATGACAATATGGTTACACCAAACAATGCTCGACATTTAATGTAGACCCAATAGAGAATGAATTCACTTGCTCCACATCATTTATGGCTAGGTTACCAAATAAACGCCATGAACTAGAAATCATAAAAGAAACATTGCAAGTTAGAGATAAAAATGATAGCATTATTGCTTGGCCAACACTTTAAACCTCACCAGTTAATGAATACAATATTGAGGGCCTTTTAGACATGGCTTTTTCCTTCAGTGTTTCCGAATGGTATTGCACTACATTTACAACCTCGCTATAGACAAGTTGAAATGCACAAATATGTGTTACACTTAATGAGATTTCATGATAATAGATTTGGAAGGCATCCAAGGTTTAGATATTTTGTCTTAAACCTGCTAATGTGCCATCGAAGCCAAGGTGTTGCCTTTGTTTTTGTCAAGAAAAATGTTGAAGACTGCATACCAACCACCATAGACAGTCTTCGTCTCCATATAAAACAATTGCCTGACACTAAAATAGCCGAACAATTGATGTATTATGGATCATCCCTTAGAGGCACACGAGCATATTGGAATAAGTGTCGTGGTGAATTATCAAACATGATAAACCAAATAGGCTCCCCCACTCTATTCTTCACATTAAGTGTTGTAGATACCAAATGGCCTGATTTACACCAACTATTTTCAAAGGGTACAATGCCAACATCAAGAAACAGTAAAGATCGCATAGATAACATTGTTACGAACCCACATACCACATCCTTATACTTGCATCAATGATTCACAATATTTCACGAAGAAGTCTTAGAGAAGCTTTACTATGCAAAAGACTCTTGGTACATATATGAGTGGAAACATCAAGGGTTTACACATGTTCATGGATTCCTATGGCTTGAAGGTGCACCAAACATGGACAAAATTGACTAGACCAATAATGCAAATGTAGCCACAGCGAAATCATTCTTTGAAAAATATGTTAGTGCCTGGAATCCTCAAAAAATAGAAGACAGGAACAACACACGCCATTGGTCTTTGCAAGATGATCCATGCTTATTAACAACACCCAAAATCTTTGCTACAAATGCACTTTCTGACTACGAAGAGTTGGTCAACCATGTCCAGAGACACACCAAATGTTCAGAATCAACTTGCCTTCGAAAGAAAGGCAACAACATGGAGTGTCGATATAGGGCACCTTGGATTGAATGTGCCACCTCTTCATTGTGTATTGATGAAAATGGGAAAAAAACCTTCAACCCTGCACGTAATGGTGATAGGTTGAATATATATAGTCCAGAGATGCTTTCCATATGGAAAGCCAATATGGATTGTCATCCTATGCTTTCAAAAACACTTGTTCTAAAGTACATTGCCAAATATGCTGCAAAGGCTGAAACAATATCTGAAAGTTGTATTGATATGTTGACCCGCATATGTCAAAAGCAAGCACCGCAAGATAAAGCACTTGTAGCTTACAGAAAATTCATGTATGAGATTGTTGTAGATCGACATGGGTGCACAAGAAACATGCCATATGTTGCAAAAGTTGCCCCTTATTGTTTGCAATCATGAATTTATGGTCCTAAATGTTGGCCAAAAAGTTTTTAATTGAATTAGGACAAACTCAAATGAAAATACATTGCATCAAAGTTACCTCCAATTATACATGCAACGGCCTCCTCAAATGGAAACAATAACACTTCTTGAATCTGCAAAATCATTTTCATTCTCATCAAGTTGCAAACAGTACAACTGGAAAGAAAGGAAACAAAAGGCAATTATCAGTGTCTTCCCCCGATTTACTACTATTCCAAAGGAGGATTCAAATTTTTTTGAGACATTTTGCTTTAGTGAACTACTTCTTTACAAGCAATTTTGTAACATTTTTGTAGACATAGATATTGAGAAAGAGACAACTGTTGCAAATAAGGTGATGAATAGACTTAAATATAATGTGTAGAATATTGATCGTGTAATTGATAAATAAATAAATCAAGAAGAGGAAGAGGAAATAGATAATTAAAGCAATATAGAAAATACAGTACAATTGAATGAATGGGAGTTCTTATCATAGTTGGGTCTTGGTACTACTGGAAATCTTAATTCGCTTGATATGCTTGGAAGACGTGACTTTGATAATTGCAACAATTGGAATGACCGTACAATACCTCAAGCTTTACATGAAATTGTAGAAAATTTCGTAAGTACAAATAAGGTTAACCAACATGACAAACCAACACCATTTGAGGTTAACGACCTCCCATATCCACTCTCACCCAAACAACAACTCTCTCATACACTTGTTTTGGACCATTTCAGTGCTTGTGAGCTAAAAAAAACCTTGCACATGATCATACAAGGAACAATAGGAACAAGGAAATCCTATCTTATTCATTGCATTAAACACACCCTTTCCCGTTTAGTACCACAAGAACATAGCCCACTCCTTGTCGTTGCTCCTACATGAATCACAACATTCAACATACATGCCTCCACTATACATTCAACCTTGAAGATTCCAATCAAGGAAATGCAACCATTGAAGGGGTAATCACTTGCAATGTTTCAACAAAACATGGAACATGTAAAATACCTCCTAATCGATGAAATGGGCTTTATAGGCCCAAAACTACTCTTGAAAATTGATACTAGGCTACGTGAGGCTTTCTCCCATCAACAACACTTGTGCTTTGGTGGACAATCCATCATTCTTATAGGTGACTTTGCACAACTACCCCCTATTATGGACAAACCTATATATGCCTCCCACATAGATGCAAAAGCCCTATGGGAACAATTCTCTATTATTGTCACATTAGAACAAATAATTTGACAAGATGGGGGCACTTAGGCTCAAGTTGACTTCCGAAGAACTCTACAAAACATTCGTAATGCTGAACCAAATGAACAAGATTGGGAGCTACTAATGAGTCGCACAAACACAATGCTATTAAACAATGAAAACAAGTCTTTTGACCTAGCAATGCACCTATTTCTGACCAATGACTTAGTTGGCACACACAACAAAAAAATGATACACCTGTTAAACCTTCCTATTGCACTAAGTATTGCAATAAAAACAAGCACTAAGTCAAACATCGACAGTGATGTTGACCAACTACCCCATGAACTCCTACTATGTAGAGGCCAATACATCATGCTAACTACGAACCTATGGACTCAGGCAGGCCTTGCAAATGGTTATCTTGGAGAGGTTTTAGATATTGTATACACAAAAATCTCTAAACCACTAGACTTACCATTATATGTAGTGGTAAAATTTGATACTTACAATGGCCCACCTTGGAACATACATGCTCCAACAACTATTCCAGTATCACCTATATCCCTAGGTTCTCATAGAAAGCTACCACTATGCATGGCATGGGCAATTACAATACACAAATCCCAAGGATTAACAATCAAACGAGCAACAATTGACATAGGTAAAAAAGAAAGACAAGGATTGAATTTTATAGCTATATCTAGAGTTAAATCAATACATGGACTTAGGATCGAACCACCATTTTCCTTTGATCGATACTCAAGAATGAAGAACAATCCATACACAATTATCAGGAAAAAAAAAGAGCTTCAACTACGTCTTCTCTCATTATGATGAGAAAAGGTACACATACATAAACACACCACTCTCTCAAAAAATTGTATTTGTTTAACTTTTCTTTTTACCAAATTCATATAATACATATTATTGTTTCCATATTTACACCACATTAACAATCACATGCAGGTGGATATTCTAGAATCTTATACTATTGCAACGGTTGCTTCAATCTACAGATTTTTTTCCAAAGTAAGCTGAAAACCTCCCACCAAAGTCTAGCAATGGTCATTTTGATTATCCAAATCTACTTCAAAATCAAATGATCCATGTCAAGAACATGAACCAAAGCATATTGAAGATAACACCACGTAGAATCAAGATCAAGAATCCATACCTCCAATATACTACGATGATCTAATGAGAATTCCCGAATCCATACAAGATGACACACATAATGATCATATAGTCATAACCCACCTAGTCCTCCATCTACCCATGAGATTCTTACTCTTACTTGTACACGTAGATGTTCTACAACATCTGGGTTTTCTAGAAAATAAGGAATATAGATAACTCTTAAACAATAGAGGGAAATTTTTCTAGTGGAAACACAAGCATGCGGAGAATGTAGAGTCCTTATGATAAGAACTACTATCAATGCTACAACTATTTATAACTTCAATTAGCATTCATGGATCATCCCATCCACAAATTGTGCCCAACCACATGAGAACAAGGTATATCAAAGAAAGGAACAAAATAATTGACGTCAAATAATCATTGAAGAAAAATGGACAAATAAAATTCAAATGGATACCAAAAAATGCAAAAAGAAATCATCCCTATCAACCTCCATTAGTCAAAAAAACTATAGGGCAAAAAATAAAAAGGGAAGTCCATCCATCAAAAAATTACAACAATGCAGAAGAAAGCTTCAAGAGTGACTTACAAGATATATGAAAAAGTTTTTCCCAACCGAATTGCCAAATCTACCTACCACTGCTCATCTACCAAGTTTGGAAAAAAAATATCCAAACTGTCAACCGAACAATCTACATTCATATCTCTCAACATACACTATCCAAATCTCACACTAACTGTGTGTTGACAACAACACTTTTTCATAAGGACTCTGCTAGCTCCCTATAGTGATGTTTGCATCTAGATGAGGCAAACTTCGATATTTACAAATAAAAAAAAAACACTTCATAGAACATCTATGTACACCCAATCAGGTAGAAGCATCTTAGCCTATCCATATTATATCCAACACTCGATCCAACTTACCCATGATAAATTCATTCACCCATGAACAAGCTACCAATTCCATGTTCACCGATTGCCATTCATATTCCAATTCAATTTTGATCTTGTTCAATGACTAGTGTACAATTAACACTTGCTAATGGCATATTTCTTGACATGGGTCATTATCATCCGCCATCCAAATTTTGCATGCCTCAGATATCCATTCATCCATTCATTTATCCATGCATCCACCCATTAAATTACATACACTACTACAAACTAGGGCCAAATACTTGCATCTTGCTTCAAGAACATCATGCCATCTTAGTTTACACATACATCTATTCTTTTCATAGAATATATATTCCATACAATTTGTATTTAACTCAAACAAAATTGTATATATTTAGTAGTACGCAAAACATGCCAAAGGTGTTCTCTATATATTACTGGCATTATCTATATATTTTGAACAAGATGGAATGAACACATTTTATGTTTACTTCTTTATTAATTCGAACAAAATATAATGAACACATTGTATATTTACTTCTATATAATTCAAACAAGATAGAATGAAAAAAATGTATGTTTACTTCTTTATTATCTTTTTGTAATGTCTATTTTCTTATGCTACTTGTGTCTGGGTGTATCCCAAAAATATGTATTAAATGTGCTTTGTTAAAAAAAAAAACATACAATGCTAAACAAGTTCAAAAGTGCATGCCACTCCCCTTCTTACTACTCCATACATTCCTATCGGCGTAACCCTTGCAACCCCTCTGGTGCAAGTGCTAGTAATAATAAACTAGCATTCACACCTTGGTGTGCAAGGAAGCGGCTAAAGTGTAGACAAAACGTACCTATGTACATACAAAACTGCATAAAAACATACACTAGCAATCACATCTTAGTGTGAAATGGATACTCTAAAGAGGTGTGGAAGGTCAATTAGGATAAATTTTGGTTTTTTTTTTTCATACATTTATGCAGCACATGAGGTCAATTGGTAGGTCATTTAGCAATTGATGTTGTTTGTGCAACAAAGGTCTCAATGGAGAAGTGATAGGTTCAAATAAATTATGCATCCACTTACAAGGATCCAAACATGATTAAAATAAAACCTCTAAATTAAGGAGATAATCAAATTTCATTACCAACAAGCTCATGTTATGTTTGCAATAAGAAGAGAGAGAGAGAGAGAGAGAGAGAGAGGTAAGGAGATAGAGATAAATATGGAGATGGAGAAGGAGAAGGAGAAGGAGAGGGATATGGAGAGGAGAGAAGGAGATGGAGAGATAAAGAGAGAGAGAGGAGAGAGGGATATATAGAGATGGAAGAGATACATATATAGAGAGGGATAGATAGGGAGATAGATGGATGGATAGAGAGAGGGAGACATGTCTAGAGATAAAGGGGGAGAGATGAAAATAGAGTTAGAGATGAAGATAGAGCGAGAGAGGAAGAGGGAGAGAAATAGATATAGAGATACAGGTAGAGGGAGAGATAAATAGAGAGAGATAGAGAGGAGAGGGTTTTTTTTTTTTTTTTGTTGTCGCAGTTTTGATTTATATATATATAAAAGAGAGATATTACAATCATCTGCAACCATAGGTAATTCTAGCTTCAAAACCATCAAATCTTGACCCAACCACCATCACCAAAAAACCACCCATATGCCAGCCTAAGCAAAAAAATAAACCCAACCAACCACCCGCCCACCAAAGCCAACTACAAGCCCAAAAAACCTGAGGATTCGGCCCTTATAGTAAACAAACCAGCCCTCGTATGCCAAAGATCTCAAAATGGCCATTAACATACCGAATTAGCTAACCCCGCAAATTTAAAACCATAGAGCCCGAGAAACTAAACCTAACAAACTACCAACACCACCTACCACAGGGAGAAAACTCACATGAAATTATTTGAAAACAAAAAATTCTTCAAAGTCCTTACCCACTCGACGCCACCCACCACCGACAGACTGAAGAATTTCTTCAAGAAAATGATAGCCACCACCGCCACCATTTTGTGCTTGGTCAGCCCGGTCTGCTCAGGTCGAGAAGGAACGGATATAATTTCACAATCTCATCAGAGTCTCGGATATTTTCAAGGTCTCGTGGCCTCGGGACACCTCTGCCCTCCACAACAAAGCCCAACACCTCATCCACACCACCCACCAAGTCCTTTCGAAACATCTTTACCAACAACAACTTGGCCTCAGCCTTAGGTACCCCATTATCCAAAAGAGAGGCCAGGAACTGAGAAGAAATGTGAAGATTATCTCTTTCGAATTCCTTGTAGGACAAATGACCCACACCTAAAATCATTTTTATCGCCACGAAGACCAAAGGATCCCCATTATTGAAAATCATGTTCAGACGCTGGACTTTGATTTCTCTGAAGGAGCCTTGTCTTTCTGTCGATTTCAGAGAGATTGGCGTGTCCACCCCAATCTTCACCACTCCATCCACAGAGACCTCAATGATGAAATGAGAGTGCGATGCCATGAACGCCACCACCAACACTAACAAAATTCACAATGAAAACCACCAAAAACCCATGCAAGCTCCACTAATGAATGAAGGGAAAACATTAAAATTCCTACTTAAACACTCCATACTTAATTATTGCCAAGTACCCATCTGCCGCCACCTTTGCTAATGACAGCCATCCAAGCATGCAAAGTTTGATCCATATTAAACGACCTCCAGGTAATAATACTTGCTATAGCCTTGAACTCAGAGGAAGATAATTAGCACCAATGTCACGTGAAACCATCCTAGTCACACCCTTCACCGTCCCCTTATGCCCTTCCCCTCCGCCACCGAATCAACTAGCCAGCCAACCCTCCTGGCATGCCAATATGGAAAAGAGAAGGGGGGGGAGCCCACACAACCACCCACAGGAGAGGTATTTATTATTAATTATAATAATTTCATATTTATATTTCATAATTTTTATTATAGAATATAATATATAATAATAATAATATAACTTATATATATACTATTATAAATAATAATAAATATAATTATATTATATGTGATTTAATCTGTATTATATAATATATGTATAATATATTAATTATATTTTGTATTATATTTATATATTATTTTTTGTATTATATAAAATATAATAATCATTAATTATTAATTATAATAATTTTATATATGTATTTAATGGTTTTGTTAAAGAATATAATATACAGTAATAATAAGTAGTATTAATATAGTTATATTATTTATAATTTACTTTTTATTATATAAAATATACATTATATATTAATTATGCTGATATATACTTAACTGTGTAGGGTAAAGGATGCCATAATGTTAAAACCTTAATGTGCTCATTACCAAGATCTTGGTGGTAATTTTCATTTTAATAAATATACTCTAAAACCCTCATTAAAACCTTATTTTCAGGATGCAGCTCAACAACTTTGAGAAGTGACAACTCAATACCACCGAGGAAGAGTTTGGAGAAGCAAAAACCAATAGCAACGAGGAAAGCAACAAAAAATGGTGAAAAACAACTGAAAAAATGATGAATGATTAACATTTGTTTAATCCTCTTGCATTGATATGAACGCAAGATAATTGTCAACACTGAAAATAAAAATAAATGCAACCTACCTACCTCCCTTCAAATGATCAACGATTATCAATAAATGAACAATCTTGCAACGTGCCTCCCTGCTTTCTAGCCATTCACGAAAAAAAAGAGCTTCAAAGCTCAAATAATGACACACCTTTGACATAATAACAACATACATGGAAACATACATAACATGATGAGACAGCGTAGTGTGGGGCTTTCCAAACGGATGATAAAAGTGACAAAATCGACAGATGAAAGGAAATGTCACGACAAGGAAAGCAAGGAGGTGTCCCA
The DNA here is from genome assembly GCA_007115665.2 of Sequoiadendron giganteum. NCBI lineage: Eukaryota > Viridiplantae > Streptophyta > Pinopsida > Cupressales > Cupressaceae > Sequoiadendron > Sequoiadendron giganteum. Next base: position 343,814,987 of record CM021107.1, read on the forward strand.
TCTCTGAATTAGGCTGGCATTTTTTGCCTTGTACGAGAAGATATCTGTTCACCGTGGGTGGAAAGGGAGTTGATGTGATTAAGACATGTGTTTTGAATTGTAACAAGTATTGTTCTTGGAAAACACTATGTGTTCTAGGTTTTCTCATTTTGTAGGTTGAAAGCGAAACATTGGAGACCAAGGGGGCGTTGCAGGCATGGGAGACGACCAACCGAGTTGAGGTGAGGGGTTTGTAACTGACTATATGTAGATAGGTACATTTTTGTATATTTTTATGTATGGTTTCACATGCTTTTGTATTTACATAGGTGTGTTGTTGTGGGTTGCAGGTTTCTCAGTGTTTTGCAATTTGGAATCTTAGAAAACAGTATGAATGTCTTCAAAAGATTTTGTTATTAAGACCATAGGAATGTAATGAAATGTAGACAATTTTGTAAACACCCATTGTTTTCCAACAACCTTTAACACTCTCTGTTGTTGGCTCTTTCATCTTGCAGGTTGAAAGTGAAAGGTTGGAGAGTGGAGTTGCAGGTGGGGGAGAGGAAAAAATAATAGAAGTGAGGTGAGGTGTTTGTAACCGATTGGGTTGTTACTTCTAAAGGGTTTTAGAACACTATGTGGGTTGTTTTCTATAAAGGGTTTTGAAATGTTAAGTGGGTTTAGGGTTTTAGAAAACCTAGTGTTTTGCAACCTGGAATTTTACAAAATAGTATGATTGTCTTGAAAAGCTTTTTTTATTTAGATTGTAGGAATGTAATGATGGGCATTGTTTTGTAAACATCCAATGTTTTCCCACAACCATTAACACTGTGTGTTGTCAGCTTGACGATTCTGCAGGTTGAAAGTTAAAGGTTGGAGAGTAGGGGGAGATCAAAAAAACATTTGAAGTGAGTTGTGGGATTTCTAATCATTTGGGTTGTTAGTTGTAAAGGGTTTTAAAACATTATGAGGGTTTTTGTTTGTTTTCAAACTTTAAGTGGGTTGCAGGTTTTGTAAAACACAATGTTTTGCATCTTAAAATTTTACAAAAGAGTATGAATTTCTTGAAAATATTTTGTTATTTAGACCTTAGGAATGTACTGAAAGGCACTATTTTATAGACACCCATTGTTTTCCAAGAACCATTAACACTCTAAGTTTCACCACTTTCAACAAGTTTATTTATTATTGGTGATAATAGAAAGAGATTTGTGTTCTTTCTATTTGTAATGCACATGTACATATACAGGCTTAAAAACCACAAGAGTTTGGGTATGTTGTGATGCAGGTTGTAGTTTTATAAACACCCAATGTTTTCCATTTCATTTCATTGCATATATTTCAAACTGAAAGCATTACTTCACATTGCATAACTAATAAGTAGACGTTGATAGATAGATGAAAAAATTTAAATTACAATATAGTTTTTTTACAAAGTCAACCTAAACGCAGTTATGCAATTACTTCACATTGCATAGGTAATAACTATACGCACAACTATAGGTATCTCCACCTACACAACCAAGTACTATTCTCAAATATATCAATTCCTTCATTCTAGAGTGATAATTGTAGCTACCAATTGCATTTGTTTGTCATGGCATTCCATGAGACCACATTTGTTTGAGGTATTTTTTTAAATAGTTCACTGCCTTGTCTATGAAAGTATAATAGTATAATAGTAAGCAACAACATAGACAAGGTAGTGAACTATTTGAAAAAATGTCTCAAAGAAATGTGGTCTCATGGTCAATGGAATGCCATGCCAAGCCATAGACAAGTAAATGAACTATTTTTATGTATGATTGCTTATCTATGGCTTGCCACTATCTTTTGGCAGACATATACTCATCTCTCATTATTTTTTCCAAAATAATTGTAGATAGTTAGAGTGATAATTAAAAATATATGATGATAATTAGAGTGATATTTGAAGATGGAGACCCCCTAACCAAATTTTGTTAGAAAATGGGAAACACTTTATTTAACAAGCAATGTAGTTTGGCTTGCGGATATATATTGTCATCTTCAGTAGATGTATCAACAATATATTATGAAACTATACCCACAACTATAGAGAGCTACACCTATGAAACCAAATACTATTCTCAAAGATATTAATTCATTCATACTAGAGTGATAATTTCAACTGCCAATTGCATTTGTTTGCCATGGCATTCCAAGAGACCACATTTATTTGAGGCATTTTTTCAAACAGTTTCACTACCTTATCTATGAAATCATATTAGTAAGCATAATAGTAAGCAACAACATAGACAAGGCAATGGATAGTTTGAAAAATGCCTCAAAGAAATGTGGTCTTATGGTGATTGGAATTCCATGACAAGCCATAGACAAGGCAATGGACTATTTGTATGTATGATTTCTTATCTATGGCTTGCCATTATGTTTTGGTAGACATATACTCACCTCACACTATGTTTTTCAACTTGCAATCATACAATGCATGTATATGGTTGTTGGGAAACATTGTGTGTTTACTATCAAAGCATAATAGTAAATCTTGATTGTTATGGAATTCCAACACCATGGTGATTGGAATGACATGACAAGCCATAAGCAAGGAAATGATATATTTCTATGTATGATTGATTATCTATGACATGCCACTATGTTTTGGTAGACATATACTCACCTCACACTATGTTTTCCAACTTGCAATCATATTATGCATGTATATGGTTTTTGGAAAACATTGTGTGTTTACTATCAAAGCATAATAGTAAATCTGGATTGTCATGGTGTTCCAACACCATGATGATTGGAATACCATGACAATCCATAGACAAGACTATGAACTATTTCTATATATGATTGCTTATCTATGGGTTGCCATTGTGTTTTGGTGGACATATACTCACCTCACACTGTATTTTCCAACTTGCAATCATACTATGCATGTATATGCTTGTTGGAAAACATTGGGTGTTTACTATCAAAGCATAATAGTAAATATGGACTATCATGACATTGAAAGACCATGGTGATTGGAATGCCATGACAAGCCATAAACAAGACAATGAACTGTTTCTATGTATGATTTCTTATATATGGGTTGCCACTATGTTTTGGAAAACATATACTCACCTCACATTGTGTTTTCCAACTTGTAATCATATTGTGCATTCATATGCTTGTTGGAAAACATTGGGTGTTTACTATCAAATCATAATAGTAAATATGGATTGTCATGAAATTACAACACCATGGTGATTGGAATGCCATGACAAGCCATTGACTAGGCAATGAACTATTTCTATTGCTTTTCTATGGCTTGTCATGGTATTTTGATACCATGGTGTCGGAATGCCATGACAATACATATTTAATATTATGCTTTGATAGAATTTTTCAATAATCCATATTTACTATTTAGCCTTGGTGTTGTAATGCCATGAAAATCCATATTTACTATTATGCTTTGATAGATTTTTTGTAAGCATGCGTAGTTGGTTCAAAAGAACTTGTTTTAGGATTTTAGCCATAGAAGCAAGGAAGTGAACTATTTGATAAAATTCTTTGGTAGATATGTATGAAAAATGTGGTAGCATAGACAAGGCAGTGAACTATTTGATAAAATGCCTTAAAGAAATGTGGTCTTGTGGTGATGGAATGCCATGAAAATCCATATTGTAGCTTGCTACTATATGGATTGTCATCGAATTCCATCACCATGAGACCAAATTTCTTTGAGGAATTTTATCAATCAGGTAGCATAGATGCAGTATGGATTGTCATGGCATTCCATCACCACGAGACCATATTTCTTTGAGGTATTTTATCAAACAATTCACTGCCTTGTCTATTCTAGCACATTTTTTATACATGTCTACCAAAGCATTTTATCAAATAGTTCATTGCCTTGTTACTATGGCTAAAAGCCTAAAACAGGTTCTTTTGAACAAGCTACACATGCTTGCAAAAAATCTATCAAAGCATAATATTAAGCAACATAGACAAGGCAATGAACTGTTTGATAAAATTCCTAAAATAAATGTGGTCACATGGTGATGGAATGTCATGACAATCCATATTTATGCCTTGCTACTATATGGATTATCATGGAATTCCATCACCATGAGACCACATCTCTTTGAGGAATTTTATGAAACAGTGCATTGCCTTGTCTATGCTACCACATTTTTCATACATATCTACCAAAGCATTTTATCAAATAGTTCAGTGTCTTGTTGCTATGGCTAAAAGCCTAAAATAAGTGATTTTGAACAAGATATGCATGCTTGCAAAAATTCTATCAAAGCATAATAGTAAAATATTGAACATAGTAAACCTATTAATGACAGTCCAAAAATATAATCGCACGAACTCAATCAAGCATCCCTTAAAAGGTAGTTTAATGACACTCAAGCATAGAGAGTCATCATGATAATGGGAAGCTACTGAAGCTTTGAAGGTTAAAAGTGAAGAAGGAGAAGCCTATATTACTAAGATTGAGATTATTGGACAAGCATATGAAGATACACAAACTAAAAACTAGTGATTGCTTCAATAGGTTGTAGAGAGATGGTTATAACAACAATCTAGTATATGAGAAGGTGCATGAATCAATTATGGACAGTGATAAGTTCATGAAGTAGCCAAAACCTGTGGTGAAGTAGAAGGTAGAGCAAACCTATGATAGTGGTATGTAATGAATAGTCATCATAAGGAAAAAAAAAGAAAATGTTATTAAAAGGAAACCTTTGAGAATCTATGACAGCCCCTTATGATGACAACCATGAAAAGAGGACATGCCTTGCTTCCTAAGGTATTCCTATCAATGAAATTCATTATGGTAGTCAAAAGCACAAAAGTTTATTAGACAATAAAGTCAAGGACAATATTATCCTAAAGGTGAACATTACAGAAAGAAATGCTTGATGGAGTAACAACCTTAAGGACAATCATGAGAAGCACTCTTCATCATGAAAGGTGTATGGTTAATAAGATGAAAAGAGGAAATGAATATATAATATCAAATTATGAAAATGGAAAGTCAAACCTATGATAATGGTGTCATATGATTGTTGAAAAGGTAGTTTTTCTATAATAACAGTTGTAGACACTGAAAAATGTCTTGGTCTGTGAGTGTCATTTATCCACCATCTTGGTCTTCTTCCTTGCGCCATTAAACAATTTTTATTGTTTAATTTCTTGATCATGTTCCTCTATTAATTAAATAATTTTAATTATTTAATTATTTCATTTCTTTATTCCCCTTTAATCAATTAAATAAATTATCTTTTTAATTGTGTCACTAACATTTTCTTTCCCCCTATAATTAAGTGAATTATTATTCATTTAATTATTAATTCTACGCCATTCATCTATAGTTAAATAATTATTTATAACTATTTATCTATTCATTGTTCTTTCCCTTCTTCTATGGTTAAATAGTTATTAAAATCATTTAATGGTCTTTTATCATTTCTCCCCTATTAAATAATTAATATAAATTAATTATTTAATTCTTCTTTTCTATTTCCCTTTTTATTTAATTAAATTCCCGTTTTCTCCCTCTTCCACAAATAAATAATTTATCCTCCACTTGGTCAAAGATTCCCTTCTCATGAATTAAACGATTTTATTATTTAATTTCTCCATTATCTCCCTCCACTCTCTCATTTTTGAATCTCAGTCATTGATTGTCTCTAGTCTCTTTTCAATCTTAACTGCCCATTTCATAGTCATCCCTAGCCCACTACTCTGTGGTGCATGCGTCCTCAACCGTTGATCTGAGAATCTTTCTAGAACATCGATCTCATTCATCCATTCAAATGGTTGTCTATAAAAGAAGTTTTCCTCCTCCATTTTTGATTTAACAACCACATGTCTCTGACTTTCATGCTTATTATTTGTAGGTACTTGCATACACATACAACAAATTGAGGGAAACTTGCAAAAGCTGATTGAGGAGAGATAAAGGAGGTAGTTTTGTTGCTTTCATTTCATTCCTCATATTTGATTGTTCTTCTTTGTTTGGATTGGATTTTTAACTTAGATTAGTGTTGTGGTTGTCACTTTATCTATGCTATTGATTTTCCTATCTTACATTGGTGAACCTGACATGAAATAGATAAAATTTGCAAAAAAAATCATGTTTTGTTTCTTATGTTTGCTATGTAATAGGTCATGAACCACAACTATGAAGCGTAATGATGCAACTAAAGGCGGGATCCTGAAATTTAAAATAACGATGCAAATATGGCAGGAAATGACACATCTAAAGATGGGTGTTCAAATTTGAAAGTGTGACGCAACTGAAATCTACTGAATCACATGTGTTATGATGCAACTGATATGGAGAGAGTCGCATTACAGATCCACAACTGATAGCTCGAACGACAAACTACCTGTTTGGGTATAATTTTTTTGTTTTGAGTTTTGATTGCGTTTTTCCTTTTGGTTTTTCTTTAGGTTAAGGTTTTTGGTTTGCTAATCATCTATTTTTAGCATGTGGCATTGGACTTGAGGAGTTAAAATTGTTTCTTTAGAAATAATTGAGCTTACCATCATTTACTTTAGAGTTAATCAATTTTGTTTTCTTTGCCTACAACTAAAAAATTGTATCACACTCATAAAGGTTAAAATGAATGTGCATTTGAATTCATAAGGGCTAAAATGAATAACAACATGCATACTTTAACTCATGGGATCTAAAATTAACTTTCATCACACATCATTGGCTTAAAAAGAACTCAAGTGTTTGTTTGACATCATAAGCAGGGTTAAAATTAACTAGTGCTTGCATTGTCTTATGGTTTGCATCTTGCTTTTGGATGTGTATTCTCTTCTCTCATGCCATTAGGTGATCTTGAGAATCAAAAGAATCCTTTATAATTTTGTACAACTACCCATACATTTGGTTTTGGGCTTTTTAAAATGAACCCTATCCGAGTGTGAGAAAAAGGTGTTGTGTATGCTCTCTCCTTGTGTTTTGTGTGATCCTGGAGATCAAAAACAACATACTTGTCTCACTTTTGTTTACCTTTAGAGGGGCCTGCCTAAGAGACACATCCATATGGAGAATTCAAAGGTGACTCCAACCAGTTTTTTGCTTGGGCTAGTATATAAATGGATAAGAATAAACTATCAAGTCCTCATGGTAGTAGGCCCTAGTCTTATAGTGTCATTCAGAATAGGGTACTATCATAAAACATATAAGAGCCCCTAATAGGAGTGATTAAAGCCTTAATTTTATTGATGGACGCTCGCAAGGTGCCATGTTCCTGAGTAACTACTAAGAACCACTTGTTTTAGAGGCCAAAAATCCTTTTACTTGTTGGCGTAGGAACAGTCGTTCTGAAGCTGCCCTACATTCCACTGTTCATTGTAAAGATAAGAAATCCCTCAAGGTTTTTGGATATTAGGGGGTAAGAGATTTTGGTGAGCCCATGCCTTGTAAGGGGGAAGCTAGCGCCACCAAGATCTCTAGTTGTCTACTTTATCTAAGTGTTTGGAGAAATCCAAGTAGGGATCCAACAGGTAGTATCTTTTCCAATCTAGGTTGTGTATTGTTTATGAGTGTCTTATTCACATTGCAATCAAACATTTTCACACTAAAAAATTAGAGCAAGCAAGTTTTTGATGACTATTTTCTGTGTTTTTCGAAAGACAAAATCACAAAATCACACCAAAACCAGTCTAAAACTAATTAAAACCAATCCAAATCATCAAATTGAAAAAAAACTCTTTGTTCATTATAACTTATCAAAACAGGCCCACAACTACATTTTATGTTGCAATTGTTCACCAAAAAACTACAATTGATATCCTACATCGCAACTACTTAAAACAAAGCCACAATTGCTATAGTTCAGCACAACTGCTCATCGGAAACCCACAACTAGAATGACACATTTGAGAAAAAAAGAGCCAAAATTTCCTGATTACCAAAATTTCACAAAATCCTTGTCCAAAACTACTCCAATTCATATTGATAGAGATCTTGTTATCTAAACCTTAGACTTGCATAATTTTACCAGTCCATTCCATCATCCTCATTTAGGTTTCCATAGCCCTTTAGGTCATCTTTGCCTTGCATAATTAGTCTTAGACCTTAGGTTGCATATACCTTTTAGATTTTAGGCATAGGAAGCTTATCAAGCCTTTAGATAGTTCCTGGTTACTTATCCAGCTTGTCATTGAGCTTCACCTTTTATTTTATCAACCTTTGTCATTGCCATCTTGGTCAAACCTTGGGTCTATAACTTGTGTCCTAGTTTAGACTCATCTTGTCAACCTTTCTCAATCTTGGTCATCACAAAGGTCAATGACAATTGGGTTGGTTATCTTGGACCTACAATAGCTTGGTTACCATCCCTTTTCTTAGATCTTAAGGTCCATATCCTTAGTGTCATTTTTCTAGTATCATTTAGCCTCATACCATCGTTATCACCCCTTCAATCCTTAGTATTGGACTTAGATTTCTTTATCTTGCATCCTTATATATCCAAAAAATCATAAAATATAGTAAAACCTCATCTTAGATTTAGTTTTCATCATACCCTTGGTCATTAATTTAGCATTACCTAGCCTCCTTATCATTATCTTTGATCATTGATTAGTCTCCCTTTTGGTATCATTTGACATCCATTAGTTTCATTAGCTTCATTTAATTTCATCCTTTGGTCTTAAGATCATCACCCTTGCATGGTCACCTTGCATTCTTATACCCAAAAAATCACAAAAACATAGTTTAGTTTCATATCATCTCACATTACCTTCCAAATTTACAATTCTTACATGGCTGAAACAATATCACAAACTAAAAGAAAGTACATGGATTTTTCAAGTGAACCCTTTTCTAGTCCACATCATGACATCAACTTTGGATCAAATTCAAATCAATCTACACCACAAAGAGAGCCATCCAACACATTTGACAATCTAAACTTAGATGAATTCAACAAGAAATTGATTCCTAAAGAGATCAAAAGAGATTACCAAGATCCAAGGATTCTATGCATTTTTGATGAGCTCGTTAATGCCGATCCTAATAGATACTTCTATGCATTAGCCAAAAAGGGTGCTAAACTTCCTCAAGGATTTGATGTCTCCACAATTGTGGAAGGAGCTTCTCAAAACCCATTTGCATTAGGGATGCCATATTCACAACAAATTTCTACCACATTACCACTTAGGACAACAACACACATGACCACAACTACCACACACATTCCTAATATCTCCGCACTTGGAAACAAGAGAGCTCATGCCACAACACAAGGACAAAATTTCACCTTTGGTAGCTCATTGGCTTCATCAAGTTTCGTGGGTAGGACTTTTACAAATACTTTATTTCAAATCACAAACCAAGGCCCCACATCTCAAGGTTTCACACCTATATTTCAACACATGAACCAAGGTCCTACATCTCAAGGTCCCATGCCTACACTTCAAAAAATGAATCAAGGTCCCACATTTCAATTTCAAAGCACTCCCTCATTGAATCAAAATCAACCAAACAAATCTAAGAGAAGTCATATTGTCCCATAAAGAGTGCCAAACCAAAAAACCAACCAAGGACCTACGTTTACAAACATCAACCAAGGACCTAAATTTTCACACAAAAATCAAGGGCCTACCCCATCATTCCAAAATATCAATCAAGGGCCTACATTTTCAAACACCAATCAAGGACTTACACCATCTTTCCAAAACACAAATCAAGGTCCTATATTTCAAATCCCAATTACAAATCAAGGGCCCACACCACAAAAAACCTTTAGGAAAAATCTAAATACCAATTTCACTCCAAACCAAATCAACACCAACACAAAACATCAATATCAACAAGGTAACTAGGGTCCCATGCCACAAAATTTCAATCCAAGTTCAAATCCAACATATGACCTCAACACCAATGCCATGCCGCAAAATCAACCCAACACCACACCATCTCTTGTGGATACATTTATGCAACAAATACAAGCCATAAAATAACAAATGAAAAACATGCATTTGGGGACCACCAAGAAAACTTATTCCATGGAGGAATTGTGCTCCTATCCATTCAATAAAAACATATATAAGCCACCCTTTCGCCCTCACTTCACAACACCAAGTTTACCCAAATACAAAGGGAAGGGAGATCTAGTGGAACACATACAAGAATTTAATATGGCATGTATGGAAATCACATACGATCCTACCTATTTGATGAGACTATTCCCATGAAGTCTCACAAGGCTAGCCCTAGATTGGTTCACACATCTTTCTCCAGGGATTAGAACATGGGGTGACTTGGCTGATAAATTCATTAATCACTTTTCCTTTAACATTGAAAGTGATGTGACTCTTGCAAAACTATGCACCACTAAACAAGAAGGGAAGTCACTAACCTCATTTTAGCAGAGATGGTGAAATATGGTTAGCAAGTGTCCTTTCCACATCCCAAAGAAACAACTAGTCCCCATGTTTTTGGAAAACCTCAATGTAGAATTGATGAGTGGTCTTCAAATCCAATGTTACACAACCTTTGAGGATATCATTGAGAAAGGTTTCCTTACTGAAAAGGCTCTTATTGCAAAAGGACTAGTCAAAGTGCACAAAGAAACCCCAAAGGAAAACAATCACAAAGGTAAATTTTGGTCCCGAACAAAAATTCTCACTAACAATGGAGTTTTCGATGCTAAATTGATAAAAAAGGTCTTACCATTCACCTCAAAGGTCCATACACATCAAACACGTCAAACATATCAAATCCCCAAACACAAGGTCAAGATCAAACATTGAACGCAATCCAAAACAACCAACAACACAGAGGTCCGCTGCATGCCAAGAGAACCTACACCCCATTGGGTGAACCCATTGAATCTGTCCTAAATACACTTTTACAATCCAATGCCATTCAACTACCAGACATCAAAAACTATGAACCTTCCTTGATCAAACCCGATCGGTGGAAGGGAAATGAATATTGTGAATATCACCATGGAAAGGGACATAAGACATCTTCATGTTGGACACTTAAAAATGTCATTCAAGACCTCATCGAACAAGGAATCATTTTAGTAGACAATTCACAAGGAAAGAAAAATGTTGATCACACCATATTTAAAACTCCCTTGCAAGATCATGACAAAGGAAAAGCCTCCAGTTCAGGGAATAACAATAATGCCAATTATACCCGTGTCACACATGATTACATCACTATTGTCCACCACATACAAGCCCTTGATGAACATGTTGCAAGAATTACCATAAATAAGAAGAGTTCAGAGTGTGCTATCACCACTCACAGAGTCAAGGTAACTCTACAAGGGGTTCCTTCCAATCCACAACCAAAAATATAGTACAATCTCCTAGAGTAGATAGGGAATAATCCAACATATATTTCCATTCTAGAACTCCTTTGCATATCCCCTCAACACAAAGCTATCCTTGATAAATCCTTGTAGGAAGCATCTGTACCCACCAATATAGATGTTAATTAATTTAAGGCCATGGTTGGATACCTAGCTATGCCACATCATGTCACCTTCTCTGAACAAGAATTTTTCACACAAAAGTTCGATCATAATGATCCCCTACACCTAGAATTCTACATAAATAAACATAATATCAAACGAGTCTTGGTAGACGATGGAGCAGGTTTGAACATTTTCTCACTAAAATTGGTAAAAGCATTGGGATACTCTGAGAATTTCATAGATCAAACCAAGAAAATTGTTATCAAAGCCTATGATGCTATTGAACATTCATTTGAAGGAGTAATTTTGCTTCATGTAAAAGCTGACCCAACTATGCAAAATATAGCTTTTCATCTCTTGGATCTGGATTTACACTACAACCTTCTCCTTGGATGCCCATGGATTCATGCAATTAAGGCCATACCATCCACATACTACCAATGCCTCAATTTTCCACACAATGGCACTAAAATTACTATTCTTGATGATCTTGATCCCTTCTAGTATTGCACAAACCTAAAAGGAATTGTTGAGCACCAAGTGCCCAAAAATTGATAGGTCTCATCTTTCACCTCATCCCATTACATTGATCCACCTGACCTCATCAAATTATCCACTCCATTCACCCCACCTTCCAAACCCAAAATCTAGATTCAAGACAAAGGATACAGAGAATACAACATGATGAGCCTCTTTTGCATTGGAAAGTTACCTAAATCATGAAAGTCTTATGGCAAGCCACATCTCATGCATCCAAAGGTTATAATCTACAATCCCCCTACCACCTTCACCAAATGGAGGGAGTTAGCCAAAGAATCTTTGGATGACCAAATTTACACATGGTTGTATAAAGAAGAGGACACAAAACCTAAGCAGTTGCTAGTTGATCAATATCCAAAAGGGTTCCTCTTAATGAAGCAACAAGGATATGATGGACACAATGGCCTTGGTCTGAACAAACATGGGATGTTGGAACCCTTGCTACCTCCTAAATTTCCAAAGTATAGTGGATTAGCATTTTTACCAGTAAAAGTTACTATCTGAGGTATCGAGTTACCTTCGAGTGATATTGTTAATGCTTCAAATAAAATCGAGACATTTGATGACTATTATACCGACTCTGATTCCAATATATGGGAATGGGGTTCTAAAAATTCATTCAGTGACTATGACCTTGAGGAAACTTATAGAGAGCCTGGTGATCCTACCTTTGAGGAAATATTCAATCAAATGTTTAAAATTGATCCCCCACAGAACTTGTCAAATCCCCACCAAAATCTCCCCTTGAAAAGGGAAGCTTGGATCAAACACTTATGGGAACCTGATGACTCTACCTCTATCTTTACCTTATCTTCCTACACCATGAACCTTGATAAACCCGATGATGGCTTGTCCCTCATTTACCCGTAGTTAATAGATTGGGACCAACAAGGACCACCGAGTATAGATACATTCGAGAATGATGAAGCAATTGTTGAGTTCATGGGACTTCGTGAAGGAATGGCAAGTGGGGATCATAAGGTTGGTTTCATCATAGAACTCAATAGTGTGGCATACTTTGGTGAGGTTGTCCTTTCCTCTAGTCACAAAAGTGAAAATGAAAAAAGTGAAAATAAAAAGAATAAGTCTTCAGGTGAAAACCGAAAGGCACCTACCGATCATGAAAAAGTAAAAATAAAGGACATATCCGAAGGTGAAAACCTCTCTAAGGCACTTGAGGATGGAGGATTGGATAGTCTCCTTATAGACTAAGAGAGATCACAATTACTCGTAGAAGAGACAAAATAAGTGAACATTGGGACACAAGATAACTCTAGAATCATATAGCTTGCAACATCTTTGACCATTGAGGTAAAATGTGAGTTTACAAAATTATTTTTAGAGAGACAAATTAAGTTTGCGTGGTCATATGTTGATATGTCTAGGTTGGACCTAAAGCTTTTTTTACATCAGTTGCCATTAGTGCCAAATTCTAAACCATATAAACATAATCTAAGGAAAATGCACCCACAAATTGCACTCCTGGTCAAGGTTGAACTAAAGAAGCTCTTGGATGTTGGATTCATATGCTTTATTAATTATGCAGATTGGATATCTAATATTGTTCTTGTCACAAAATTGAATGGTCAAATCAGAGTATGCACAAATTTTAGGGATCTTAATAAAGCTTTTCCTAAAGATGATTTCCCCTTACCAAATATTGACATCATAGTAGATCTCATTGCAGTATATGAAATGCTATCAATTATGGAAAAATTCTTGGGCTATAACCAGATAAGGATCACTCATGAAAATCAACCAAAGATAGCCTTTACATGTGCTTGGGGAAATTTTTGTTGGAACGTTATGCCATTTGGAATTAAGAATGTTGCAGCTAGATATCAAAGATCCATGACTACTATTTTTCATGATTAAATGCATGTACTTATGGAGGATTATGTTGACGATATTCTCTCAAAATATCTAGAAAGAAGTGGTCACCTAGCAGTCTTGGATAAGATTTTCACATGACTTGAAAAGTACAAACTCAAGTTAAATCCAAAGAAATGTGTTTTCGGGATCCAATTAGGCAAAATTTTAGGATACATTGTCTCCTGTAGAGGAATATAGGTTGATCCTGCAAAATTAAAAGAAATCTTGGACATGCCACCACCCACCAATATTAATTAGCTAAGGACTTTACAAGGAAGACTGGAATCAATCCATAGATTCATCGCCTAGCTAGCAGATAAGATTCACTCATTTCAACATTTTTTACAAAAAGAAATTCCCTTCATTTGGACAAAAAAATGTCAAGAAGAATTTGATCAAATTAATAATTATCTATTGAATCCCCTAGTTCTTATGGCTTCGATTGATGGTGGACATTTGATATTGTATGTAACAACAACGACATCAACATTGGGGGCATTGTTGGCACAAAATGATAATGATGGCAAAGAATGAGCAATTTACTACATCAGTAATACCTTGGTTGTATATAAGTTAAACTACATCCCTATTGAATGAGCATACCTAGCAGTTGTATTTGTAGCCCAAAAATTGAACATGCTAAACCACAAGACAAAGTTGATAGCCAAAATTGATCCTCTAAAGTACCTTCTTAGTAAAGTAGCTCTGGTAAGATGATTAGCTAAGTGGGTTATGATCTTAAGCGAGTATGAAATTGAATACATTGATCAAAAATAAATAAAAGGACAAGTGACAGCTGATCAACTTGTAGATGCACCAATGAAAGAAAACCATCCTCTAATACCCGACTTCTCAGATGAATCAATCTTTGTCATAAAAAAACCAACATGGAAACTATACTTCGATGGGTCCTAAAAAAGTCATGGTTTAGGAGTTGGAATTTTATTCATCACACCTCAAGGGCATTCCATACCTAAGCCATTTTGAATAAAATTTCCATGCATCAATAATATACCCGAGTATGAAGCATTACTGACAAGACTCTAAATTGTGATTAAATGGAAAGTCAAGGATATTCAAGTTTATTGTGATTCCTAGTTAGTGATCAAAGAAGTCAATGATGATTATGATACCAAGGATTAGAAGTTAATGCCCTACAAGTGCATGGTTGATAGTTTTAGATTGCACTTTGAATCTATTACCTTTGATAAAATACCAAGAATCCAAAAAAAAGTAGCAGATGGAATGACAATAATTGGATCTCTCTTGGACATCCCTAGCAATGCCTCACAATATGAGTTCTTGGTGGAACATCTATTGGTCCTTGCATTCGATGTCTTTGATATTGAACTTGTGTGCTAACTTGTTTGTCTCAAATCTCCCTAGTATAAAGACATTTACAATTATTTGCATGACCAAATTATCCCTCTTGACTTGTCCCCCAACCAACGTAAAACCTTTATCCAAAAATCTCTAAGTATGCCATCATCGGAGATACCCCTTACCATTGTAGCCTAGATAGTACCCTCCTCTGATGTCTTAAATCAAATGAAGTACAAATGACCTTACACGATGTTCACCATGGTATATGTGGAGCTCACTTTGTTGGTCCTACATTAGCTAAAAATCTCATGAGGATGGGATATTATTGGCCTACAATGGAACGTGATGCCTATCACTTTGTGAAAAAGTGTCATCAATGTCAAATTCATGGAGATCTCATACATGAGCCAGCTCAGGAATTGCAGCCACTTACATTTCCATGGATGTTCTCTCAATGGGGACTCAACCTCATAGGAAAGATCCATCCCACTTCTGTAAATAGGCATAATTTTATCCTTGTTTCTACAAAATACTTTACTAAATGGATCAAAGCCATCCTAATGACCTACATTACTGGTAAGCAGATATCCAAATTTATTTTGAATTACATTAAATGCCACTATGGTATCCCACAATCCATCATTACAGACAATGGTTTCCCTTTCAAGAATTAGGATGTCTATGGACTTTGTGAGAAGTTTCATATCCAACACCATTTTTCCACCCCATATTATCCCTAGGGTAATGGTCAAGCTGAGGCATCTAATAAGACTATCCTTAAAATCTTTATAAAAAAAATACTATTGATGACGTTGGCCATGACTGGAATCTCCAACTTAATCCTACTTTATGGGACTATCATACCAATGTTTGCACTCCTACAGGAGCACTCCATATTCCCTTGTCTTTGGATCTGAGGCCATACTTCCTATTGACTTTGAGTGACCATCCCTAAGGATATCTATGCAAGGATTGATCGATCAAGAAGAATACTGTGTATCCCATCTACATGAGCTAGAGTTATTGGATGAAAAGAGGAAAAATGTATTAACACATTTGTAGGCATATCAGAACCGCCTTTGATGCAGCTAGAATAAGAAGGTTTGACCTTGAAGATTTGACATTGGTGACTTAGTCTTGAAAGAGAATCTAAAGAATTAGACAGATTGAGAAAAGCTTGAAAAGTTTGAACCCAACTAGTTGGGCCCTTATATCATTACAACAACATATGGATATGATGCTTATCAAATTTCCACTCCTAAAGGTGAACCACTGCTTGAACCCATCAACAACATGCACCTTCACTGATATTACACCTAATTCTCAGAGTATCCCTTCAAAAAAGTAAAAAAAAATTAAAAAATCAAAAAATGGTCACCTTGATGAAAACCTGGCAAATAGGCATCTTCGTGACAACAAAAAAATAGTAAAGAGAAATAATTCTTCCAAAAGTGAAAACCACTTCGATGGCGCTTTGGATAAGTACCATGGTGAAAACTCGGCAAATAGGTGCCATGCGTAGTCAATCTATGTTGCTTTGTCTGCTATCACTCTATCTAGTCTTCCATCCTTCACTCATCCATCCACACATATCATCCATCATAATAATGCTTTTTCATCCTTTTCATGGCCTAAGAACCATCGACATTTAACGTCCTTCACTTTCATGACCATCCTTTGCATCCATCAATTCCCTCACACTTAATAAGTTGGTCCTATAATTGACTGGGGGAAATTCCTTGACTTATATCCTTCATGGGATTTGACACATGGTATCAGCCTCATAAGACATCAAAATCAAAAAAATCATAAAATCATAAAAATCCAAAAAAAATAAAAAAACATCAAAATCCAAAAAAATCATAAAACATCAAAATCCAAAAAAAATCATAAAATCATCAAAATCCAAAAAAAATAAGAAAACATCAAAACCCTCAAAAAGGAGTTAGAGTCAGAGTCAATCTATCTCAGTTTAGTCAAACTACATTGTCTCTATGCATTTTCTATGTAGGCAATGCCCTCACTCAATGGGCCCCTGAGACATTACATATGTCCTTTTGGTTTTTGTCAAATAAAGGTCAAATAATGATTTAGTCCTTTGTCAAATACAACAAGGTCAAGTCATGTCAAACTATGAGGTCTCTATGTATATAATGTAGGAAAGGCCATCAATCAATGAGCCCCTGAGGCCCTAGGTTAGTCCTTTAGGGTTTTTTGGGTCTGGTCATGTTCTTTATCATCAAGAAATCACTATTCAGACCAAATTATGAATCAACAAACAAACATATCCAATAAGTCATTAATCTTCAACCGATCAATTTCCTAATCATTATCACTGGTCATTGGTCTTATGTTAGAATGGGGAATTATGTCATTTTTCTCATTTGATCTTATCATTTGTCTTCTATCAAGATGTTTCCTTCCTGAGATTAGACATTGTCATTGGTCAACCTTGTCATTTTCCTTAAGCAGGATATGTCTTTCTTGAAACTAGGCATTCATCAAATTGGTCAATCAATGATATTTATAGATGTGTTATTTTCCTTAAACATGATATGTCTTTCCTAAATCCATGCATCATCACATTGGTCAACCATGTCAATCAAACCTTATCAAATCAACTCAAGTTTGTCACTTGGTCAATCAATCTTGTCATCTTGGTCAATTAATCTTGCCTTATATAGGATGTGTCTTTCCTAAAACTAGGCGTAATAAAAAAAATCATCTAATCAAACTTGTCAACCTATCAAACAACTTCAGTCAAACAATCAATCAATCAATCATCTTTTTCATCTAGCTTAATGAGGATGTGTCTTTCCTGAAACTAAACCCAATCAATCATATCAATAAATCTTGTCAGTCTTATCACTAAATATTATTATCTATCACAAACACTTTGCTGGTCTGAGTTTGTCTTATCTTTTGATTGGTTTTTGGTCATGTTACTAGCTACCTCAAGGATTTCTTGTCAAGGATTTATAGGGCGATGATGGATCATGATCTCTTTTCTTTTCTTATTGTATGTAGTTTGTCTTGGTAAAAAGACTGGGATAATTGGGTCCTTAGTATGACTAGGGCACTCCTTGTCTTTTGGCATTGTATTTTGATTGTTTGTCTCTCACAAATGGTAACCTTGCACACCTTGGTCTATGTAGTACCGTGGTGTTTTTCCTCCATTTGTGACAATTTTTATGCCTGATGATGATAAACATAAAAGCATGAATGCTCATCCTTTGTCATTTTCCACCTAGCTTCACACTTTCTTTTCTATTTCTCCATGATGAAATCCATATCTTCCACCCTAACATTTCTTCTATTCACATCTTGACAATGTCCTATGACACACAAAAATAACCTCGATGCTTGATCATGTTAGGAAACATTATAGAAAGAATTATTGTCATAGACATCATCATAATAAGCTACATATATTGCATGAGAAAATACAAAAGCATAGAATACATCCATATAGCATTATCATTTCATAACATCATAACATATTAAGAATGTCATTGAATTTTACATAGTTCACTTTCTTTTACCAAAATTTATATACATTTTTGAACAATGGTGAAAAGTGATGTTTTATAACCTAGGTCATAAAACACCACTATTCTCCAATTTCCATTCAAGAATGTCCTAGGAGACCAAATTGGAGTGAATATCAACCTAAAGGTGAGTCAATTCCCAACAAGGAATACTTAGGAGGGGTTATTTTAAGCTTTGAAGGGTTCACCACCAAGCAAAATCTTGGAAAAGATAACTTAACATTCAACTCACAAAACCTAGTAATGCAAGTCAAATCATGAATACAAATGATGAAACTAAGCAACAAAAAGTTAGGGTATGTGTACCTAGGAAGTCTGGAAATGTGATGAGAATTCTAGAAATGCAAAAAATGCTATCAAAATATGCTAGGGAGGACTAAGACGCCCTTACTTTTGTCTTAGTCCCACTGTTATTTTTTGAGGGAAATGCAGAATCTTCAGATGTCAAAAAAAAATCTGGAAGAATCTTTGCAAAATACCCTTGGGACCCTTACTATTGTCTTAGTTCCTTTTTGAATTTTTGAAATCTCTAAATGTGATCCCGAGGCTCAATTTCTGCACTTCCTTCTTCTTATATCTTAGGTCATGAAAATTCCAGATCTGGCTTGTAGGTGAGTTTTCATGAAGATGAAAAATTTGTAATGCAACTTTGCATTTTTTCACTTCAAATGATCTTCAAGTCTTCAACCTAAATCTACAAACACAAACATGCAAGAGAGGAAAAACTTGTTTATTGTTAGTAAATGACGATTTGCCTTGGTCAAACCCCTTACCTTGAAATGAAATGAAATAAAGGAGGGAAATGATGAATGAACGAAGTGCTATGTTGCAACTCACCATACCCTTGTTATGAAATATGCAAAGTTGTGTGAGATGGCTAGCTTGAATGTAGATCTTGAAATGCTTGAATTCTTGATAGATCTTGACTTAAATTGTTTTCTTGAATCAAAACCTTACATCACAAATGTTAGCTCAAAAACACACAATGCAAGAGTATCTTTGACATGTTGCTTGAATCTTGATGATGACTGCAAATGCTTGAAGAATTGCTCCTGAATGCTCTTGTGAACTCCAATCTACTATTATGAATGAATACTAAAGTTGCTAGGATGAAAATGAATGAATGAACCTTGTATTTATACTTATCCATGCTTAATATCTTAAAATTACACCACAAAAAGCTGACATGAATTCATTAATTAAAGGAGGCTAAATCCCGTCAAGATTTGAAATTAAATCTTGAAAATAACTTAAGGGGGACTAAGATGCCCTAGGTGGCGTCTTAGTCCCAAGGCTTGAAACTTGGGGCATAGACTCCGAAAAGGGTCTCATTTAAGGTGCTTTTAAAAAGAGGGTCCCAAGACCTTTGGGGGACAAAGACGCCCTAGGTGGCATCTTAGTCCCGACCTAAAAATCATGGACACACAACCAAAATCATTAAATTATCATTTATCCTTTGATGTTTGTCAGGATTAGCCATAAAAAGATATAATTCATTAGGCTTGTGGATGCAAGATAGGACCAATTAAGAAATAAATAGGGATAAACAAAGCAAGGTGAGCCCAAAAAAGTGTAAAAATGAAAGGGTATGCATTTTCCTACACTACAATTGCATAATAATAAACATATCATATATCATATTTTGCATTCACATTAAACATTTCTAATCATTACATGCATCATCCATATTCCATAAAATTAATTACATTCACATACCATATTGCATCATAAAATTAGGTCATCTATACTAGATTAATATATCACATCATTGCATAATCATGTAAGATGCATAAAAAAACATTATAAATGCATAATCATCCATCATATCACATCACATGATCATATAAAATACATAAATAAAAATCATAAAAGCATAGTAATCCATAGCATAATCATAACCATGAAGCATAATCACATAAGACTGCATATCATATATCACTCAAAATGTGTCATAATACAATGTCAAGATGTATCATATCTAATAAAATGGAGCTCGCAGGTTCGATGATTAAAATACAGTGTTACTATACATAATGTCAAAATGAGTCCTACCCCAAGCTTCCCTACTCCCTTGACCCTGATGCATGCCAGTCCTCTCGCCATGGTGAACGTGGAGACCTATGATCTAAAGTTGATGGTCTATCATATGGAGTGGATTGTCTTGGGCATGATGCATGACCACTCTATGACCTACTATTGGAATGCCTGCTATGGGACCCACTTTGTGATCTGCCCTATGATCGGCTTTGAACCTCTATAAAGCTCAAATATCTCCTCTTGGGTGGTACTACTCTCTCATATAGGTCCTGATAATACTGTTGACCCATGCTCAATTTGGCCAACTCTCATGCCACATCAACAACTGACCCACTACATGTAGCCACAAAATCCAACATCCGTTGGTCTATTTGTTGTCTCCTAATCGTAGCTAGGTCCCTTTTTGTTTGTAGGGTGTCCCTCTCTACCCTTAATGCAACTACCTCTACCTCCAATGCCTATACTCGGTCTTGTAAAGTGGCTAGCCACTGATCCACTATACCATCATTAGCTCTAACCCCTACCTCCTCCAATTCCTCCTCTACATCCACTCCCACCACAATCCTCTCTCAGAGGACTCTCTTGACCTCTCCCATAACCGACTCCTCCACATGATCCTCCTCCTATCTCTCCTCCGCATGCTCCTCCTCCATCTCCTATTGTCCTACCTCTAGGGCCAACACATCTACATGCTTCTCTCCCTCCTCCACCACCATCTCCCTGACCACCCTCTCCTCTAGCTAATCCTCCTCACCCTCCTCATGGATCAATGACAAATGTCTCACCACCCGCTATCTCCTATCTCTCCTCTTCCTACCTTGGTCTCCTCCTCAACCTCCCCAAGCATCCCCTCCATCATCTCCCCCATCTCCCTATCCACCATCCTCCCATCCTCCATCTCCTCACCCTCCACCCCTTAGTCCCATGTCACCCCTCCAGCCTCACGAGCCCCTACCTTTGCACTCTATAGGAACTAGCTGCTCTAGATCAATATATGGAGATGGCCTATGGGTTTTCCACCATGCATCATACTCTGGCATTGTACTAGGATGCACTACACCTCCTCTCCAAGCCCATTGCACTGGTTGTAGTGCATTAATCTCCTCCTCGATGGTAGTGACTGGTATCACCTATCCCCATTGATGCACCTCCCATGAAGAGCATGCAAACTCTATTGTCCCTATCAGTACACCCCGCCTCTCCCCAAACTACTATCTGACCCGCTCTAGAAAGTACATCTCAATGATGTGTTGAGACTGCACTATCTAACCAATTAAATATCTCGACTGTCGGCACCATGGAAAATGCTCATCCTCATTAACCCACTATTCACAGTCCCTATATTATCTCCAGATGAAGCTTGCCAATATATCGATGTCGTGTCTCCAGTATCTTGTATCTCCTACATGTGTCTATGTGACTACACCACCATACAAATATACATATGAAGTACTAGCTCCCAACTGTCATCCCGCTGCTAGTCAAAACATTGTTATGTGCTCCCATGCCCATACCATCAATAATGTCACACTGCAGCTCATGCTTTGACCACCTCAATATATAATATTGTGAAGCTGGAAGTAAAGCATACCCAATAGACATGGCCCCAAGGAGTAGACTATCTCATCCTAAACCATCCTTGCCAATACCTCTCCCAACCTATTGAAAACCCATGATCCTTGTGGTTTGGAATCAAGACGCCAACAATCAATGTACACAATACACAATCAAATCTATCGTATCTCTTTGCTAGGGTATTCCTTTTGATCTCGTAACCCTGCACACCAAGATTTGAATCATCCTCATAATAATAGTAGTCATACATCACCTGCAACCCTCGCACCATATCATATCTCACCCACTCCCTAGGAATAGACAATCATAGTATCCTATACACGTCCTCTAGGGTCACAATCGCCTCTCCCGTCAGTAGATGGAAAGTGCAAGTCTTAGAGTGTCATTACTCTGCAAGTGCTATTAGCATACCCTTGTTTCCCCTGACAATGGGGTATATATGTCACATAGAACAATATGAGGTCTAACAACGCGCGCCTCTTGCTATCTGACAACTAATATCAAAGCTGAAAGGTTGTCGGTCACAACTCTTGAGTGTAGATAGGGGAAGTAAAACCTGAGGTCACCGCAAAATTCATCATGTCAATTTAAATTATTCATTTGACCTATTGGACATAGATTGGACAAGTTCTTTTATCCTAAATTGGGGAAAGTTTTTCATCAATCAATTGCATCATTTTTCCTAACAATTGCATAACAAAATTCATTCGTGTCATTGTTCTTGCACATGCGTCATGAAATTGCAATTACATTGCACACCTCATCTAATGCATCATTTGGGTCAATTGAAGTCAACCTCTTATCAGTTGTGTCATTTCTTATCACATGCATCATTCCCCTTGCACTTGCAGCGCTTTATGTCGATTACGTCATTCTAGTTCACATTTGCGACTCATAAATCAAATGTGGTGCACCCTTTCAGATGTGTTGCACTGCAACCATCCCACCCCTATGACCTAACAATTACATCATGATGAGGTGATTATAGTGAACTGTAGTCACTTTCACCGTTTGCGCATGCAATTGTATGGAACCTCGTGCGATGCAATTTCCTGCTAAATTTTTCCTAGCTAAAAATGCACGAAAATAAAAAAATTAACAAAGTGGGTTTCAAGTACATACAAGGTCAAGTGCTCCCTCAAGTTGATGGAAGGTGCAAATTGTTAGTGTAATTAATATGTAATTACACTTGCATAACTTTACTTAGGTTTTTCTTAGGTAATAATTAGTTTACTTAATTAATAAGTAAGCTTTATTCAGTTGAGTTGTTTTTAGGTCAACATTAGGGTTGCATACATTGCTTTTATAAAGAAATTCTCTTATTGTAATTTCAAAATTTTGAATATATCAATTTGCACATCTTCATGCAAAGCTCTTTATTTTTATTTTTTTTTCTCTTTTGTGAAAGGCCTTTTGGTTTGCATGTCTGATATTGGTTTCTAACCTGGTATCAGATCCTTGACATGCAACCCCTTCTCAAATTCTAGAGAAAATCATTGCAGAGTTCGTTTGGGGTTCTTCGAGGGTATCATGCCTTGAGTTCATCTATGTGGCATCTTAGATCAGATTGGGTTTCACCATTGGATTCAGAGCACTGGAAAAAGTCAAGATTGACTTTTATTTTGCAGATTTTGGTCATCATTTGCCAGATCTGTGAGGGTTTCAAGTACGGTGTTTTTTTGCAAGCTCTAGAGGTAGCCTATTTTTTGGAGCATCTTGGAGCAAAACGGACACCGCCATCATGTTCGCAGTGCCCCAAAACCCTAAGATCGCCTTTCATTTTGTCGATTTTGGAGTAGTTGATCTGGGAGACAAAAAAAATTTGCTAGGGAGCCCGTACGGCTTCCCCAACACGCATTTTGAGGCAGGTTTTTTCACAAAAATTGATTTTTTTTTTTTTTGAAAAAACCGCTTCAAATCCTATGCGGCTAGTAGAAAAGAGGGCACCACTGGCACGCCACCCGATGGCCACCAGGAGCGGCGGCCCTCGAGCGGCACCACCCCTTCGCTTCGCCACCCGCCACCTACAACCCCCGTGGGCCCGTTTTGTAGAACCAACAGTTCTATGGGGGACCGGGTGCTATGCGCCCGACCCCTGGCCGATCCTAGTCCCCATGCCAGTCACATGGGTGACCAGGGGCTCTGCCCCAACCCCCTTCCCACCAGCCCTTGGTCAGGTGTAGGACCAGGGGCCGAATTTTTTTTAGCCCCCTGGGCTGCTTGTAGGGCTTATTGGCCAAATTGGAGCACTTTTACAAAATCGGGCATCACGTTTGCATACGGTGTCCTTTTTTCGCAAACGAGATACCATTGGAAAGTTGATTCCGATGTCGATCCAGTGGTGGAGGTAGTTTTCTTTGATTTTTCTCTAATTTTATTTTGCAGGTTCTTGAACTCAGATGTTGTTGTTTTCACTCTGGAGGGCATATCTTTTGACTCGGTGATCCTTTTTTTTTCCATTCTTGTGGAATTGGAAAGATGGTTCAGTCCTCTACACAGATCTGAGGTCTATTTTTATTTTATATTTATGCATGTTTATGCATTATGTCCTTTTTCAATCATTGAGTATTAATAAATGAATTGATATAAAGTTCCATCGAGGGGTTTCTTGCATAATAATATGATTAGAGTGTGCATGCACTTTGATCTTCATTGTGTTTTGATGAAAAATCTCATGGGTTTTAATCTGGTTTCTTAGTTTCTTTTGGCCATATTTTTGTCTTAGCTTGACACATATCAGATTCATATCGGTTCACACTTTAGATTGAGAGCCTATGGTTAATGATCTGCATCGGATCCATCTCAGTTTGAGGGCCACTAAATTTGTGGTTAATGTTCCAGAGTCTTTATGGTACTTGTTCCCATGGAAAAATTTTAGTCTTAGTTTGGCATTGGCATCGAGATTCATGGCTTCCAGATTCTATCATCATTCATTTTATCTAATGTTGCTTTATGGATTCTAGGGTTGTTCCCGTTTGGTGTTTTTGAGTGTTCCATGGCATTGGGTCTACTATTGCATTATTATGATTCCAATATGGTTTCTTGTAGAAAAAATTATCTTTCCTTTCTTTTCAGATTGCGGTTCCAGTGTTACTCAACAGTGTTTTTCCAGTGCTTCTTTGCAACAGTCATCTCATTATAGGGGGGGTTTTGTCCCATTGGGTTTTCCTTCTCTACCTCATTATCGCATTTGTGCATGGGTACCTGATCAGGCCTTGTTGCTGGGACCCATTCATGCTTTCTTGCATTCATCTTAGTTTTAGGTGCATGCTTATTTTGTCTCCCTAAGTTGCACTTATGTAGGGGTGTTAGTGTAATTAATATGTAATTACACTTGCATAACTTTACTTAGGTAATAATTAGTTTAATCAATCAATAAGTAAGCTTTATTTAATTGAGTTGTTTTTAGGTCAACATTAGGGTTGCATACATTGCTTTTATAAAGCAATTCTCTTATTGTAATTTCAAAATTCTGAATATATCAATTTGCACATCTTCATGCAAAGCTCTTGCTTTTTATTGTTTTTCTCTTATGTGGAAGGCCTTTTGGTTTGCATGTCTGATCTTGGTTTCTAACATGAATGTGGTAGCCTCACTGTGCGGAGTGTGGAATCAGTGACATCTTCTCAACTTCTCTCTCCCAGAGCTCCTAAACTTTCTAAGTTTGGAATGCATAAATGAGCAATTTTCTTAATCAAGGGCATATTTATAGACAGAAAATTAGGGTTCGCACTAGTGATGTATATTGGGTGCACTATTTGACCAATTTGAACCTAAATTTGACCCCCTAGATGACCTCAAAAATCAATTCTATCACCACCATTGAACTCCTAGTTGTCCAATTGGCTTATCAGAACAATTTTCCAAATTTTTTGAAAACTTTTTGAAAATTTGCAAAATTCTCCCGAGGGGGCATGCATTCACCCTGCTTTTATCGAGACATATTTCGACTAAATTTATTTGACACAACGTGATGAACTACATTATGTGAAAGAGGGGCAAAATGTAGACACTGAAAAATTTCTTGGTCTACGAGAATCATTTTTCCATCGTCTTGGTCTTCTTCCTAGCATCATTAAACAATTTTAATTGTTTAATTTCTTGATCATGTTCCTCTATTAATTAAATAATTTTAATTACTTAATTAATTCATTTCTTTATTCCCCTTTGATAAATTAAATAAATTATCTTTTTAATTATGTCACTAACATTTTCTTTCTCCCTATAATTAAATGAATTATTATTGATTTAATTATTAATTCTACACCATTCATCTATAGTTAAATAATATAATTATTTATCTATTCATCGATCTTTCCCTTCTTCTACAGTTAAATAATTATCAAAATTATTTAATGGCCTTTTATCATTTCTCCCCTATTAAATAATTAATATAAATTAATTATTTAATTCTTCTTTTCTATTTCCCCTTTTATTTAATTAAATTGGTCACATAATCATTTTAATTAAATGCCCATTTTCTCCCTCTTCCACAAATAAATTATTTATCCTCCACTTGGTCAAAGATTCCCTTCTCATGAATTAAATGATTTTATTATTTAATTTCTCCATTATCTCCCTCCACTCTCTCATTTTTGAATCTCAGCCATTGATTGTCTCTGGTCTCTTTTTGATCTTAACCGTCCATTTCATAGCCATCCCTATCCCACTACTTTGTGGTGCATGCATCCTCAACCGTCAATATGAGAATATTTTTAGAACATAGATCTCATTCATCCCTTTGAATGGTTGTCTATAAAAGAAACTTTCCTCCTACATTTTCGATTTAACAACCACATATCTTTGACTTTCATGCTCATTGTTTGCAGATACTTGCATACACATACAACAAACTGAGGGAAAATTGTAAAAAGTTGATTGAGGAGAGATAAAAGAGGTTATTCAACTTCAAACATGGGGAATTTATTATTTTGTTGCTTTCATTTCATTCCTCATATTTGATTGTTATTCTTTGTTTGGATTGGATTTTTAGCTTAGATTAGTGTTGTGGTTGTCACTTTATCTATGCTATTGATTTTCCTATCTTACAATAGTAGTAGTAGTCAAATAATGATGTTGATAGTCCCTACAAAGGAAGCTAGGGTATAGTTTGAGAATGCGTTAGGTGAGGTTTTCAAAGAATAGTTAAGAGACAAAAAAATCATAATGGTTGGCTTTAAAAATCAGCATGAAATTCACCATTCTCCAAGACAAAAAAGGAGAAAATTAAATGTAAGCATGAGACAGTCATTCCAAAAGGATTACCACCATGATCAAGGATAATCATTCAAATATCAAAGATAACATGGCATGGGCAGTGTTGAAAGCCAAATATGAAGCAATGCAAAGGCCTGATATGATACAATGGTATGAATGGATAGGTATGCCAATGTTCAATAGTAAAATGATAGAGTATAAAGAAGGAAGGAGATAGAGGAATACTGCAACATAGAAATAAAATAATGGTTTTGAGAAGGAGAATGTCATGAAGCATATAGAGAGGTTTTTTATATGACAAACAACCTTAGGGAAAATGAAATGAGGATGAGGAGTCACAAGACAAAGAAATATGATAGTAAAGGAGGCATGAACATCCATCAAAGCATTATATAAAATCAAATTTTATCGAAGGTTGCATTTACAAGTTCCCTGGTAGACTGTTGGAGTACATGACCACTAAGAGGGGGGGTGAATCAGTGGTCTAACATAAGTAGTAGGGCTGGTATAACGTAAGTTATTGACTTGCTAAGCTAGTTAAGCCGAGGATTAGGGTTGGTTGCTGATGAGTTTAAAACCCTCAAGACACAACTAATATGCCTTTCCATCAGTTACAGTAAGTCACCAACCAAATATAAAAAAGGTAAACTTGTTATAAACTTTGCATAATGAACCTCATTTAGGGTTTCAGAATAAAATTGCAAGTAATTAAAGATCCCAAAAAAACTTCAAACAAACTCAATGGGCTTGAAAATATGTAATTGATCAGTAACCTTTGATTTTGACCATATACCTTTGATGCAGGATATTATACTTTTGACATTGGTTTAGATCCTTGTAGAAGCATGAAGATCTCATCAACAAACACCAATCATGTCTTTATGCCAAAAATCTATCCACTGAATAACTTTGAGTCACAACATCAAAATGTATTATCCATCAACAATAAAATGTGAACGATGAATGTGCAATGATTACTTGTTCAATACCTCTAAATTGTCATGAAACAACTCTATCAAACTTTTACAACAATTATCAATACCTTTTGCACCAACACCATGTGAACATGTAATGAATGAACAAGTACTTTGACATGAATATCAACAACCACTTTGACTGTAGATCAACAAATGAATGAATAACCTCTTTGAAACCAATCCATGACAACACAATGAAGCAACTCACTCTGCATGTAGTTGGCATCAAACACCTTTGGCATTACCAACTCCATTTACCTTTGACATCAATGAAAAAAAACATCAACATAGACATGTATGAAAAATGTTAAAGTATACATAAGGAATGTGGTCTATTTGATGGAATTCCACAAAGGGTTGTAGTCATGCCTCAAATTTGAAGACAATTCAAGGAAATACCCAAATATGGTGGAATCTAAAAGTTAATGACCAATAAGTTGTGAAGGTGTTAATCATGTCAAGAATAAAATTTCTAACCTTCTAATAGACAAGGTAGATAGTCACTTTTGGTGGAAATTAAGGTGTCTTGATAGTGTGAAGAGATGATTTATATGTCATCCCTAAGACCTTGAATAAGGGATGATAATTTTTAAAAGTTTTCTATAGACCTAATCACATTCAATAAATCTACTATGAAGGTTAGGGTAACCTATAGCTAAAAAATGAATAATGATCATAAATATAAGGATTTCTCTATGTCATAAGGAAGATAACGATAGGAAACATGCTATTGATGGGTGTTTTATGCACTTCACAACACAAGTAATGCATAGGTGCATTACCTCTCTTGAAAGACAATCTTCCACAATCAAATTGCATAACACTATCCCAAGGTCTCTAATGTCAGGTCTTGATAGTGCTTGGGATATCTCAGTTGATTTATGTGATTTGTTGGAATCACAAGGCAGTCTTATGAATGGGTTACAAAGTCTGGGAAGTTGGGTCTACAAATGGAGTTCTTAAGATGGGAGAGTTGTCATGCATTTGCTACAGGTTCAAACAGTAGTCTAGAACTCCATTTCAACATCAGATTTAGCTTTATAATGTGCAATGAACCTTAGCATAGGGCTACTCATTAAAAAAAGGAAAAAAAGGCAGGGAAGAAAATAGGTTTGTGGATCTAAAAATATGAATGAACAGTGATCATGGAGGCTGCTACAATAGAAAAACTCCCCAAATTGGGTTTTGCTTGGCCAAGAGGATCCTACAGTTACAAAAAACTAGTGCAATCTTCTAAGAACTATAAATTTTCAGATTGCATACACACATCATGAACATGAAATTGAACTAGGTTGCAACAATGAAGTAAGGAAGCCCAGGCTAACTTTGCGCAGCAACTTGTCATCAACAAGTGCCAAAAGTATGGGCTGTAAATTCATCAAATAGAGTAACAACAAATACCATCATCTCTTCCATTCAAGAAGCTAACTACTAAACTAATAAGGGAAGTAGAACCATGCACACATAATGAGAAAACTCAAAAGGAAACACCCATAAATCATGCAATGTTGCTTTCTATTGCTGCATAATGCCCTTTTACACCAGTTCTCCAACCATTTACAAATGAGGGGGAGACCCCTATTTATAGTTTTCCAAATCCCAAATGAATGGATAGGATTGAATTAAATTGTGTGGATCTGATTCAATTAAATTAGGGCTTCACCTACCACCACAATATTCAGCAATTTAAAATACAACCTTTATCCTTTCCCTATTTTGTCTTTTAGCACCCAGGTGCTGTAGCAGTTTTGTCCTCTTGCTGATTTCCTTTTCACTATAGCTGAAACAACCCAAAGGCTGCCCTTGGAGTTGATATTTTATCTGATCTTTGTCTTCTCCTATGGGAAACTCAGCCTGAATTCCCCCCTTTGTCCTTCTCTATAGCCACTCCGAGGTTCTTGCAGCTGATTCATATATCCAGTAGACAAAGGCGAGATAAGTGCAATTAAGCATAAAGACATTTTAGCCAAAACCCATGCTAACATCGTTAGATTAGATCATTCATCATTCAAGAATCCGAAACTCAACTAAAATCATCATCAATAGTTCACTGGAGGGAAAATAGAGGGTCCGGGCCCCAGAGGCCGGACTTCCCTAGTAGGATTGTTGTTCTGAAGGGAGAACACGGCAGGGAGTTCCATATGAACTCTCTTGTCCTCAAATTTGAACGATTTGAAGTGTTCATGTGAAGGAGGGCTCAATTTAAGCAAGTGGATCAAGGCTCATTTTTAGATCAAGGGTCATTTAAATCACATTTGGAGCACCCGAAGATGTCAGGTGGGAAATCCGTTTAGGGTTAGCTGTTTGAAACGACAGATGCAGAATGAAAATTTGATGAGGGAGTTCTAAGCTTCGGGACCCGCTAGGCAGAAGGATGTGAGACATCCCACTAATATTTTAATTGCTCAGGTCTCAAGGGTTGGGAGGCTATTGGACATTGGTCATTTGGAATGGCGGAGGCGAAACAAAAATCCGACAGGAGTGGTCCTTAAAACCGGACCCGACATCGTGTTTGGCCTTTGGAACAATGGAGGTGGGATGAAATTATGCATAAGGTGGCCTACACTGGGATGTTCACATGCCACCTCCCCTTTTCTCAGCAATTTTTAATTCATGGGGGGAGGAGGCAAGCATCGGGGCCAACTCACATCACACCTTACTCCTTCAGGGTAACTCTCCATACTCAGTTAGATTTTGCACATACCGAAAGGGGAACCAGGAAAGAATCAGGATAGGAAGTCTTTTAAGGCAGGTAGGGTTGGGTTGGCAGTTAAGCACAACGAAGGCAGAACAGACACCCACAAGCGGGGTCGGGTTCAGAACCAAGGTTGAAACCCGGTTCGAAACGGGAACAAGGTCAAACCTGGGCTCGAAACAGGGACCGAAATTGGAACCAACCAATGGTTCCAAGTTCATCCCCACTCTGACTCCGTAGGCTCATCACCACTATCAAGCGAGTCATAAGGAAGATTCGAACACTCATGAGCAAGGTCCCCCAAGCACAAACAACATGACCAAAACAAATGAGAGGCAGAAAAGGAAAGCAAAGGAATATAGAGGCGGAAGTGGGGCGAGACTCGGATGACAACACAACACAAAGGAGAAAGGCGGGGATGGAGGTGGGACAAAAATGAAAGTGAGAACATTGTGAAGGTTCCAATTTCAGTTTCATCCCGCACCCCGAACCCGTGAAGCAAAGCAAACAGGGTCCTAGAAAGAACCAAGACTGAAGCAGAGGTGAAGCCAGACAATGGTGGAAGCGGAAACGAGGCGAAAGAGGAACCATAACCAAAATGGGAGCATAACCTTCTGCAAAGTTCTAAGTTCAGTTCCCATCCCAGTTCCAATTTCGGTGAAAGTAAGGAAATGGAAAACCAAAGAAGACCTAAGGAAAGGAACCAACCCAAAGGCCGAACACAAGCAAAACAACAAAGAAAAAGCAAAGACAAGATGCAAAACCGGAACCGAAACCAGAACAGAAACAGATTTGGGAACCTTGTGAAGGTTTTGAGTTTAGTTTCATCTCGGTTCCGCCTCCGATGAAAGGAAAGTAGAAGAAGGAAAAGGAAGACCAAAGCAGAGCCGAGACCAGGATGGAAATAGAACCAAGAACGTTGTGAAGGTTCCAAGTTCAGTTTCATTTCGTGCCCTAAACCTGCAAAACAAAAGAAACAAGGTCTTAGGAGGAAAATAACAACTCCAAAGACCCAGGAAAAACACCAAGGACAAACAAAAGACAAGGGGAACCTACTCACTAAGATGACATCCCAAAGACTCCCTAACCACTTGGAACTCAAAATAGGGGCACACAAAATGAGGCGATGACAAAACAACTCAACAAGGAAAAAGAAAGAGAGGGTCCCTGTTCCGAATGGGGCATGTGTGTTGATGGCACAACATATGGTGACTCTGCTAGGAGAACGCTCTGGCATTCTAAAGATAAATATTCAATCCGAACCCAGAATCTCTGATTCGTAGACGAGAGGCAAATTTCCAAGGTTGAACTAAGAGACAAGTTGAGGATGGGAGCCTAGATTGAATCAAACTGCAATGTCATCACAAAAGTGTGTGCATGATGAGTTCATTTCCTTCCCTCAGAAAATTTGTGGATAGCTACTGATTGGGAGGGACAAGCTACGTAGGTCATCTAACTCCAAAAGTAACCTGGACATTGCTCCATTTCCAGTCAGGTGTCCATAGCCTCGACAAAGTTATCGTTGTGAGCCCATGAACATTGCTCTACTACCAGCTAGGTGTCCATAGCCCTAGTAGAGATATTTGTACACCCATACAGTTGCATAATTTTATATTTTCTTTTATTTTTTATTTTTGATATTGCTTTGAAGTAATTTCTTTCTTTTGCTCAATTGTGCAAGCATTGAAGCTCACTATGGGTTTGGAAATCACAGTGGTCACTGGAGTAGAATTTAGATTTTTCACTCGTCCAACCCTCCCAACAATTACCACACAATTCTTTGGAAACCTTTAAAGTGAATTTTGTGCATGATCCATGATTAGTGTAGTAGATTCAAGCAAGGATGCAATCCTAGATTAGTCCAAAGTTCAAAAGAGGAAACCAATGCCTAGGGATTTCAGAGATTGGTAGTGGGGAATGAAGGCTTATCTAGAGAACAAACACGAGTGGACAATAAAGTGAACCGTTCATCAAGATGAGCATGACCACCACAATAGA
Organism: Sequoiadendron giganteum; assembly: GCA_007115665.2. NCBI lineage: Eukaryota > Viridiplantae > Streptophyta > Pinopsida > Cupressales > Cupressaceae > Sequoiadendron > Sequoiadendron giganteum. The sequence goes on from CM021107.1 coordinate 343,848,183, forward strand.
AACACAAAGAGACCCTCACCAAGATGAAACCACCGGGAAGTGAGCAAAACAAGACAAAGCAGGAAAGAAAAGCAAGGAAACCTACCCTAACCGAACTATCCTACATCAAACTAACCAACCCAAGGAAAGCAGGAAAGCAAACTATATACAGGAAACCTACACTACCCAAAAAATGAGCTATATACAATGAGATATTTACAAAACACTATGTCCAAGCAAGGAAAACTAACAACAACACTCATTGGATTTCATAATACATGCAAAAGAAAATGGGCAATCGTTATCATTCTTAACCATGCAAATTTATCTTTATACTCTGAAAAAATAAATTGAACATTGCAACACTCAAGTTTAGTTGCTCGGTCAGGGAAAATCAGGAATTGAGGAGGCTTGCTAAACCCATGGTTAATCCATAAACATGTTTGTCTCCCTTCATTCCCATAATCAAAATGATAAGTGCAGTTATGAAAATTAACAGGAGCAAGGAAGGATAGAACCTGGATTTTGTTGTGCAATTGTGGCAGTGTTTGACAGTCGAGAGCGAGAACTGCATCGTTAGTCTTTGCATCAGTAGTCTTAGAGGGTGGCATAGGATTGTGCAGCATCTCAGGCATCAAGCCTGCATATGACAGGGAGAACGAGGCAACAAACACCTCTTCCACATTTTGCGTGGGATCGACAATCCCTGTCAGCTGTTCTTCGAGAAGATAGACTTCATCTCATTGATCTTTTGCAAACCTAGTGTTCACTTGATTGTTGTCCTCAAAAGGCAGCACATTGTCCCACTTCCTTTCCCAAGTATTGGTCTTATTTATATGGTGTTCAATGTCATGGGACAATGACATGCACAATTTTTTCCTATTGCAGCCATCTGAATATGAAGGAAGATCAACAATGATCATGGCTGAAGGACTCCAAGTTGCATATTGTAGTCGAATGGGTGCTTCATCTCTATTGGCAGCTATCTCAACACCCCTGCCTTTGTCTTCTTCTCTTTGTTGTTCATGCATCCCATCATGACGTTCACTCATTTCCCCCTGTTCACTATCAGTATAGATGGAGAAGGAACCCCTTTCCCAATCTGAAAACTCTAGTGCATCACCGTTCAGAGGCTCAAGGAGTATGTCTTCATCACTACCATCTTTTGGGATGTGCTCTTCCTTGGCATGAGCATACCTCCCTAGTACACCTCCCAATGGATAGAAGTCATCAATTGATGGCACCTCATCAAGGGGACCAAAATCCACTATGTGATTTTCCTCCAAGGACTCGCCATAAAGCCCATCGTCCATGGTGCATAAATGCTCCTCAAGAGGGAGAAATTCTTGATGACTAGTGGACAACATTCCTGTTTGATCTACTTCATTGCTTGGAAGCTCAAGAATATATTGTTGTACTTCTTCCATTTCTATCCCAACATCCTCTCGAGGACCACCCTCAGCTAGGTTGTCACTTGCCTCAGGCTCTTGATCCTCATGTTCCATCCTTGAAGCAACTGTAGGAAGTGGTGTGCTTGGATGCCTTGCTTCTTCTTTGAATTGCTTGATGGATTCTTGGCACAGTCCGCATGTGAACTCTAAGTGTGATGAATCATGAAGTCTGCACCAATTTGGCAGTAGTAGCACCTCCAAATCCACTTGGTATTTCAGCTCTGACCAATCCTTCGCTAATCTAGAGATGAGTTGGTCATATATTTCCGCTATTGGGTCCCCATCATCACTTGGGAGGTAAGTTGGATGACAAACAGCCATGGTGAGTGGTTATTACCACTCGTCCAAACTTTCATTTTCATATTCTTGATCGATGTCGTTGATGAAGGAGAGGTCTTATAATATGATTTCACTTATACTCTCGTCATCATTTTTTGCTATTTCGAAGTTGTCAACCTCTTCCTCTTTCTAATTTTCAACATTTTCATTGGCTGCTCTAGCATCTATTTTTGTGAAGCTTCTTGGTCCAACTTGAAGGTGTTTTCCTCTAGATACCAAAAGATTTTCTGCCTCATGGGATGACTCATCCTCCTTGACAGTTGTCTATCCCACATTGTTCAAATTGCCTTTGACTTGAGTGATGATGTTTGCACATGATGAACAAGTAAATTCAGAGTGAGGTGCATTGTGAAATCTACACCAGCTTGACATTAGTACTTCCTCCAATCTTGGTCCATCCTTTTTGTCCAAACCTTCTTGCATAAGCTCTTCAAATGAGTTGGTTGCCATGGCTGTCATTTCTTCCTCCAAGTCTACAAGGGCTAAAGGTTGGTAGATTTCCCAAAAGGGAATTTCTCCTTGCAAGACTCTTTCAATTCTGCTCAAGAAGGTTAGACACTCCAATTCAAATTTCCTATGGGTTCCATGGATCCTACACTTGTATGCCAATGAAAATTTCTGCAATGGTTTCTTCAATCTCCTATTTAAATCTGCATGCAGCTGAGTGATGCTAATTTGCACATGCTGCTCCATTTCAACTCAGCTTTGTTTGCCTTCAAAATTTTTTGATTTGAAGCTTCAGCATTACAAGAGATCTCCTAATCTTAGATTTCTTCTTTGAAAGTGTTCTTATCAACTTCCAAATTTTAGCTTTGTAGCCTCAACATGTCATGCCCTCCTTCTAGTGCCAATTTTGTTGATGGGTGTTTTATGTACTTCACAACACAAGTAATGCATAGGTGCATTACCTCTCTTGAAAGAAAATCTTCCACAATAAAATTGCAGAACACTATCCCAAGGTCTCTAATGTCAGGTATTGATAGTGATTGGAATATCTCAGTTGCTTTATGTGATTTGTTGGAATCACAAGGTAGTCTTATGGATGGGTTACAAAGTGTGGGAAGTTGGGTCTACAAATGGAGTTCTTAAGATGAGAGAGCTACAGTGCATTTGCTGCAGGTTCAAACAGTAGTCTAGAACTCCATTTCAACATCAGATTTAGCTTTATAATGTGCAATGAACCTTAGCATAGGGTTACTCGTTAAAAAAAAAGAAAAAAAGGCAGGGAATAAAAGAGGTTCCTGTATCTGAAACTACGAATGAACAGTGACCATGGAGGTTGCTACAATAGACAAACTCCCCAAACTGGGTTTTGCTTGGCCAAGAGGATCCTATAGTTACATCAAACCAGTGCAATCTTCTAAGGACTTTAGATTTTCAGATTGCATACACACATCATGAACATGCAATTGAACTAGGTTGCAGCAATGAAGTAAGGAAGCCTAGGCTAACCTTGCACAACAACTTGTCATCAACAAGTGCCAAAAGTATGGGTTGGAAATTCATTAAATAGAGTAACAACAAATACCATCATCACTTCCATTCAAGAAGCTAACTACTAAAATAATAAGGGAAGTATAACCATGCACAAATAATGAGAAAACTCAAAAGGAAACACCCATAAATCATGCAATGTTGCTTTCTATGGCTGCAGAATGCCCTTTTACACCAGTTCTCCAACCATTTACAAATGAGGGGGAGACCCCTATTTATATTTTTCCAAAGCCCAAACGAATGGGTAGGATTGGATTAAATTATGTGGCTCAAATTCAATTATATTAGGGTTTCACCTAACCCCACAATATTCAGAAATTTAAAATACAACCTTTGTCCTTTCCCTATTTTGTCTTTTAGTGCCCAAGTCATGTAGCAGTTTTGTCCTCTTGTTGATTTCCTTTTCACTATAGCTGAAACCACCCAAAGGCTGCCCTTGGAGTTGATATTTTATCTAATATTTGTATTCTCCTATGGGAAACTTAGACTGAATTGCCCCCTTCATCCTTCTCTGCAGCCACCCCGAGGTTCTTGTAGCCGATTCATATATCCTGCAGACAAAGGAAAAATAAGGGTGAACAGGGCAGGGAGTTCCAGATGAACTCTCTTGTCCTCATATTTGAATGAATTGAAGTGTTAATGTGAAGGAGGGCTCAATTTAAGCAAGTGGGTCAAGGCTTGTTTCTAGATCATAGGTCATTTAAATCAAATTTGGAGCACCCAGAGATGTGAGGCGGGAAAGCCGTTTAGGGTTAGCTGTTTGAAACGATGGATGCAGAACCAAAATCCGATGAGGGAGTTCTGAGGTCTGGGACCTGCCAGGCAGAAGGATGTGAGACAAACCACTAATATTTTAAGCACTCAGGTCTTAAGGGTTGGGAGGTTGTTGGACGTTGGCCGTTTGGAACGGTGGAGGTGGAACGAAAATCTGACGGGAGCGGTCCATCAAACTGGACCCGACATCATGTTTGGCCTTTGGAACGGAAGAGGTGGGATGAAATTCCACATAAGGTGGCCAGCACTGGGATGTCTGTATGCCACCTCCCCTTTTCTTAGTAATTTTTAATTCATGGGGGGAGGAGGCAAGCATCAAGGCCAGCTCAAATCATACCTTACTCCTTCAGGGTAACTCTCCATACTCAGTTAGCTTTTGCACATACCAAAAGGGGACCTAGGAAAGAATTAGGATAGGAAGCCTTTTAAGGAAGGCATAGTCGGGTCGACAGTTAGGCACGGTGAAGGCAGGAAAGACACCCGTAAGCAGGGTCAGGTTCAAAACCAAGGTAGAACCGGGTTCAGAATGGGGACAAGATCAGCCCCGGGCTCGGAACGGGGACCAAACTTAGAACCAACCAACAGTTCCAATTTCATCCCTACTCTGACTCTGCAGGCTCATCATCAGTATCAAGAGAGTCATCAGGAAGATTCAAACACTCAAGAACAAGGTCCCCCAAGAATAAACAACACGACCAAAATAGACGAGGCGACAAAAGAAAGTAAAGGAAGATGGAGGCGAAAGCGGGGCCAGACCTGGATGAGAACACAACACAAAGGAGAAAGGCAGGGGTAGAGGCGGGACGGAAAAAAAAGCAAGAATATTATGAAGGTTCCAAGTTCAGTTTCATCCCGTGCCTCGAACCCATGAAGAAATGAAAGCAGGGTCCCAGGAGGAACCAAGATGTAAGCGGAGGCGAAGCTAGATGGTGACAGAAGCGGAAACGGGGCGAAAGTGGAAGCGAAACCAAAATAAGAGTGGAACCTTCTGCAAATTTTTGAGTTCAGTTCCCATCCCGGTTCTGATTCTAGCGAAAGCAAGGAAAAGTAAAACCAAAGAAGACCTAAGGGAGGGAACCAACCCAAAGGCCGAACACAAGCAAAACAACAAAGAAAAAGTGAAGACAAGATGCAGAACTAGAAACGGAATGGAAACAAAACCGGGAACCTTGTGAAGGTTCCGAGTTCAGTTTCATCCTGGTTCCACCTCTGATGAAAGGAAAGAAAATGAAGGAAAAGGAAGACCGAAGCGGAGCCAGGACTGAAATGAAAATGAAACCAAGAACGATGTGAAGGTTCCAAGTTTAGATTCATCCCGTACCCCGAACCCGCAAAACAAAAGAAACAAGGTCTTAGGAGGAAAAGAACAACTCCAAAGACCCAAGCAAAAAACCAAGGACAAACAAAAGACAAAGGGGAATCTAATCACTAAGATGACATCCCAAAGCCTCTGTGACCACTTGGAACTCAAAATAGAGGCACACAAAATGAGGCGGCGACAAAATGACCCGACAAGGCAAAAGAAAGAGAGGTTTCCCATTCCAAATGGGGCATGTGTGCTAAGGGCACAACAAATGCTCCATTAACATGTGCTAGCAGTTTGAAAAAATAATGATAAGTTAAGAGCATCTGGAAAGCATGTAGGAGTGGATTATGGAATAGTCAAGGTAGTTTGGTAGTAGTTGGTACATCAATGAGTAGTTTGAGCTTTCTAAGGGAAATTTAGAAGCATCTAGGGGAAATTCAACTTCTTGCACAAATCTAGAAGCCTCATCACCAACTAGAGTACATTTGAAGGAGTTGAAGAGACTAAGTCAAACAAAGAAGCTTCTTTGGCATGCGAAGGAGGTTGGCCTAATAAAAAATACTTTGTATATGCTCTCCTATGGTTGGGATTAGATATAGGACCCCCAAGCTAGAATTTTAACTTATCTCTTTCATGTTTTTTAATTGCTACAAATAGAAAACAACATTGTAAATCATACTTTTGTCAGACACAATAACTAAGAACACTTTTGTAACAATTTTCAATCATGAAGAGATATATTTCAAACTTATGTGTGAACATATTAATAATTGAGATCTGTAAACACCAATTATAAACCTCAATTGTGTCTAATAGCTAGAAGATAATGCATGCATGAAATTAAAAAAAACTCACCCTGAACATGGACTCTTGATATGGTTTTTTCCCTCAAAATTTCATTGCATAACCTTGATATTTCCTTGATCTTGATCTTGATATGATAGATGAAGGTATGTTTGAGCTGTAGATAGATAATGATATGCAAGATTTATAAATATGAATGACCTACGTGGATGCAAAGAAGAAAGGAATGCAAGACATTGATTAGATGCAAGCAAAGCATATAAATGGCTTATGAAATGTATTCAATATGGGAGGAAAGGATATGAAAGGCTGGATACGGAAATGAATGGAATGGAAAGGCTATGAAATGACCATTTTTGAGTTGTAGATAGAAAATGATATGCAAGATTTAGAAATTTTAATGACCTAGGTGGATGCAAAGAAGAAAGGAATGCAACAAATTTATTAGATGCAAGAAACACATATAAATGGCTTATTAAATGTATTCAATATGGGAGGAAATAATATGAAAGGCTGGATATGGAAATGAATGAAATGGAAAGGTTATGAAGTGATCATTTATTTCATCATAGAGTGGAACTAATCCCTCTTTGTTATTGGTTATGATTTTTGTAATCATCATTGGACAAACTAACTTGATACACACACACAAGAAAGAATCATGCCCCATTCCTCACTGTCCTTCATACACAACAAGGTGTAGAAATCCTCAAGCTTCCTTGGAATGTGACAAGAAAATAAAAGATATAAAAAGATAATGATATTGATGAAGACAAGAGACAAGAATTAAGATAAAGCACAAGTTTTCATGCATGCAATATGATAATGATAACTATGCAAGATCATGATAATAAAAAATGAAAATGCTAATGCATATGATAAGGACCAATGCACAAAATAGTTGCAGGATGGAAAACATAGTGGGTTGTGACTCACTAAAGCCCAATTTTTTAGAATGTTAAAGGGTTTATGGTTTTCTTAAATGTGTTTCTCATAACAATTGTAACACAATGATAAATAAAAATTTAAATGATAATGATAAAAAAGATCTTATTCCTTAGTAAATCTGAAAACCAAAGGAGATATGGATGGATATGGATCAATGATATGGGTTAATGATAGGAAATGTAAGGATACACCCTATATGGAGGATGAAGATAGATGGATCAAGATATGGAATGCTATGGGTGGAGGGAACCAATGACAAGAGAATCCAAAATGTTTGGTCTTATACAAATTATAAATAGAGGACCTATTGAGGACTCCAAACATGGCATGTCAAAATAATAACATGCCCCCATGCTAAGAGGTATGCCAAGTTATAACGACATGACATGGATATGAAAGATAAATAGATATGAAAGGAAACATGAGATGGACGACAAGTGATATGGAGGATGGAAGATACACATGGTATAAATCATGCATTAGATACTTGTTCTTGCTATTTTTCCCCAATACTTTATGCAAGATGAAAGGAAGGTGGATGATAAAGTAGATATCATGGAATATAAATGAAGGAATATGATGGCTAAGTGAAAATAAAATAATCAATAATGTATCTATGAATGGAAAAGTCTTGCCCCCAAGTGTACAAGCAAGGGTACATGGATGGATGTGAAAGCTAGTGGATATGAATGTATATGAATGGCCATGGAAATGGAAGCTGATGAAGGTGAATTGATATGAATGGAGGACTCAAGTGTCTCTTTGTAGAATATAGTACCCCATTGACTAAATGTTTCTTATAGACCATGGTGACATGTTCCCACTTAAAGACGTTGGTAGGAAAATTGGTAAAGATAAAGGAATGGATAGGGGTAGGCAGAACGAGGTTAAGGATTCATGAAAAAGATTGGATTAAAGGCATGGAATGAGGGATGAAGGTTGGATGGAAGTATGGAATGGAGTCATTATGAGGGAATGTGGGAAAGAAAAACATTGGCACACACCTTGAAGGGTGGTGAAAGTTGAAGGATTGAGAGTGGGTTGGGATAATAAACTTGGGCATATATGGACCCAAAACGGATATGGAGGATGAAGAAATAATTCTAATTGGATTATGAGGTGGAATATACTTAGATGGAGGAATGGATGATGGTGGAATAATGGAGTCTTTTGGATTAGTAAGTTGGGATACCAATTTGGAATTTTTATTTGAATGCATGGATTCTTTTGCTTTCTTTAGAGCCCACATTGTTTTCACTTTTGATTTTTATTTATAGCCTTTTGATTTTTTCTTAATTGGCACCTTCCATTTTCTTGGAAATGTTTTTCTTTTGATTTTGGAGCATATTTTTCTTTATTTTGGCATGTCTTTTTAGTGAGACATGATGATATTTAGGTTTTTGTGGACTGTGATTTATGCATTTCTTGTTTGGTATCTCAATTGCTTGGATAGGCCATATAGGGATTATATGAAAATAGAGGATTTTGAAGTGGAAGGTGTTGGAAGGAATTCAAGGGTATGTGCCTTTGTTTTTCTTGAAAGGGAACATAAGGATATGCATTAGGAATATATGGGCCCAAGATGGATGGAAGGGTTGATGGATAGGGTCCAACAATAGATGGTAAAGATGATGGAGGAGGTGGATGTATTGATCTAAAGGGAGGCCTTTTGTGTTTGAAAGAGCTACCAACGTCTTGAGAAGGAGGTATGTAGCTAAGGCCATAATAATTTAGATGTGTTTTAATATTAGGGTGTTCAAGTAAATGGAACTCATGAAGGCGTGTGGTATTCTAGGAGAAAAATAGCTTTTGTAAAGGTGGATGAACCAATCTTATATGTTTGTGGTTCATGAATGGGATCTTGTGAAATATTAGGATTATCATGTGATGTGAGGGAAATGCTTATACCTTGGGGGTCTTGAATTTATTGAATGGATGGAAAGCTTTATTGAATGAATTTATGGACTGGGATTATAGTATGGATTTGAGATACTTGGATTATGAGATGGTATGGAATCATGACATGGAATGGAATGTTGAGATGGACTAGGATCATGAGAGGGAGTACTTTGATCTTCACATAAAGGGGTGTCTATGATTCCATGCTTTGGATCAATGAGGTCAAGAGAGTGACATGGCTGAATTTCCATAGGTGCTATGAAGGTGGAAAAACATGAAATGGATGAAGTGGATAAACATGGGATGGATGAGGTGAAAGTAGGTGGAACTAGAAGACTAGGACTATCATTTTATAAAATAGGATTTTGCATCAGGTATTGTATTCCTTGAAGGGTGACTTTTGGCGTTCCTTCGATGGAATAGGATGGATGGGTGTTGGTTGAACATGGAAGAAATTTTGGTTTCCTTTGCCAATGGAGGAAAAGGATGACATTGAGGGTGACATGAGTTGGGTATAAATTTCAATGGTGCCTTGGATGGTGTTTAGGATCTTTGGGAATCCACTTATAGGACACATGATCATGGATTTTACATGATTGTTAAAATAGTTGGCAAGGAAAAATTCAAAAAGATGTTGAGGTATGAGATGGAAGATGGAGGATATGTTAGGCTCATCTTGATCCATGGTTTTAGGTAGGTTTATGGTTTTTCTTTCTTGATTAAGATTTATATCTTGAATACCCCATCCCACTACGAAAGATCATACACACCTCCAAGCATATATACATTCTAATCAAGTATGGTCTTCAATCATATCTTTGGATGTGATAAATGCACAAACACAAATAATCTATATGACTGTAAAACAACTTGTTGTAATGAGCACTTTTTGTTCCGTACACTATAACAATGTATTGAAGTTCACCTTCATATTGTAGGCTGGAAAAAACAATGGGTTGTGACTCACTTCTCAATTCCTATTCTATAGATTGTAACAAAACAATGTATTGAAGTTCACCTTCATATTTTATAACAACCCTCGGTTTGAGTAAACATTTCATTTGAATATCTCCATACATTTGGAACAAAAAATCCACATAATAGTTGCAGGTTGGAAAACACACTTGGTTGTGACTCACTTCTCAATTCTTGTTGAATGCTCGAGGGTGTAGAGTTCAGGGTGGATTTGTAGTGTGGGGGATACATAAAAGTAATCAGATGGAGGTGAGGGTTGACTAACTAATTGGTTTGTTGTGTGTAGAGGGTTATGAAAGAGTATGTGGGTTGTAGGTTGTATAACACATAGCGTTTTACAACATGCAATTATATGTAGACAAGTTGTAATGAAACTCTTGTGTTTTTTAGACACTAAGAATTTAATGAAAGTCACCTACAAAATTTATAACAACTCTTGGGTGGACTAAATTTTGGGTCTCAATTTCGTCATATGATGGCAAAAGAAAATACACTGAATAATTGTAGGTTGGAAAACACAATGTGGGATGTCAGTAGATTCTTTTATGAAACTTGCACAGTTTCCAAACATCTACTCATTTATTCAATACGATGGAAGTTGAAAAACTTCTCCCTTCTCTTGGTACAAGGGCCATGGTAGAAAATTCCAGCTACCACTCTCTTATTCTTATGTAAAGAATTACCTTTCCTATGTTAATTCTGACATTTTGCAAATAATAATATTTAAAATGAAACTGTAATCTTGCATTTCCTTTTGAAGGGAAGCAAGTTGAGGAACAAGTGTATTGTGATGTTCAATGTTTGTTAACACTTCGAGCTTGCACATTTGAAGCCTTTTTTCCACTCTAGCAACCAATTCAATCAATGTATGGTGGCCATTTTTGTGATATATATTTTCAAAAAGAGAAAGATCATAGGACTTCGGGTGTAGGTGAGATTTCACATGTGAAAGCCTATTTTCCAATGGCAACCTGCATGTTGCAATTTTTTCTTCAATTCTTGCTAGCATGTTTTGATGAATAATACGTTGAGACTCTACTTGAGATAATGCATGAATGCGCCTTAAAAATTCACCTCCTCACCTATGAATTCCACCATTAAGAAGATCACTTGGCTGAAAAATGTCCCCTTTGCAGCATTTGAATTGCAGCAAAATCATGCACTACGAAATAAAAATTGCATAGTTGGTTCAATTTCATCTTCATATGCAACAAGAGATAGTGGCAAACTTGTGTTTTCATTGCTCACTAATTTGGTTGGTGATTGTTGAGTTGTTGAGGAAATGGTATGGGCTTGGATTCTAATTAAAGCGATAATCATTACTCCTATATTTAGATGTCCTATTTGAAGTGAGAGACTTCATATATATTTTGTATCCACTATTGCATTACAAAAATTCCCTCCTCCACCAACCTCCAATGCAGATATTGTTGTGGCATCTTAAACTTTTATAAGTTGTGAAATAAAACCTTTGACTTTTGACCTATAAAAATTCTTTGTAGGGCCATTATAGGTAAATTAATCATTTCCTAATTGAGCCTCGAGGAGTCTGATATCATCCTTCAACTTGGGAACTGCGTTAGATTCTTGGAAACACTTGTTTTCTAATGTCTCCATGTGCCCTTCTTCATGGAAAAAACCTTCCATTACTCTCTTTGTTTTATCAAATTCCTATCTTTTAGATTGCAACTCTCCCCAAACAACGTTAAGCTCCTCTTCTTTTGACCATGACAACTTCTTCTTGCATTTTAATTCCTTTTCTAATTGGTTAATTTTAGTCTTCGGTTGTTTTTCTCCACTTTGACCACTTCCAACTATTACTTTTCCATCTAAAAAATAGATCATCGATATGTTTTTCCTCATCACCACTTGTCTTACCTCTTAACATCCCCTGCTATTCCTTTTCATGATATTATAACTTCTTTTTCATATCTTTTGCTTCAAGCTTTAGATAAGTTGCTCCCTCATCAGCCCTTAGGACATCAACATCCCCTGCTTGGATAGAGTTTGGAATTTAATTAATACTTTAATGTGCCTTTGCAACTTCTTGTATGTGAGTTTTTTTCGTGTCTTTATCATTAGAGTATATAGACGTTTCTTTTGGCAAGCTTATTATGAAACTTGTTTGCCTTTTCAGATAAGAATTTCATGCCTCCACCCAACTAATTCTATTTTTCTGCACTTAGATCTAGTTTTTTCTTTTCCTTAGATCATCCATTTCCAATTGTATTTGTTCCACGAAATTTATAACTTTAGGAATTCTTGGCTTCATTTGTTAAACTTCACTTATAGCATCATCTCTCTCTTTCTTTTCTTACATAAATTCATGTGCAATACAAAACCTTTCGAGTTAATCCGCTTTTGCATCGCCATTTACCTCTTCCACATATTGCACATGCTCCTTCCTCTACTTCTCATGAGAAAGAACAACTTTCTATTATGTCCTCTTATTTTTTATAACTAGCATGTCATAGAATTTTCATAAAAAGTATTTTTGGGATTTTGTTAGATTTGTTGCAGAAAAAGGGATAGAGTTAAATTTATTGAATACTTTTATGTACCTTTGCAGTTTATTTTTTCCTAACTTTGAGAGTGTATTTATGATTACATAATCCATATGATTATTTTAACAAGTTATTTGCAACAAGTGTATTTATGATTACATAATTCTTATGTTTCTTTTAACAAGTTATTTGCAACAAGTGTATTTATGATTACATAATTCATATGTTTTAGATAATACTTTCATGTCTCCACCCAACTGATTCTCTTTTTCTACACTTAGATCTGGTTTTACAATAATGAGTGGGTTATAGTTTTTATAACACCTAGTGTTTTCCAATCTATAGTTTTAGAAAATAGTATTCATGTAACTAAGACCTTTTGTTTTCATAAATGTACTATGATATTTATTTATTTTCTCAAGTAGTGGATGAAGTAGTAGTTGCAAGTAAATTTTGTTTTTTTCTACATGCCTGCAATGCTATATGTTATTGGCACTTTTTTCCTTTTATTGATAGTAGAATTGAAAATGTTGAACTCAAAGATTCACATCCGCTAGCTTCCCAACAACTCTTAGGAAAATAATGGCAGCTTGTATTCTACTTTTAAATTCAATTGTGAGATTGTGGAGAATGTGACTCATAAGATTGGCAGATTTTCAAAGCCCATAGAACCTACACTCGCCTATTCCAAGGATGACATAGCATGTGGGTTCCTCTCAAACTCCATGGACATTCTCACAAGCCAAACTATGCTCCACATTTTGTGTGTAAATTATGGTGGAATTTGGTGGTAAATACAACACAGCTTGATGAAACATTGGAAAGATATGATGTTGATCAGGGTGTGTACCCCATCGGTGGCATATTTTCATGTTCCTTGCTTCAATCATCCTCAAATATGAGGTGTGTAAAAGTATCTTTTAGAAGCAGCCTACAACATGATGGTCTTGATTTTTTCAACCAAGCAATGTAATTGCATGATCATGTAGTGGAGCCACACGTTGAAGAAGATATATAGGAGATATTTCATGCCCTTCGCGCACTAATAGACCACCCTGTGCCAATCCCGATAAAAGATTAAAATGTTATTTAGAATCTTGGCTTAGGATGCCCCTACTGTTCAGATCAAGGCACAAATGAAAACTTTGAATCTAATTAGGATTTGCAAAGACTAATGTTAAATGAAAGATATAAGCTTCAAATTTTATTTTGTATTATTGTTTTGAAACACTACTGTTCAGTGAAATATATTTTGTATTACTCTTTATTACTATATTTTATATTACTGTTATTTACTTACACTGACTGCTTCATCCACTACTTGAGAAAATAAATAAATATCATAGTACATTTATGAAAAAAAAGGTCTTAGTTACATGAATATTGTTTTCTAAAAATATAGATTGGAAAATATTGGGTGTTATAAAAAATGCAACCCACTCATTGCTATAAAATCATATCTAAGTGCAGAAAAAGAGAATCAATTGGGTGGAGACATGAAAGTATTATTTGAAACATATGAATTATGTAATCATAAATAGACTTATTGAAAATAACTTGTTAAAAGAAACATATGGATTATGTAGTCATAAATACACTCTCAAAGTTGGAAAAAAATCAGCTACAAAGGTACATAAAAGTATTCAATAAATTCAAAACTCTATCCCTTTTCTTGCAAAAAATCTAATGAAATCCCAAAAATATTTGTTATGAGAATTCTATGACATGCTAGTAATAAAAAATAAGAGGATGTACTAGAAAGTATGTAATGATAAAGGAATATTCTCTAAAAACACTTGGGAAGAAGCAAACCAAAATGAATGAGATAGATAATGTATTGCCTGAAGAGGTTTTTCCTACTCATGAGAAGTTGAGGAAGGAGCATGTGTAGTATGTGCAAGGGAAAAATGAAAATACAAAAGTGGATTAACTCAAAAGGTTTTTTATTTCATATGAATTTGTGCAAGAAAAGAAAGATAGAGATGATGCTATAAGTGGAGTTGAACAAATGAATCCAATAATTCTTGAAGTTAGCAATTCCATGGGAGAATTGAAATTAGAAATGGATGATAAGGAAAAGGAAAAACCAGATATAAGTGCAAAAAAAGAGAATCAGTTGGGTGGAGGCATGAAATTCTTATTTGAAAAGGCAGAAAAGTTATGTTACGAGCTTTCCAAAAGAAACATTTGCATACTCTAATGATAAAGACATTGCAAAAAATCACATACAAGAAATTGCAAAGACACATTAAAGTATTAAAAAAATTCCAAACTCTATCCAAGAAAGGGATGTTGTTGTCCTAAGGGCTGATGAGGGAGTATCTTATCTAAAGCTTGAAGCAAAAGATATGAAAAATAAGTTAGAAGATCATGAAAAGGAATAGTAGGGGTGTTAAGAGGTAAGAGGAGTGGTGATAAGGAAAAACATACTGATGATCAATTTGTAGATGGAAAAGAAATAGTTGGAAGTGCTCAAAGTGGAGCAAAATAATCGAAGACTAAAATTAACCAATTAGAAAAGGAATTAAAACACAAGAAGTTATCATGATCAATAGAAGGGGAGCTTAACGTTGTTCAGAGAGAGCTGCAAACTAAAAGACAAGAATTTGAATAAAAAAAGATAGTAATGGAAGGTGTTTCCCATGAAGAAGGGAGCATGAAGACATTAGAAAATGAGTGTTTCCAAGAATGTGACACAGTTCCCAAGTTGAAGGATGATATCAGGCTCCTTGAGGCTTGATTAGGAAATTCTTAATTTACCCATATTGGTCCTGTAAAGCATTTTGATAGGTCAAAATTCAAAGGTGTTGTTGAAAAACTTATAAAATTTTAAGATGCCACAAAAATAGTTGCATTGGAGGTTGGTGGAGGAGGGAATTTGTGTAATGCAATAGCGGATATGAAACATACAAAAAATCTCCCACTTCAAATAGGACATCTACATACAGGAGTAAGGATTATCCCATTAAACAAAATCCAAGCCCATATCATTTCCTCAACAACTCAACAATCACAAACCAAATTGGTGAGCAATGGAAACACAAGGTTGCCACTATCTCTTGCTGCATATGAAGATGAAATTGAACTAGCTATACGATTTTTATTTCATAGTGCATAAGTTTACAACAATTTAGATGTTGCAAAGGGGATGTTTTTCAGCCAAGTGGTCTTCTTAGTGGTGGAAGTCATAGGTGAGGAATTGAATTGTTAAGGTTCATTCATGAATTATCTCAGGTAGAGTCTCAGTGTGTTATTCATAAAAACATGCTAGAAATAATTGAAGAAAAAATTGCAACATGGTTCCCACTGGAAAAGAATTTCACATTTGAAATCTTGCCTACACCTGAAGTCCTATGATCTTTCTCTTTCTGAAAATATACATCACAAAAATGACCACCATACATTGAAAAGATTGGTTGGTAGAGTGGGAAAAAGGCTAAAAATGTGTAAGCTTGAAGCATTAACAAAAGATGAACATCACAATACATGTGTTCCTCAACTTGTTGCCCATAAAAAGGCAATGCAAGATTACAATTTCATTTTAAATATTAATATTTGTAAAATGTTGGAATTAAAATATGAATGGTAATTCTTTACATAAGAATAAGAGAATGATAGCTGGGATTTTCTACCATGGCCCTTGTATCAGGAGAAGGGAGAAGTTTGACAACTTCCATCGTATCAAATAAATGAGATGTTTGGAATCTATGCAGGTTTTATCAAAGAATGTACTGAAATCCCACACTATGTTTTCCAACCTACAATTATTCAGTGCATATTTTTTTACCTTCATATGTTTGCAACTCCACCTCGAACTCTACACCCTTGAGGATTCAACAAGAATGGAGAAGTAAGTCACAACCCGGTGTGTTTTCCAAACTGCAACTATTGTGTGCATTTTTTGTTCCAAACGTATGAAGATATTCAAATGGAATGTTTTCTAAAAGTAAGGGTTGTTATAAAATATGAAGGTGAACTTCAATATATTGTTTTAGTACAGTTTGCATAACATAAAGTGCTCATTGAACAAGAATTGAAAAGTGAGTCACAACCCTGTGTGTTTTCCATCCTGCAACTATATTGTGCATTTTATATTCCAAATGTATAACAATATTAAAATGGAATTTTTTTTGAAATTAAGTGTTATAAAATATGAAGGTGAACTTCAATACATTGTTTTGTTACTAGTATGCATAATAGAAAGTGCTCATTGAACAAGAATTGAGAAGTGAGTCATGAACTTGTGTGTTTTCCATCCTACAACTATATTGTGCATTTTTTTTTCAAATTTATGGAGATATTCAAATGTAATGTTTACTCAAACTAAGGGTTGTTATAAAATATGAAGGTTAACTTCAATAAATTGTTTTGTTATAGTCCGCATAACATAACGTTCTCATTGAACAAGAATTGAGAAGTGAGTCACATCCCTATGTGTTTTCCATCTTGCAACTATTTGTGTATTTTCTATTCAAAACTTATGATGATATTGAAATGGAATGTTTGCTGAAAGTAAGGGTTGTTATAAAATATGAAGGTGAACTTTAATACATTGTTTTATTATAGTCTACATAACAAAAAGTGCTCATTGAACAAGAATTGAGAAGTGAGTCACAACCCTGTGTGTTTTCCATCCTGTAACTTTTTTTTGTTCATTTTTTGTTTCAAATGTATGGCGATATTGAAATTTAATAATTGCTGAAACTAAGGGTTGCTATAAAATATGAAGCTGAACTTCAATACATTGTTTTGTTACAGTCTATAGAACATAAAGTGCTCATTGCATGTGCTTACATTTTTATGTAAGTTGACATAAATAATGAGACTTGAGGTGGCATTTCCTACCATTATTTGATGGAATTTGACATTGTTTATAATGAAATTTTACATGGAAACAAAAAGTGTCATATGAAATTTGCAAGAATATAGTCTTATATTTTTTAAATTAAGAGGGGTAAACGCTTTTGACCCGGAGCTATGAAATGGTGAGGTCACAAATGAGGGACCTCATCCCCAATATAAATTTTTAAAAACTACACCCCAAAGGTATTTGAGCCTTGATGGAAAGATTAACAATACAACTTAACAATTGCACCATGCTACTATTGGCAGAAGACTGTAGTCTTCAAACATACCAAAATAATGTAATTCCACACCATAATTGTTTAATAATTACATGATCAAAGACCAAATGTAAAATGATTATTCTCAGCCTCTCTCATCCTCTCCTACATTTATTTTTATGCAAAATTCAAGAGACACTCAGATAAAATCTTATAGGATTCTTTGGGTCCTTGGCACTGATAGTGGGGTGGTTCCACTTGCATGGATTATTGTTTTTGTACGCATAACAAGAGGGTTTGTGGAAGCTTCTGCTTCAACCATTGCACTTTCAACACCTTTAGTTTGTCATAAACCCATCAATATAAATTATTATGTTCAACAATTAACATATGGATATAAGGAAAAGGCAACATTAAATCTAAGCACAAAGAAAGAGAATTAGTTGGGGGGAGAGATGAAAGTCTTATTTGAAAACATAGACAAATTTTGTAACACATTTATATATACAGAATGAAATCATTTATATGTACCTATGGAGGAAAAGAACAATTATAAATATATGAGAAGGAAAAGGAAAAATTAGATGGACCAAGAAGTGTCGCTAATAAGGTCAAGGCTCAATTTTATTGCTTCTTTGCTAGAAATGAAGGACATTGAGAAATTGAGTAGGATAGTGTCAAGAATTGATAAAATCATGCCTTGACCTTATTGGCTAACCTGCTCACACCCACCACTTCCTTGTTCATCCTTGCCCTGTAATGTCGAGAATGTTAACGTCACATTAAGTTCAAATGTGTGTAACTAGTTCATTCAAAATACATGTTCAAAAGTATATTTCAAAATTACACTTTCTTCCACTTTCTTCCTCTGAAGGAACCAAGGTCAGTGTGTTTTCCAATATACTATCAAAACAACATATTCGTAACAAAAGCAAAATTTTCTAAATGAAATCACAAAGAAACTCTAAAATATAAGAAAAAAGTGATTGCAACGACACATAAAAGTATTCAAGATATTGAAAACCCCATCCAAGAAACATTGTGAATAAGGTCAAGGCCCAATTTTTTCGCTTCCTTGCTAGAAATTAAGAAATTGGAATACTGTCATCCTATTACATCAATGTAGTAGGATAATGAGATTAATATTTCTCAAAAAAAATTCTGAGGAAAATGATCTCCTCCCCAGACACCCTTTCTTCTTTGTTGCCTTGTTGAGGCATATTTTCTTGTCCCAAATGGACACTCACTTGCTCACGCCCACCACTTCCTTGTCCATCCTTTCCCTGTAATGGTAGGAATGTAAACATCACATCAAATTGAAATACATGCAACCAATTCATTCAAAATATCAAAATACATGTTAAAAATCAGATTTTAAAATTACCCTTTCTTCCACTTTCCCTTTTAAAGTATGCATCCACAGTTGGTTGTAATATGTAAAAATTTTGCAAGTGTTACAGATAGTTAAAGTTCCAAAATTTATTGCACTATTTTCTATAAGCAAGCATATATTTTTTCAATCATAAGAAACAAAATTTTAAGGTGGACTTCCTTACATTCTTGGTGCGTAGGAAACAAAAAAATTTCACAAGAAAATAGCTAACAGGGGACAGTGTGTTTTCCAACATTGCAAATAATGTGAGCATATTTTTGTTGCAATCAAATGAAGATAATAAAATTTCATTTTTTTTTTATAAATAGCATTTAATACCATTATTCATTTTATCCATGATGAGAAAAATAGTCGAGCTCAAATGATTTAAATGTCAACCTTTTTCTTTCATTTATAAGCAAGCTACCATAAACAATAAGACTTCAAGTGGAATTGTCTTCCGGTATATTTCATATTAACATAAATAGAATGCACATTATAAACACATAGCAAAACAATGCATTTGTGGTTAGCTATAATATGCAAAAAATTGTGAGTAATACAGATAGTTAAAGTTCCAAATATTTTTGCACTGTCTGCTGTAAGCAAGCATATATTTTTTCAATCATAAGAGGAATTTCAAACATAATTCTTAGTCTACCTAACACTTGTGATAAATTTTGAAGGTGTCTTTCATTACATTCTTTCTGTTTAAATACAATTTAATACATTCATACTGTCAATATAATTGTCGGTGGGGGATACATAAAAGTATCCAAAATCAACTGAGGTGTCATCAACCAATTGGATTCTCACTATGTAAGTAACCAAAACATTTTCATTCCATTCATATTTTTTATGTGTAATTGCAGGTTCAAAAACACTAGGTGTTATGAAACCTAAAATCCAAATATTTTTCTCAAACCCTTTACAAGTGACAACCCAATTGGTTACTCACCCTCAAGTGAATTTGGATAGTCTTATATATTCCCGACCTGCACCTCCACCCTGTACTCTCAAACCTTCAGCTTTCAACATGCAAAGTGAAATAACTCACAACATAGAGTGTTTTCCAATAACAATACTTGTTACAATTTAAAATGCATGTCTTAGTCATGTCAACCTTCTCACTTGGAGTGGATGGATAGCTACTTGTGTAGGACCAAAAATGTTGGCGTAATTCAAAGCAACAGGAAAGATGAGGGATTTGATTTGGCTTCAATGTGTAGAGGGTTTTACAACATTGTGTGGGTTGGAGATTTCATAAATCATGCACTCACCTCCCGCTATGTTTTTCCAACTTGTAATCATACAAACTGTTAATGTTTGTTGGAAAACACTGGGTTCTTATAAAATGGTGCCTTTAATTACATTCCTATTGTCTAATTAACAAAATCTTTTGAAGACATTCATGTTGTTTTGTAAAATTCCAGGTTGCAAAGCACTGGTTTTATGAAATATGCAACCCACATTATGTTTTAAAACCCTTTACAAGTAACAACCTAATTGGTTACTCACCCCTCACCTCAATTTGGTATGTTTTTTAATTACCTTGAGAACCTTTTGTGAATTAGATAGTAAAAAATGTAATGAAATTAGAAAAGAATGGGTGTTAAGAAACTTGCAACCCATAGTGTTGTAAAACCATCTAGATGTAAACCCAATTGGTTAGTTGGTAAAAAAAGATAACACATCATTATCTCCTTGCTTCCCTCACCATGATATTTCCTCTTTTCTGTTGGTTTCATCACTTTTATCATCCGTATTGGTAGGCCCCACACTTCATTGTCCCCTCAATGGATGTAGCTACTCTTCGACAAAACACATTGCTAGAGAAAATGCACCGCTATGCCATCCCATCATGTTATGTATGTTATTATGCATTTTTATATGTACATAGGTGTGTTTAGTCCAAAGATTAGTTGCGTCCATAGAGGGTTTTACAACATTGTGTGGGTTGAAGGTTTCATAAATCATGCACTCACATCCCACCGTGTTTTCCAACTTGCAATCATACAGAGTCTTAATGGTTGTTGGAAAGCATTGCCTGTTTGAAAAATGGTGCCTTTCATTACATTCTTATGGTCTAAATAACAAAATATTTTCAAGACATTCATAATGTTGTGTAAAATTCTAGGTTACAAAATATTAGTTTTTTGAAATCTGCAACCCACACAATGCTTTAAAACCCTTTAGAAGTGACAACCCAATTGGTTACAAACCCCTCACCTCAATTTCATTAATTTTTTCATCTCCCCCACCTGCAATTCTGCCCCCTACTCTCCAACCTTTTACTTTCAACATATAGAATGAGAAAATCCACAACAAATAGTGTTTTCTAATAATAGTACTTGTTACAATTTAAAACGCATGTCTTAATCACGTCAACTCCCCTTCTCACCCACAGTGAATAGATAGCTTCTCATGCAAGGAAAAGAACACTGGAATCATTCAAAGTGTTGGGAAAACTGACCTGATGGAAATTTTTGGGGAGAAGCTAAATTATAGACAAAACACACCTATGGGTGATCCCACAAAGCTGGTTTACAATTTCTGAGAGATTCAAATTTTTGCTGAAATCACATATTTTAAGAAAATATAATGATTTAAGCCTTAAAAAGTTCTATTTTAAGGATTTTAGTTGAATATGGTTTGATCAAACCACCTTAGATCAAACCCCCTTGGATAGAACCCCGCTAGGTTTAAACCATACCTACAACGAAGTCTCCTTTACACCTATCAAAATGCTAATAAAAAATAACTTTTGATTTACCTTTTGGGGGATCAAATTAATTCATTTAAAATTTATTTGAAATGATCATGGTAGTCCTCAGAACGAGCCATCCAACAAATATAATTTTAATAGGTTTTGGTTTGCTTGTGTATGTGTTTTTTTAGTTTTATTAAACATACGTTTTTCACTGAAAAATCAAGCTCTTTGTTCTACACATGTGGAAAAATAGAAAATTATCAAAATTGAATTTTAAAAAATATGTTCAGGCTGGGTATTGATGTCCTTGGTCCATTAAAAAAATAAAATTTGAATTTCGATACATACAAAAAAAGTTATGTTGTATACAGTTTTCCTATGCTTCAATTGCAATTGGTTTGACTTCAAAACTTGATTAAGGAAAAAATATTTGATAAAACACTATGAAACCAAATGAAAGTGCTAGATATCATAGTTAAAAATCTAAATTTGAAAAAATTAGAATTTTATTCTTCATACAAACAAAGTTATGTTGTATACAGTGAGCATCACTCCTTAAAAATGTTGTTTTTAAAAAAAAGCTAGTTTTCAAAGGAGATGGAAAAAGAAGTGCAATTTGATTCCAAAATTTTTGAAAAAAATATATTTAGAATCTATAGACAAAACTTCACAAATCACTAGTTTTCATCATCTTCAAATTCCTTATGGTTTAGCCTCTATAGGAGCCCAAAAGTGAATATTTAGTTAAACAAAATCAGTTCAGTGTCCAATTTGCCTAAAAATTGTAAACCAGTATTGTGGGATCACCCCTATGTATGTAACATTATATCATAACCCCCATCCCCATCCCAAGAATTGGACAAAATGAACCAACATAAAGAATTGATAGATGATTAGGTGTGTGCCATCATGTGTCTCATCACTGGAAAAGGACCGTGTGGCCAGTAGACATTTCAAAGTCAAAAAAGAAATGGATAAAAATACCAAAACATTTCCATTTTTGACATTTGCATTTTTGAGGTTGCTACAAAGCACGGAAGGGAGTTGCAAGTGTTCGAAGGCCGAACGAGAGCGGAGAATCTCCCTACCAAAATGCATTCGAAAAGCACAAGTGGCTAGCTAGCAGGTATGAATCTCTGCCAGAAATATATGCCATTTTTCCATTTTGCCTAGGAATTGTGAAGAATTGAATGACTATTCATTGCGAAAATGGGTTTTCATTGATGAGAAAATAAAGGTTTTTCCTTGTGTAAATGGTTTTCATTTGAAATGCAGAGTCGTTTATGTGTTTTTATGTAAAGGGATAATTAAAAGGATGTAGTAGCATTGTTCACTGCTATTTTGAGCATTTCCCATGTAACACTCACACTTCAGGGATAAAACATCCTTCATGTAAAATTTTGCGATATAATAGGCACATAATAATGTAACATTGTTTTAAAAAATTACATTGGAAATTTTTCACATTCGCTATAGTAAGCATCTCATCTATAAATAAATCATAACTTCTAAATGAAAAATAAATTTTGGAAATTTAACTGACCATTACACTTGCAATTCAAGCTATGACAACTGGAATCACATGTATTTAGTGCAGAAGCTTCACATCTCCTAAAGCATCCTTCTAAATCCACCTACACTTGTTTTATTCAATTTTGTTTTCTCAAATATATCAACGACTTGGAAGGAAGACAAGTGTTAGTGATAGATTAAATTGGCAAATTAAATACATTTGGTGTTAAAAAGAATTCTTTATATTCTAAATTTCACCAATATAGGATTATATGTTGTAGTGACTACAAAATGCTAGCTTGTACAAATAATAAATAAACATATTAAATTGTACATTGGGAATTTAATTTCCAATTTAAATTATCACTAACACTATTAATATATAACCTTGGAAGTCTTGTTCCAAAAAATTAGTGAACTAAGGGAGGAACAATTGTACTTTTTTGAACTAATGGAGAAGGAGCATGCGACCAAGGGAAAAGGTTAAAAAGGGGCGAAAGATGATAGCAAAGGCCCTACTGCTAAAGGGTCTGCTGATTGGAAAAGGTCCTTGAAGCTGAGAAGGAGGAGTTTTTGGGCATGATTGATCTGCACAGGAGCCAAGATCTTGAGGTGGCCAACACCTTAAGCAGTATGAAATAGTGCTTGGTTCTCTTTGTCTGTTGTTTTCTTTCTGTTGGGTCTCAGTTTTCTTTTTGTTGTTTTGTTGTTTTGATGCTGATGGGTGTTGCTGATGGTTTACTATAATTTTATCTCTCCTAAAACACCCTATCCATTTTGTTTCTTTGGCTATGGTCTGTTATTGGTTTCTTTTTTCCTATCTTCTAAGCAAAATTTTGTATCTCAAGTTGTAAAGGGTTTTGGGTCCCTTCAAAACCTTTTTTTACCGTATAATAAAAAAACTATTAATATATATTAGCAATTATATCTACCATTTTACCATTTTGTAGGAACTATGAAGCACTGAATGCTCATTCAGATATATAGAAAACTCATCTCTCCAAACATATGAAAGAGGCCATAACTTACGATAATCAACAAGAGAATAAAATATAGATAAGAAGGATACACCGTACCACAATTAGACTTGTTTATATCATGTGTCTCTCAATGAACACCTAAATGACATATCAATATCGTAACCATTGTTCAATGATATTCTAAAGTGAACCATTACTTGTACAGGAAACTGAAAAAATATAGATTATTGCAAGAATAAAGGTTGACAAGTCAATAAAAACCTTTTTGATCACCTTGATTGACCAAAAAATAGTAGCTAGTCTACCGAAAAAACACACCTATGTACATACAAAAACACATCAAAACATACACAAAAACATACATAGAAACATACATAGCATGAAAAGAAGGAAAAATAGGATGTCAGTGTAGAAAAGAGAATCAGTTGGATGGAGATATGAGAGTCCTATGTGAAAAGGTAGATTTTTTTTGTAAACAACTTATTAAAAACAAAACATCTTTATTCTCTAATCAAAAAGACACTCTCAAAGTTGAGAACAATATTTGGGTTGTAGGTTTCATAAAACATACTATTTTCCAACATGTAATTATATATAGATAGCATTCTTCTAATGAAAACCTTAAAGTTTGTAGACATTAAGAATGTACTGAAGTTCATTCACCTTCACAATTTATAGCAACTCTTACTTACACAAAAAATTGGAATTCAATTTCCTCATATATGATTTAAAAATAAATGTAGAATATAATTTGCATGTTGGAAAACACATTGTGGTTTACCATTTATTTCATTCTATACATTCAAAGTTACATGGTGGAGTGCATGGGTAGGAATGTCTTCAAAATATTTTCTTAATTAGCCAGTAGGAATACAATGAAAGACACCATTTTATAAAGACCCACTGTTTTCCAACAACCATTAAAAATTTGAATGATTATAAGTTGGAAAACACGGTGGGAGGTGAGTGCATGATTTATGAAACCTCCAACCCACATAATGTTGTAAAAACCTCTACAGATGTAGCTAATCTCCTAACAAAATGCACCTATGTACATACACAAAAGCATAAAAATATACATAACAACATACATAACATGATGAGATGGCATAGTGCAAGGCCCACCAACACGAATGATAAAAGTGATGAAACCGGTAGATGGGAGGAAATGCCACGACAAGGAAAGTGAGGAGGTGTCTTCTCATTGAATTACACCAAAATTATTTTCCTTGAGCGAGAAGCTATCTATTCACTGCGGGTGGGAAGGGCATTGATGTGATTAGGACATGCATTTTAATTTGTAACAAGTTGTTCTTGAAAAACACTTTGTGTTATAGGTTTTCTCATTCTAAAAGTTGAAAGTGAAACGTTTGAGAGAAAGGGGCTGTTGTAGGTGGGGAGATGACCAACCAACTTGAGGTGATGGGTTTGTAACCGACTATATGTAAATAGGTGCATCATCTCAGTTTTCCTAACTTACCAATTGGGTAGTTATGTCTAGAGGTTTTTACAACACTATGTGGGTTTCCAATTTCTTAAACTCAGTGTTTTCCAATATCATTACATTCTTACTATCTAATTCACAAAAGGTTCTCAAGGAAATCACAAAAAATACCAAATTGAGGTGAGGGGTGAGTAACCAATTGGGTTGTTACTTGTAAAGGGTTTTAAAACATTATGTGGGCTGTAGATTTCATAAAACCAATGCTTTAAAACTTGGAATTTTACAAAATAGTATAAATGTCTTCAAAAGCTTTTGTTAATTAGACAGAAGGAATGTAATGAAAGGCATCGTTTTATAAATACCTAGTATTTTCCAACAAACATTAGTAGTCTGTATGATTATAGGTCGGAAAACATAGTGGGAGATGAGTGCATAATTTATGAAACCTACTACCCACACAATGTTGTAAAACCCTCTACACACTAAAGCCAAATGGAATCCCTCATTTTTCACATTGCTTCAAATTACATTAGTGTTTTTTTCCTTGTGCTATAAGCTATCCATGCACAATATGAAAGAAGGTTGGCATGGCTAAGACATGAATTTTAAATTGTAATAAGTATTGTTATTGCCAGTCAAATCATTCCATTAAGTATTTCCATCAGTGTGTTTTGTCAAGAGAGTGGGATGGGGGGGTGGCATATTATGTTAAAATTTCTATACATAGATGTTTTTTGTCGAGAGATTAGCTTCTCCCATTATTTATCACTTATTACTAATTGTTTAAAGTATTATTATTGGAAAACACTCTGTGTTGTGGGTTTTTTCATTCTACAAGTTGAAAATGAAAATTTGGAGAGCAGGGGGCGGAGTTGTAGGTGGGGGAGATGACAAACCAATAGAATTGAGGTGAGGGATTTGTAACTGAATGAGTTGTTACCGATAAAGGGTTTTAAAATAGTATGAATGTAATTTAGACAATACAAAAAAATTGAGTATGAGTTGTCATTTTCAAATCTTTTTTCTGGCACGAGAATTCGAGGAAAACTAAAATAATTGGGTTGTAGAGGGTTTTACAATACTATATGGATATCTTTATGCTACTGGTCTAGAATTCCTAGTAGGCAAGCATATAGCAGAGGTTGCCAAAAATATTACCAAATTGTGCCTTGTAGCCCAATTAGGTTGGGCTATAAATAGTAAATGTTTAGCTACAATGAAGAAGCAGGGAGGTTCAAAGGAAGGGGTAAGAAAAAATGTAGTTCATTCATTACAGTTTGATACAGTTCTAGAAAGGTACTTATAACTTGTCAAGTTCTCATGATTATAAACACCTACTACATGCAATAATGTTTAATTCATGTTATGTAATTGATTTACAAGAAAGAGAGATATTACATGTCATTGCATGAAATAATTTATTATATTCAAAAGAGAAGTGTTTATAATCTCACAAAAGTTGTGGGAGTAACTATATGCGATAGAATGCACAATAACAAGTACATTGGAACTAAGAGAAAATATATAAAAGAAAGGTGGGGCCCATCATTGCCTGAGTGAATGACAAATCTCATTGTCCACATCAAAATCTCTAGTTGTCCTAGTCATAGCTCCAAGAAAATACCTATAGGAGGAAGGAAACATGATGTTAGAGCTCAGGGTCTCATCTCTACTCCTATATCCGATCATTCAAAATGTACTTGTTATTCTACCTCTGATCAAAAAAATGAAGGAGATAAATAGACATTAGATGCAGATATAAAATCAAGATGAAGCAGAAATAAGAAAGTCATATCATACAATCAAGGAGAGGCTATCAGCCCATATGTTTTATCTTAACTTGTTTGTTCATTGTGTAGGTACAAGTCAAGTGCCATTGCAAGATCCATACATAATAAAATATGAAAGCAAGAGATAATATCCATAATATCCATGAGAAAGGAAAAACCTTGCTCAAAATTATAGTATGTGGAGAAATTGTGGATCCCACAAGGGATGAGCCCAACAACTATAAAAGAGGATCAAATTCTTTTGGATAGTTACATGGACAAAGAAAATCTACTGCATAATCAAATTTGTAGATTTGAAAATAGATTTTGAGGAAACATTGAAATCAGGAGGTTCAAGTAATCAAAGTGAAAATAAATTCATCATGGACTTATGATAGTCCTTTAAGAGTAACCAAAGCAAGAAATTCAGTGAAGGAAGCATTAAATGTTGCCAAAGGGTAATTTAGAGGACTGTCATAGATTGAAAATGATAAAGGGCAGAGACAATATTTTAAATCTCATTCTCAATAAACAGTCAAAGTAGAAAATTATGAAGACAAAGCACAAGTGAGCCTTCACAAAGGTTGCAGTAACAATGCATGTATGAGCGTTAAGATTGGATTCAAAGGACACAATGAAAACAAAAGGCTAGTGATCTTGAGGTTGACAAAGAAATCTTTGATAATGATATTGCAATCATAATGTGAGGGTAATTGTGAAAAGAGATTGTGAGGTGGTAGTGATTAGTTGAAGTGGAATATGAATATGCACTAAAAAGGTAACCTAGTTTGGAGTATGCATTCATGATTAGAATCATCATCATTATGTAGTTAACACCTCAATAAAGCAGAACTAGTGTAAAAGGGAAGAGTTTCAATGTTTTTAATGGTAGATATGGTGCAACATGGATTGAACATCATGCTCTCAACAACATGAGAATCATGAAGATATTGTAAGAATTCATGGTTACAGTCTACGAAGGTATCAATAATTCTATTATATAAAAATTGATGTTGCAAATCCTAAGAAAACAAAAGTGTTGAAGTTGTCTAATATATCCTCTACATTTAACATCCATCAATGTACTATGGGAAATAAAGTTTTCATCAGAGGTTGCAGTTGTGAATGCCTTAGTAAACCTGTATGTAAAAAATTTAAAGCATGTATAGGGCATTGTAAGATTTTAACAAAATGTGTCAAGGTCTATAATCATGCTTTGTAGTTTCATAAAGATACCAATCTATTTTTTAGTAATGCATGTATAACATCCATATATGGCAGTTTGAAAGATCATAGTTATGTGTCAAGAAGGATTGTCATCACAGTTCAATACAACAACAATAATGTGTAAGATATGCTTGACATTCAAGATAAATGGAGGGGTGGTTTTCAAAGAGAGCACAACCATGTTCAAATCAAGAATAGTGAATTTTTTTTTAAGCCTTAGATGCAAGATCAATTAACATTTGGGGAAACCACCATAAAGAACACAAAGACAAGAATATATAAAGGACCATGCTCAAGAAAGGATATAGTGAAACCCCAAAGCTTTCCATACTCAACAAAGAGCGAATAAAAACCTTTGAATTTTTTCAAAGGAACACAAAAAATAAATAGTTTTTTAATCTTTTCTTTCAAGGGAAGGCATAAATAAATATAAGAGACAGAGGAAACACATAGAAAATGGTGAATTTCATCATTCTCTATCACAACCGGAGTATATAAATTTCATTTATTTCCAGAAAAGAATAAAATTTGAGCATTTTCATTCGAAAAAAGTAACTTGCTAGCAGTGAGGATGCATTCAGCCATCCATAGCCTCAAAAGCTTATCAAGTTCTTTAAATCCTTAACAACACAACAATAGATAAAAATAGAAGGTGAAAATGAATACAATGTGAGCCCATAAGTAAAGTTAGAGCTTCTCTTTTGAGTTTCAATGTAACCCTAAACTTTGGCCACCCAAGTGATTTTATCACTTTATTTTATAAAATTACATCATGACTAATACTTACGCCATGGATTAAATCTACTCCTTTATTTTTTGCATGAGTTTGAGGAAAAAATAAATATGTAAAAATATTAAGGGTAATGTTTTATAAATTACTTTAATATTTTTCATGTAAATGTAGAAGTAAACGATCACATACCAAATATTAAAGTAAATCATAACTGGTTATCTTTAATATTTATTCAAATAGTTTACCCTTGTTCCAAAAATATGCAAAAAATAGAAGTGGGAGTGGAACTGAAGCTTTACACATGCACTTGGAGATACTCAGAGTGATTTTTCTTTGACTTTTAGTCAAACTAGAGTGCTTTTGAAGTTCTCTTTTGTCAAAAAGTTTGAGAGAGGGAGTTTGGAGCTATTTTAGCTCAATTTGGATCAATTTCAAGCCCTCATTTTAGGGATTTTCTCTTTTTCTCACGAGGCATATTGAGAAAAAAAATTTGGAATGTAGTTAAGTGCAAGTGCCACCTCTTGGCACTTTGAGACTAGTTCTGTATTAAAGGAAAAAAAGCTTAGGATTTTTTCTTGAGTTCTTGCTTTCTTTTCCTTTGCATTCTATAGAGAGGAGATTTTTCTTGTAACTCAACATTTATTTTTACATTTTATATACAACAACAGTTATTTTAACTTATTTTTATCATTTTTTTTGTAGATTTTCCTTCTATTTTCAATACAATCAAGGGTTCATCTATTCAGATTCTAGTGTCTTGTTTCATGTTGAGTGGTTTGATATAGGATTTTATGTGTTTTACTTCAAAACCTTCAAATTCTTTTATCTCATTTATGTTGAAAGAAAGTATACAAAGTATAAACTTCATTATAGGTCAAAGATTATACAAGTTATTTCATGCTTTTCTGTGAAACACTTTGGTGGCGAAATTTATCAATCTAAGTTGTATGAACAGTTTTCTTTGAAAAGTAATCATGAATCAGGCTGTTGTAGATTAATTAGTTTTAGGTGCATCACCTCCTAGTTTCTATTTTTCCATTTTCAGTAATCCCTCTTCTCTTTTCTCAAAAAATCATTAGTTTCTAGGAGATCTAAAGGGGAACCAACCCATAATCTAGAGATTCACCTTCACTATGAGCAACCCACATGCTCGAAGGTGTTTCCATGTTACAAAGGATTATTGAGCCTCCAAGCTTAGCATTAGGGTGCAATCCTATGTGTTAACAGTTTTTGGCATGCCCAGTGGGATAGATTAGACTGTTTCAGTCCAAGTTTTGCTCATATATCATTGATATTTGATGTGTGTGTCAGTGATCTTAGCCTTTGGAGGTAAGAAATTTACACACATTTGGTGACTCTGAGCTCAAATCTAGTGGTTTCAAGGTGGAAAAAGTGATGGTATGTTTTAAAGTTTTGAAGATCAATGAGTTTCCAACTTATATGAATGTTGAAAAATGTATCCATTTCATGGAGAAAAGTTTCATCATGCTCCATCTCATGAAGAAGTTGTTAAAATACCCTCTTTCCAACCTTATCAAGCTGATCATTATGCTAGCTTTACACCTAATTAATTTGATACATAAAGAAGCCAACATGCACAATATGAATACCTCCCACCCACCCTAGTTTAGCCTAGTTGGAAACCTACAAATAGGCCAAATCAGCCCCAAGAAGCCTATTTTCTTCAAAACCAGCAATATACCCTTCCCAATCAGCTCCAAGAGAGTGAAAAAAAGGAGATTACAAGAATAAAGAGTACATTTCTTGACTTCGCAAAGAAGATAGAAGAGATCAATAGAGAATGAGAGTACAACATGCAACAAGAGGAGCTTTCTTATAAATCCTATCTCCAACAACAAGAACAACAATCTTATGAGGCCTTTTTTTATCAACAAGAGATGGAAGAAAAGAAAAATCATGAAGAAGAAGAGGAGGAACAAACGAGTCAAATTCTAGCCCAAGTTTATACTTGGTTACAAGCTGAAGCTACCCAAAACTAGTCCATTAATCCTCATTTTCAATCATATCAAGAGCCTGAACCAAGTCATCAAAGTACTGAAGAGCCATGGTGGCCTTCTTAGACCAAGCATCTTGATTTTAAAATTCCAAACTTTGGTAAGGCTATTCCTTGTATACCAATCCAAGATCAGAAAGAGGAAAAGGTTGTATAACCTAAATCAATCAAGATTCCAAGTTGGTACAATGGGAAAAAGAAAAAGTTAGTGAAGGAAAAAAGGGAGTCATATGTTGTCTACAAGCCTCCATATGATATACAAAATGAAAAATCAGACTTCTTACAAGGAGGTAAGTATAAAAATGAAACTCCGTCAAGAGAGTGGGAGGTTGTTGCTGTTTGTACCGTGCCCCCAACTAAATATGAGCATAATGCATGTGAAGAGGATGTTGGATTAGGATTGCTACTAGATCCCTTGCATTTTGATTTATTTGAAAAGTTTTCTAATGTTGTCTATAAGATGACTGAAAGCAAGGTACAAAGGTTACAAGGTAAATATCTTCAGTTGCAAAGACAGGATGCCCAAGTTTCATTGGAGAAGGCACCACATGAGGATGAAGAATTGGTTTCTTTGTTTGATCAACTACCTAGTTTTATTGAGAAAGATAAAGAGAGCATAGAGGTACCCAACTTACCAGCTGATTTGGGGTAGCTAGAAGATATTGCAAAACATGATGTATTGCAGGTTCATGAAGGCAAGGATGAGATTGAAGCCTCAATCTATATGAAAAAGCAAAAGGACAGCCCTATTTTGAGGTTAATGAAAATTATTTGCATGAAGAAGATTACCATATTAAACAAACAGTCAAGTCAAAACTTGTGCTTCAAATGGGTGATCTTAAATATAAGGTGAGTCCTCTTATGCAAACAAGTAAAGAAAATTCTGAAGATGACTCTTTTTGGGACGAATTAGAGGTTTTATGTTCAAATTTAGATGTCAAACTAGCATCTCAGGAGGAAAAAATATATGAGTAACCATCTCAAGAACCTATTCTTCTTCAAGAGATCCAACATGCATATGCATGTCTTGATACCATTTCTTTGTTTGAAGGAGGACCAATTGTTTAGCAAAATGATTGGTTTGAAGAGCGCGATCAGTTGAAGGTAAATAATGCAGAAAAGGAAGAAGAGTTCCAAATTGACAAGTTGGAAGCTATTGATCTAATTCAAGAAGATGAGAATGAAGATAACACGTGCATACTAACATTAGTGCCTAGTTTAGAGTAGCAAAGTGATGAAACTCATTTGGATTCAGTACAAGATTATTAGTTAGATGAGAGCATTTTCTCAAGTATCATAAAGTATTTTTTCTCTAATATTGATGATAATTTGATGCCATGTGAACCAACATTATGTGATCAGCCTATTCAAGTGAAAGATGTAGTCATTCTTTCATTACTTGATGAATAATAAACATCTCCTTCAGATCAGAAT